>JBBPCZ010000089.1:22281565-22292741 GCA_037974445.1 Brycinus macrolepidotus | reverse complement strand
AGGAACACGGCGCCCGGGGAGCAGTGTGTGGGGACGGTACCTTGCTCAAGGGTACCTCAGAGGTGCCTAGCGGTCTTTGGAATCGAGCCCACGACTTCCTGATCACAGGGCGAACGCCCTAACCACTAGGCTACCAGCTGCCCCAGGACGAGGTTCCACTGAGACCTCGTGTGTGTGTGTATTTGGTACTTTGCCTGTAGTTTGCATGTACAGCAGGATCTCTTTTGCATCTAATTTCAATTTATGTGGATGTGTGTGTTTCAGAGTTTGCTGAAGTTGTTGCCTGAGGAGGAGCAGTTAAACATGTTGTTAGAGTTAAAAGATGAGTATGATGACCTTGCAGAGTCTGAACAGTTTGGAGTAGTGGTAAGATACACACAACACTCAGCAACTGTCCTTTGACACTCTACAGAGGCCTTAAATCACTGTTGTTGTTTTTTTTTTTGTTTTGTTTTGTTTTGTTTTTTTCCAGACAAACTAAAACAGCTCCTTACTAAGCATGTAGTCTCACTGATGACAGTGGAAAAATAATAAATAAAATCATTTTAGAACGTCTTTTATGTGCTATAAGTGGTCTTCAGAGAAACATACAGTGCCTTGCAAAAGTATTCACCCCCCTTGGCATTCTCTCTATCTTGTTCCCTTACAACCTGGAATTTAAAACGAATTTTGGGGAGTGTGTGTCTTTTAATTTACACAACACAACTACCACTTTGGAGATGCAAATTAATTTTTTATTGTGAAACAAACAAGAAATAAGACACACAAAAAAAAGAAAACCTGAGCGTGCATAACTATTCGCCCCCTCCCAGAGTCAATACTTTGTACAGCCACCTTTTGCAGCAATTACAGCGACGAGTCTCTTCGGGTACATCTCCACAAGCTTGGCACATCTAGACACTGGTATTTTTGCCCATTCTTCATGGCAAAACTGCTCCAGCTCCTTCAAGTTGGATGGGCGCCGCTTGTGTACAGCAATCTTTAAATCATACCAGAGATTCTCAGTTGGATTGAGGTCTGGGCTTTGACTGGGCCATTCCAGGACATTTACCTGTTTCTCTTTAAACCACTGGAGTGTTGCTTTAGCAGCGTGTTTAGTGTCATTGTCCTGCTGGAAAGTGAAAATGATGCTTGGCCACAACTTGTGTAGAACGAGCTTTCAAACTGAGTATCTCATCAGCATTCCATGCTGAGACTTTAAATATGTTCCCTTTAACCTGTGCACAGTCACGTTATCCACAGAGTGTAGAAGCTTTGTGTGTGAGCTTTAGTCTTTCTATAACCATATACAAATTTCACAGCTTTATCGCTGGATGCCCTGCGATGTCTTTTTCAGAGAGAGAACTTTAATTTACTGCTTAATTAACTCTTGGAAAGTACCTAATGTGAAAATTGCTGTATGGGTCAGTTTTACATTAATTACATTTTCTGAAAATTAGAGACTCAAGGTAGAGATTTTACTTGTGTTCCTTCCCATTTCTGCTCCACATTGTTGGAGAGTTTATTGCTTGATGATAATGGATGATCATGTATGATAATGTGTTGGTATTTATTCAATAAGAATTAATCCAATTTTGGTGCCTTTTGATTCTATTAAACTCATTTACATTACCAAGGTTTTACATACCCACCATATACTATACATTTGAAAAATGAACCAAACATTTAGTGTTATGAGAGTATTCTAAATCTACAGTTGCTGTTTGAGCACCCTTGTCTTTTTGTCTGGGTTCCTAATAGGTCCAACCAGTATTTGTATTTTTTTTCATGTTCTGAATTGACCAAATGATATCAAACCTCACCTCATTTGGGACTATGGAGTGAATAGGCACCTGGTGACTGCAACATCATCCTGCTGGTCACACTGTTATATTGCCTTTGTCAAAGACCTCACTTTTTAGGTTCAATTATAAAAGGTCTCAGTTTTACTTGAAGAAAAAGTGCCTGCATCAAACTTCTCATCTAAAGTGTCTTTTCATCCACACTTCATCTTCTTTCTCCTCCTCTCCTTGTCTGGGTTTAGCAAAAGGGAAAACTTCTGAGTTTGCCCCAACATCATGTTCATTGTATTTGAACTTTGCAGGAATGCACTTTTTTCATTGTTAAGTTTTGCTCAGAAACAAAGGGGTTAAATTTGTTTTAGTTGTTTAAACTGACATGAAGTAATGACGAAAAATATAGGTAATGGTGTTTTAACTTTATTGTACTGTTTTAAGTATTTAGCCAACAAAACATTAACTATTAACTAAAAATCGTTAATTAAATATTAGTTATGAATATCCTCTAAATGACCTAATTATGCTCTATTTATGCTCTACATTAGAGCATAATTAGATAATTATTCACCTCCTCATGTGTTGGGACTGGTGTATTAGAGTGACGAAAACACAAAAACTGACCAAGGAGGACTAGGATTCGGACCCTCCGAGTAAGAAGGGCTGTTTTGACATCATATGTAATTGCACTATGGAATTACACTACGGTTTTAAAATACAGTGTGCTATAACGACACACTGCTGTTTCAGACATTCAGTCACTCCACTCTTCCTCTAAGAATAACCAAAGACTGCAGTGTGAACACTCTCTCTCTCTGTCTCTTTCTCTCTCTCTGTCTCTCTCTCTCTCTCTCCCTCTCTCTCTGTCTCTGTCTCTCTGTCTGTCTCTCTCTCTCTCTCTTTCTTCTGCCTCCAACGACGCTGTCTTCGCACTGCACTGATATCAGACTGAAGGGGAGAAAACGTGAATACCAGTGCAGACCGGACCCCGGGAGAAACGTGATGATGGAGAACAAGGGCAGTTTTCTGGCTTGGTGTCAAACCCTCAATGAGAGCAGACTTCAGACAGCACACCCGCTCCAGGCTATTGATGTAAAATGTGTATATAAATGTGTTTTTGTAAGGAATAGATCCTTGAAACAGTGGCATCACATGTTGTTAGATGGCCCTGGTCTCTGACTGGTCTGAGTGTTAAAAAAATAAATAATAAAGTTAAAAAATGGTATATTTCAGTGTCATGGTCCTCGCTAATTTAATATCACATGTTGATCTTTAGTGTTCCTCTGTTTAAATCCTGATAGCTGATATTTGTATGTTTTTTTTCTTCCATCTGTTAATCTGGATTGCTGATGTCAGCATCACCCACCATAATTTGTCGTACTTTTTTACCCTTGAATACCCCCCCCACACACACACACACACACACAAAAAAGCCTCTACTCAGCATGTGTGCAGGGAGGGAGCTAAAGACAGCGCCCTGCTCACTGCAGCATTAGTCAGAGTTACAGCGGACTCCACTTTCTCCTCTTCTGTCTTCTGGTGAACTACAGAAAGGTAAATTTCTTTACTTTACACTTAGAGCAAAATGAAGAGAACTGCAGTCTTTATCTGAGGCATCACCATTAACTTCTCCTCACTGGAAACCAAGACCAGCACGGAGATGACACAGCACCTCTGAGGATGAAGAGTCTGAGTACACTTAGAGACATATTTGTAGGCTGTGTTTAATAAACAGCATGAATCTAATTTACCAAGCCTGAGCAAAGGACTTTTTTTTTAGTTATATTTTTATTTTAGGGCTGTTAAACACTCTGGCTCAACACTGCCTGTTCTAAAAGTGCAAAGATATAAAATAATTAAAATGTTTATCTTTAGGTGTTTTCAAACCTGTAAGTTTGTTTTAATCCTCTAAGAAAATAAGTTATATGTTTTGACATTTGTATGCATTTCTTCTAGTTGACCTTAGATTTCTTGGTCAGGATAAATTCCATAATTTATGAAACACTTTGTATCTTCCTCTCCCCATGTGATAATGTGACTCATTTTTCCTTTTTTTTGCTATTTGCAAATATTCAGAACCGTGCCACAGTTTGATCTGGACCGAGACCACCTCTTTTAGTCAGACCATATTTTGGTCCTTTGGTCCGGACCATGGTCTGAAGTACCTTTCACTTGGATTTGAAAAAGTGGGTGTTAAAATCAACAGTGTATCACAGGTAATAATCAAAGAGCTCAAGAGTTTTAATAACATATATTAATAATAATAACATTTTAATTATGACAGCCTGTTCTGAAGATGTAATCTAACCTCATATGTTATATGGAAACATATCCTACTAATGTTTACATGACAGTTCATTCTCTTTTTGTTTTTTCATTGGAGTCATGGAGCCCATTGAAATGGCAGCCCTAGGACGGGCTCTATATCCTGGCATGCTGTACGACTGTCGCCGAGATTCCTTCATTCCAGGTAAACCCTTCATGATCTTTCACATCAAACAGTTTAATAATTACTCAAAGGTTCATTGAAAATAAGCAAATTCATTGGCTGCATTGTGACGTATATTTGTAACTACAGTGCCATGCACAGGTTGTTAGAGTTCATTAAGTGAAGGATAATGTATAATTTGAAATTCCACATGGTGGTAGATTTGATGCATTCGTTCCCACTTGAATGACTCATTCAAAACACTATAATTGTCAGGAATAACGGGCAACAGTTCGCCCAGTGCAGAGTGGAGGATAAACCCAATCGCGGAGTGGCACGAGAGAGTAAATAGTCCATTCACTTCGCTCTGAGAACGCTCTCTGACTAGAGTAGAGATTCCCACCTGGAATCCGCGTTCTCACATACACATTACACAAATGCAACCAGAGTACTCACGGTCCTGCAGAGATGAACTGGTACGGGGCGAGTTGAAGACTCAATGACTGAGCCATGACTACCACCTTGACCACCCCCCCCCCCGCAGGACCGTCACCAAACGGACCAGGCTGGGAGGATACCCGACGACGGTAGTCCTGTATCAACGATGGATCCAAGATAAACCGACCGGGAACCCAGCAACGCTCCTCGGGACCGTAGGCTTCCCAGTCCGCCAGGTGGATGCCATGACCCCTACGGCGTGAATAAAGTATCCATCGGACAGTATAGGCAGGACCACCGTCAATAATCTGGGGGGGGGGGGGCGCGAGGCTCACACTGCGGACTTGGGTCCAGAGCCGTGGGCACCAGCGAACCAACTGTTGGGCCGATGGTACATCAACCTCCGGTTCCTGAGGTTTAAACATTGGATGTTGGAAACCGCAGCATACCTCAAACAGACTGAGCCTGGTGGCAGAGGAGGTATGGAGGTTATGAGAAAGCTCAGCCCAGATGAGGTAGCAGGCCCAGGAGTGCTGCCGATGCACCACAAAGCATCTCAGAAAGTGCTCCAGCTGTTGATTGGTTCGCTCCGTCTGACCTTTCGTCTGAGGATGGTATCCAGAGGAGAGGCTTCATGATGAATCGATCAGACAGCAGAAGGCCTTCCAAAATCTTGCAGTAAACTGAGGCCCTCTGTCCAAGACGATGTCCTTGGGGAACTCATGCAAGCGGACTACATGCTCTATAATTTCCGTGGTGGTTTTAGCAGATGGGAGTCTGGCCAGGGCCACCAGATGCACAGCCTTGTGACAATAGTGTCCTTTCCGTCATACTCCAGCAGACCAGTGACAAAATCCAGCGCTATGTGTAACCAGGGGCGATGAGGAACCGGAAGAGGGAGGAGGTCACCTGGAGGAGGCTGGTTGCACGTGTTCGCCCTGGCACACACCGCACACCCCTGGATGAAGGTCTTAATATCTTCGGCCATAGATGACCACCAAAACACCCTCCGAATTAATGAAAGAGTTTTTTTACTACGTGGGTGGCCGGCGATAGCGGAGCAGTGCCCTAAGCGGAGGATGTCCGGACGCAAGGTGGATGGCACGAAGAGACGTCCAGGCGGAACATCTGAGGAGGTTCCAAGGCATGTGCCTGGTGGACACAATCTTCCAGCTCCCATCACAATGGTGAAATGATGAGTTGGGGTGCGAGGACAGGCGCGGGATCCGCCCGGGGAGACTCCGCCTCATATTAGCGGGACAGCGCATCGGCCTTGGTATTCTTAGACCCCAGGCGGTATGACAGATGGAAATTAAACTGTTCAAAAAACAGAGCCCACCGCGCCTGTCTCGGATTTGTTGTTTCATATTTTGAATAGTGAGTAGGTTTTGGTGGTCCGTCCAGACTGTAAATGGCTCCCCACCGCCCTGGAGCCAGTGACGCCACTCATCCAGAGCCCACTTGATGTCCCACACCCCGTAACGCTGCTTAGTAGGGTTAAACTTTTTGGAGAAGAAACTGCAGGGTGCAGTTTCTGGTCTGGACCTCACTGGGAGACGACGGCTCCTACACCCACATCAGAGGCGTCCACCTCCACAACGAATGGTTTGCTGGCATCCGGATGGTGAAGAGTAGGCATAACTGATGGAAAGCTTGGATGGTCACGTTGGTCAGCTGAAATCCAGGTCTGGTGGGCTTGGTGAGAGCGGTAAGAGGCGCCACAACTGAACTGAAGCCCCGGATAAAGCGTTGATAGAAGTTAGCAAACCCCAGGAAACACTGGAGCTGCTTAAGCATTTTGGGTAGGGGCCAATTATGCACAGCTTCCAGCTTCTGGGGATCCATGGCCCCACCCTTATCAGAGATCACAAACCCCAGGAATGTGGTGGAGCGCTGGTGGAAAGCGCATTTCTCCAACTTACAGTACAGTTGGTGGGTCAGCAACCTCCGTAGAACCGCCCTCACATGCTGGACATGTTCTTCTGAGGTCCTTGAATATATAAGGATGTCATCTAAGTATGCATACACCCAGCGGCCTAACATGTCCCGTAGCACATCGTTTATAAATTGCTGAAAGACAGCCGGACTGCTGCACAGACCAAAAGGCATAACAAGGGTCATAAAATGGCCAGTTGGTGTAATAAAAGCTGTCTTCCACTCATCGCCCTCGCTGATGCATACCAGAATATATGCGCTCCAGCGGTCCAATTTAGTGAAAATAGTGCAACCAGAGAGGGCATCCTGGGCGGTGTAGTGAGTGGAAGAGGATGCCTATTCTTCACCGTGATTTTATTGAGCCCCCGATAGTCGATGCAGGGACGGAGGCCACTGTCTTTTTTCTTAACAAAGAAAAACCCAGCGGCCGCGGGGGAAGAAGAGGGCCAGATGGAACCCTGACGTAGTCCTTCTGCGACGAACTCCTCCATAGCACGTTGCTCCCCCACAGAAAGAGAGAATGGATGGCTGCGGGGTTGTACTGTGCCTGGCAGGAGGTCGATGGCCAAATCGTATGGCCGGTGAGGAGGCAACTTGGTCGCACGTCGTTTTACAAAAGACTTCGGGGGCCTCAGACTCCCCAGAGCACGTCCCAGCCTTCACCTGGAGACAAAGCACCTGACAGGTCGGGCCCCACTGAAGAATTTGGTTGTTGGTCCAGGAAATCATCGGGTTGTGTCGGAGGAGTCAGGGATATCCTAAAATGATAGGAGAGGTGAGAGTAGTGACATACAGTTGGATTGATTCATGGTGGTCAGAAATGATGATGGTGAGATGGTAGGTCTGGTGGGTGATGGTGCTAAGGACCCGACAGTCCATGGCAGTGATATTTATAGGCTGGGATAATGCCTCAAGTTCAACACCCAGCTGTGCAGCACCTCCAGGGTTTGGAACTTGGCGGCATAGCGTCTCACGGACCGGTCGCGCCGTAAACGACTCATGCAGGGCTTGTTGTAAGCCCAGGACATCCCGGTTCAGCCCATCGATCATTGCCGCCTGTCGAGCCACGGTATCACACAATACGACGAACTCCGCTGGGTTTACTGCGGTTGGCTTAGTCATTCTGTCAGGAATAATGGCCAACAGTTCGCCCAGTGTAGCGTGGGGGATAAACCCAATCGCGGAGTGGCACGAGAGAGACGGTAGTTCACACACTTCGCTCTGAGAACACTCTCTGACTAGAGTAGAGATTTCCACCTGGAATGTGCGTTCTCACACACACACAAGACAAATGCAACCAGAGTACTCACGGTCCTGAAGAGATGAACTGGTACGGGGCAAGGTGAAGACTCAATGACTGAGCCATGACTACCACCTCGACCTTGGCTTATATACCATGGCTAGTGTGCGTGACAATAATGAGTTTTCCAATTTTCACTGCACTCATAAGAGTTCGACCACTGTGCTTACAGTAGATATTTAATTAAGCATGTGCCATGAAATACGTTATACTGTCAAAAGTCTGTAGACCCTCCCCTTGTCATTAGTGGTTTCCACTTCTTCAACTGTATGTTATATAATTGTGAAGTGGTAGTATATAGGAGCTTAACTATTCAGCAGAAGACCACACAAGCTCACATAACGAAACCTCCAAGTGCTGAGCATTATACTGTTTCAGCATGTCAGTTAAACCATTTCTTGTCATCCAACTTAAAGGCAAAACAAAAAGCATAACATCAGCCCCACATAACACAATTATTTATTTTTATTCTTTTTGACTACAGTTGCATCCTTTCTTTTAAAGACATTGTTAACCAATTGCTTTTTCCCTGTGCTTGAATATCTAGACAACATACAACAACAAGTCACTTTATTAGGTTCACCTACCTCGCCTCTACACTGATTGTCCATTTTTTCAGCTCCACTGGACATATATACATACTTTATAGTTTACAGTTACAGGCTGTAGTCCAGATGTTTCTTAAACTCATTAGTGCATTGAAACTTTTACTACAAAGTCTTTTCTTGCTTTGTTCTAAAGTCTTTAAGATAATAATTTGGTAAAACCCTTTATCTTGTGCTGTCTCTTGAGTGTTTAGTTTTCCCTTGTTTTGTTATTTTTCAATAAAGAGTTTTGTGCTCTCAAATCACTCTTGGCTCTGCATGTGCGGTTCACCCCTGTTGTTTCACCCAGTACAGCTTTGGCTCCTGATTCCAGAGGTTTGGGTTTGAATGCATTTCTAAGACAATGAATTGCTAAAAGTAATCCCACATATGCTGTATAAAATCTTTAAGCAAGAAAACCTGGACACAGAACTTTAAACTGTTTATATCAATAAAAATTGAACTCTCTATTCTCCCTTTTTCTTTAATTTAATTTACTGTAACTATAAACATCTCAAGAATGTTTCAGGGGCACATTTCATTATATGCTGTACTTTTGTAATTGTGTATGTCACAAATAAAGAACCTTGAATTTCTTGCATCTTCAAAAAGGTATTTTACTTTTATTTAAAAATAATAACGGGGTGGTACAGCTGTCTAAGCACTGGCATTGTCATCAGGAAACTGTGAATGTGATGCTTGGTGGTGCCTTAGCCATTTGTGCTTGAGAGTTTCCTACTTTTTTTTTTCCTACTTCCGACCAAGAGATTCCGACTTTTCTTACTCTCTCTGGGTGGGCAGGATGGCCCTCCCCCTCCCCTCATCACTCAACCCAATGTTGACTGTGGCCATCTGTTAGCTGACATAACAGAAATTTTAGTCAGCGAATATTATATATACATAGATGTATTTACATACATATATGACATATTACTACCGCCTATCAGGGGTCAATAGTGTTGTTTGAGCTTTGTAGTTTCATTATGAAGACTGTTATACTGTTAGTTTGTGAAAGAATAACCAGCTTCCTTCTCTCACAAATTTCAGGTGTTACTCTATGGGATAAATCATCATTAAGTCAGGATTTGGATACACATCGAAAACCCAACACATATGTGAAATTCTCTTCCTCTGACTCTCTCAGTGATAAAGCAAGCCTATTAGATGTGAGTGCCACCCTTAAAGCCAGCTTTCTGGGGGGTTTAGTGGAGGTTGGAGGGTCAGCCAAGTACTTGCATGACCAAAAGTCCTCAGCACGTCAGTCCCGGATGACTCTGCAGTACAGCCAGACAACAAGATTTGAACAACTTACGATGACCCACCTGGGCAAAATCACCTACCCACAAGTGTTTGAGGAGATGACTGCCACTCATGTTGTTACAGCTGTACTGTATGGGGCTCAGGTTTTTATGGTGTTTGATAAAACAGTCTCAGAGAATGAAAATAAACATGAGGTTGAAGGAAAACTAAATATAATGGTAAAGAAGATCCCTCAATTTTCTGTTGAGGGGGAAGGAGCTCTAAAGATGGATGACACAGAGAAGGAACTGGCTGAGAATATCAGCTGTACATTTTATGGTGACTGTGTGCTTGAGGAGAATCCCACTACATATATGGAAGCCTTGCAGCTCTACAGGAAGTTGCCATCTCTGCTGAGGCAGAGGGAGGCTGATGCTGTGCCAGTGAGGGTTTGGCTCCATCCCCTTGCAGATTTGGACAATAGAGCAGCTAAACTGGAGAGAGAAATTAATGCAAAACTGATATCTAAAGTAGAGTCTGTATTGGAGGACCTGGGAGATGTGGAGAGGACTTACAATGACTTGGTAAAACAAAAACATGTAAATAATTTTCTGGAGCTAAGACAAAGGCTGAAGATATTTCAGGAATCATTTAGTGATTACAAAGTGCTGTTCCAAAAAGCTCTGTGCAGGCTCCTTCCTGCTATCCGGGGTGGGGAGGCAATAGAGGAAGCGCTGGTCAACATCCTGCTCATTCATTTCAAGTCCCCCTTTACTAAACTAAAGACATGGTTAGAGAATTTTCAGGGTGAACTAAATCTGCTGAATTCCTACATTTGTGAACTGAGTTCATTCCCCATAATCACGTCCTCTGACTTTAACAGCATTCTCTTCCATCCCAGGGTGGATACAGTTGTATGTTTTGCTTTCACCTCTCTGAAACATGAAGACCCATATTTGTCAACCATAACTGAGCTTGTCAGAGTAGATGAGTTTGAAAAACTCACAACAGTTCCAGAATCATGCAATCAAGATACCCAGGCCTGGTTTAACAATCCTGAAATATCCTGCAGAATGAAGGAGAATCTTTTCCTCTTTAAGAGTTTTGCTGAGGCCAACAAAGACCAGGAGAAAACCAGATTTGTCATTGCCTCCCTCTCAGACTCTTCCAATCTTGGCACATCCATCCATCTATATATCCAAGGGAAACGAGTGAACAGCAAGTTTCAGCCTGTGTCTAAGCCTCCTGCACCCAGCGTGGACGTTCAGGACAGGAGTTTGGTCCTGAAGCTTCACAAATCCCCAACTGGAGTGACAGTACGGTTCAGAGTGGAACACAGAATAACACAGCCCGATAATTCAGGAGCTGAAGTCTGGAAATCTACAGACACTCCAGATGCCCAGGAAACATTCACACTAACTGGACTACAGCTTGCAAACCAATACTGGGTCCGGTACAGAGCGGTCAGTGATGTGGG
>JBBPCZ010000089.1:22267498-22281465 GCA_037974445.1 Brycinus macrolepidotus | reverse complement strand
GTCTTTATGGAGCTTGCTTTGTGCACTGAGACACAGTCATGCTGGAATAGAAAAGGTTCTTCCCCAAACTGTGTCCAAGAAGTTGGAAGCATGGCGTTGCCCAAAATGTCTTGGTCTGCTGAATCATTAAGATTGCCCTTCACTGGGAGTAAGGGACCTAGCCCAAACCCTGAAAAACAGGTGTGTCCTAATACTTTTGGCCATTTAGTGTAGCTTTGTAGCTGGAAAGGGGTGGGGGCCAGCTCCATATTGAAGTCTATATATTTGAATGCAATGTCATTAAAGTCCCTGCTGGTGTAATGATCAGGTGTCCCAACACTTCTGTCCATATAGTGTATTTTGGATTATAAAACTTGGTCAAAGTGACCCGGGGGCAGAAAAATCTGGAAGATTCTCGTTCAATTTTGATTTGGTACAGTCCAGTACAGGGGTTAAACCTTCAGTTATCATCTGCCTCAGGCCTGGGAGAGCTCGGTGGAGTTATAACTGCTCTGTTTCGGGGACATTTTGGATCTGAGGTTTCCACCAAAGCCTCTTTCTCTCTTTTAACCCCGTTTTGAGCCAGAATGTCGTCTTTGCCACGAACATAAGCCTTCGCTCCGTAATGGTACGGTCCAACTCAGGAGCTGTGTAGCAAGATGGCAGCTTCATTGGAAGACGAATTTGAAGATGCACCTGATATAGAGCCCCTGGAGCCCACACTGAAGAACATCATAGAGCAAAAATCTCTTAAATGGATCTTCGTGGGAGGGAAAGGTGGCGTGGGCAAAACGACCTGCAGGTAAATCCGCTACAATGTGAAATCTCTGAATGAAGCTAACAGGCTAATGGCGTATCAGTTGAGGGCACATCTCAATTCGCTCCATGTTCCCTACCTATTGCACTTCAAAGGTAATAAACTAAAAGACTCACAGAGCCCAGTAATGCAAAAATATGTAACAGTTTACATCTTAGGATCCAGCGAGGTGTGGTTAATTCCTTATTGGACATTTTAGGTGTAAGGTAGAGGCTAAAACTTCATAACTCTTTTAGTGCCCTATGTAGGATGTAGGAAGCCGATTGGGACAGACCTTAGAGGTGCTGTCAGAGAAGCTGAAGCTAATGCTTATTAGCTAATATTATATTGATATTTTATATTTTTCGACCTTTTTATTGGACATTTTCTGATTTATATCACATTTTCTGACTTTTCTGCACCCTGCCAGCAAGTGTCTTTCACGTACAAAGCTGTGAAGAAGAAATATTTTGTGTTTTAGCAAGTAGCAAACACAAAAAAGTGCTAGCCAAAAAAAGCCAGCAAATAAACATAACAGTCTTATTTAATAGGAAGAGATTTGTGTGTTTTCTGTTAATAACTGTATTATAACAGCTAGAAACCTTTCCTTATTTTCCCCAAGGTTTAAAATCAGAAGGTTAATACCTGAGCAGGTTTAGCAGTAGCAGGTAAAGCCACAGCACATGCAACAAGCTGGTCAGTTTACAGTGTGCTAGTATACTACCAGTCAGTAGTTTTTTCACACCATTTATCCGTTTATTTCATAAACTGCAGATTTTAATTCTTGTTAAGCATTGGTAAGTTGTTGAGTGAACAAATATAAATGCAAACATGTCAAATAAAACGAGTTTCCTTTATAAGATGAAATAATCTGTAACAGTGCATGTCTGGCATCCTATTAACTGATTGTGTGGTGATTCACTGTCAAATTCTAGACTGTCCTTTAACTTTAAATGCACCCGTTCACTGTTTCATCACTTAATAGCTCGTTAAATATCTAGCACTTGTCTGGTGATCCACATTATAATTATAATTATATTAGGAGGCTTTTTGTAGGTCAGTAGTGATGAATAAAAATATGACATTTTCTGGCTAATAAAGGATGGTGAACATACTGTAAATTTATTTGTTAGCAAAGAAGATTGAGTGTGTTTTTAGTGAATATTAAGGGAGTAACATGTAAATGTAGAAAATCTCTGTGTAAAGGGTGCATAGCTAACGTGCGTAGTGCCAAAACACATTTGAGAAAGCTTTGGGGTACTGTAGGTCTAATGAAGTTTCAACAGGTCGTCATATGACACCACACTGTAGGTTACTTTGAAGAAACTACACTACGTATCCAAAGGTATCCAGACACCCCTTGTAATTAGTGTGTTTAATATTGGGTGCTCCCATTGTTGATGAAGTTCAATTGCACACACACACCTGGTATAATCTTCATAGAAAAGCACAGCTGCTGGAATAGGACGCTCTAGACCAGCCGCACATGAGACTAAGGTCACCATGCCTAAAGACAAGTATCAGCTAGAGGGCTATAAAGCCCATCACTGGAATGATGGAGCTCCATCTAATTCCTTTTGAGACCAGTTTGGAGTGGGTTTTGTGACGTAGTACTTAACATTCAACAACCTGATCTCACTAATGCTCTTGTGGCTGAATGCCATGAAATCCTCAAAGCAGTGTTCCAAAATCCAATATAAAGCCTTCTCAGAAGAGTAGAGGCTGTTGCTGCACCAAAGGAAGAACCAAATTTCTGTTAATAGCCTTGATTTGAGAAGAAGTGCTGTCTGTGTTTTATTTATTATTCTCAGCTTACTAGTAACTATTTGGAGCTCTTGGTGAACAGGCTTGGTTTAAGTTCATGAAAATAGAGTTGTTGAAGCTCTCTTTCTTTGTCCTGCTTGTGTTGCAGCTGTAGTTTGGCGGTCCAGCTGGCTGCAGTGAGGGAGAGCGTCCTCATCATCTCCACCGACCCAGCACACAACATCTCTGACGCCTTCGACCAGAAGTTCTCGAAGGTGCCCACCAAAGTGAAAGGCTATGACAACCTCTTCGCCATGGTCAGTGTGTTCTCTGTGTGCTCTCTTCAGTTGAGATTATGGGTTTATAGCTGTATGTACCTCTGTATTTATGTATTTTCTGTGAATACAAATACCTATAGTGAGTAGTGCTGCTTGCGTTAGGTATATACTTAGTACTATATACAATTTAACCCAAAAAACAATTACTGAATGTACCAGTAAAACCTGATTTCAGTAAATATAATCGGTGTAAACTGTCTGAAACTGGTGTTTGTTCTCCTACACGCTCACCGTTTGCTGCTCTTTCTCTCGGCGCGCCGCCACTTGGCCGCTCGGCCGCTCTCCGGAGCCCCTCCCTCTGTGGGTTTTCCCCACCCACTTGTGAACGGAGACTGTCCTGAAAGTTCTCCCTGGTTCAAAGATCTTGTGTTTTTTTGTTTCTAAGACCAAAAATAAAAGAAATTTGTTCATTTTTGTTCTTTATGTTCATTTGCGTGTGTTGCTGTTTTTAAAACCCCAGTAGCGGTTTTTATTATTATTACATGTTTTTTAACTGATTCTACATGACACAGGAACACCAAACAAAGCTCAGCATGATGTCTGACACCTCCAGCCTCAACACAAACCGGGGGAACTTCCATATAAGGAGTTGTTTTGCCGTATGACGACAATTTACCATTTGTTGCACTGTTAGCACGGATCTGTACTGCTTGTGTTCAAAGTGTTAATAAAATAAAATAGAATAAAATGCAGTGGAATAAAATAAAAGATAAATGTAGGACATGAACCATGCAAATGAAATTTATAATTTGATTGAATTCTTTTTTACAGTCAACTTTCCAAGCAACAAATAATGCATACACTTAACATCATTTATCATCCATACAGTTAGGCAGTACTCACAATGGCCACTGATGCCTTGGTCAAATGAAAGAACTCAAATTCAAACTAAAGTGAAAACATTGGCTCAGAAGTGTCTGATTTTTTTTTATTATTATTGGTAATAATTGGTGATCGTCTAGAGAGAGTTTAAAGTAGTTATCAAATTAAGATTGTGCATTTTGGTGATTGTCATGCGTGTGACATCTGGCCAGAATTATATTTATCCATTTTTAATTAACTTTAACTTTGTTTTTATTAAAACATTATAATAGGCTAATAAAAAAAAAAGTTATGTTCAGCAGTATTGAAAGAAAATGTCTCAATCAAATACACATGACAACCAGAAGCATTCAAAATGTGATGTTGGATAAGACTAATTGATTATAGATCATTAAGGACCATCAGTTAATGAAATTAAAAGTCCTTTGACACCAGACAGGGACGAAGTTAAGATTTCTGGAAAAATATATAATGCAAACCACTCCTTGAGGCATACCCTCCTTTTTTTTTTTTTTTGCAGGAAATTGACCCGAGTCTTGGGGTGGCAGAGCTGCCAGATGAGTTCTTCGAGGAGGACAATATGTTGAGCATGGGCAAGAAGATGATGCAGGAGGCCATGAGTGCCTTCCCTGGCATTGATGAGGCCATGAGCTACGCTGAGGTCATGAGGTCAGATACCAACGCAACCAACACCTCTATAGGACTAAAGCCAGTGTTTCTGCAATAGACAAAATGTCTTTTTGCTCTGGATCTGAAATTGGATCTGCTCACTTAAAGACACTATAAAATGCAGAATGTACGACTGCACATAAATTGAATTCTTTTGTAATTTATTTTAAAATGTTATTTAAAAGTTCTTTAAAAACATTAGTATGGTTTTTAATAGGCTGTTTTAGGCCTGTTTTGCAACCTTAAATGTTTAAATGTTCAAAATTGTGTTGTAAACAAAGTCATTCACAGTGGTTGTGGTGTGAAATGGTTCATTAAACTTAATGTCTCTTTACAATGGTGGTTATAGGAATCAGGGGTCACAATGTCTTCGAAGCATAAATACACATTTTATTTTACAATCCAAAATGGCCAGTCAATCCAAATGCATCTTCTCTACATGTGAGTTTCTGAAAGTAATGTTGGTAAAGGTAAAATAGTAGTAAATCTGAAAGTTTTATTTGGGTCTATTTAACCTTACAACTTCTGGCATTAACCATGAATGGACTAAATTATGTTTTAAGTCAAAATCCTACCTCAAAACTGTAATAAAACAATATCTCATTCATCAGATAGCATATTCGTAGCCATTACATGTTATACCTTTTTTTTGTGAGGCGACTTTTAGATGCATTGAACACTCTGGATGTCTAGTTACTATCACCACTGTGAACAAATTGTGACTTGGAAAGTTCCTCTAAACTGGAGCGTTTCACATAAGACCACTCTAAACGACTGTTATTACATCTTAATTACTTGTTTATACAGAAAATTATACAGAAAAGTTACCAAACTGTGGACACTGGTCACTAGATGGTGCCAAAAGCCTCCTGGATACATAAGCATCACTGTGTTATGCAAACTCTTTCTGCTGTGTAGTTTAGTCCCCTTATTTAATCACCCTTATTGGTGCCCACTTGTTACAAACACTCTTCTAACGTGTTTGAATTTGATGTGATGCAGGTTAGTGAAAGGAATGAACTTCTCAGTGGTGGTTTTCGACACAGCTCCCACAGGCCACACGCTGCGTCTGCTCAACTTCCCCACCATAGTGGAGCGCGGCCTGGGCCGTCTCATGCAGATCAAAAACCAGATCAGCCCCTTCATTTCCCAGGTATGCACCAGTACGTGCTGTAAAATGTAGGTACTGATAAGGCAGTACTGTAGTACTGTGCAAAAGTCATTGTCACCGATGCAAATTGTTTGGATTTGTACCAGCAGTGGGTTTCTTTCTGCCTGCAAAAACTCAAGTGAACATTAGAATAAATTCAAACAAACAGGAAAGCAGTAAAAAGTATCAAGTTTTTTTTTCTGGTAAGAAGAACACAGGTTTGATTTGAGAATTTCGTGTGTATTGCATGTTGTGATGATTATTAAACTGATACTAAAATGTCAAAATAGATGCCACCTCCTGATTGATGCACCAATAATTAACCACCAATTACATGATCAAGTAATAAGTGTGTAACTTGTAGCTGATATATTATCTGGGGAGATTAAATTTGAGAAATGTAGTGTTATAACATATGATTTTGATGCTCTCTCTGTAGATGTGTAACATGTTGGGACTGGGGGACATGAATGCAGACCAGCTGGCCTCAAAACTGGAGGAGACCCTTCCCGTTATCCGCTCAGTCAGTGAGCAGTTTAAGGACCCGGTGAGTTACTGACATAAGTTGCCAGACAGTGATAATGGAACGCTTAACTTGATTCTCACTAAGATGAGCCTTGTCAGTATGTTTTGATGTTCTTCAGAAATGTAAGCTTGCAGAGTTGGCTCTCTAATCAGGGTCTTCTGAACCCAAAAACACTGAAAAACAAGCACAGACACTGTTCCTGAAACATTTACTGGAGCTTGTTGTATTTTATCCGTGCCATACGCTATATGTAGTGCTGGAAATCAGTTTTAGGCTGTTTTCACAGTTAGGCTGTTTCCACACCGAAGCTGCATGCAAGGAACCTTTCCTACCTGGGGAGATTAGGAGGAGGGTGCAAGTCATGCATTTTCACGATAACCTCAACGCGTTTTTTTCCCTCCTCTCCTTTATGCCAGTACTGTACTTGAGATATTCTAAACTGCTCCCAGGCTCAAAAAGATTTTTTACACTCAGCCAAACATACCAGATTCTCAGGGAAAATGACCCTGGGCCCAAATACGTCCTTAGTAAGTCCGTGGCCCAGTTTCCATTTGTGAGTTTTTTTGTTGAAGAATAAATTATTTTGGCCCTTGGAGGTGTAACACAACCCCTTACAATTCACAATGACTGGCAGAAAAAAATACTGAATGACTGCGTGGCCTACCTACTCAAGGTCTGGCTTCGGCAGTGGACAAGGGTCAGCATGGGCACTCCGACCGGTCCGCGTCAGTCATCGGCATCAAGGTCCTTTATAACCTTCAGAATTGTCCAGACTAGGCCCTAACCAGCTGTGCCTTTTCTCACTGTGCTGAATAGGAGCAGACAACGTTCATCTGCGTGTGCATTGCAGAGTTCCTGTCTCTGTACGAGACGGAGCGGCTGATCCAGGAGTTGGCCAAGTGCCGCATCGACACGCACAACATCATCGTCAACCAGCTCGTGTTCCCAGACGCAGAGAGGCCGTGCAAGATGTGCGAGGCCAGACACAAGATCCAGTCCAAATACCTGGACCAGGTGAGGGGCAGATTGTGTCTGCTGTATACAGACGATGTGATTTGAAGCACTTTTTCATGCATTCGAAGCACTTTTTCATACATACATTTCCGTCCTTAATCCATATGGTCCACATACAGAAACTAAGCTGCCTGTTCCAAAATCACAGTTTTTATGATTTCAAGAGAAGCAACACATTTTGGCGCCTTTTCAGCCTGCAGAAGTTTAACACATTCATACTGAAGTTATAAGAAGTGTTTCCCCCCCCCAAAAAGTGTTTCATGAATAAGGCACAATACAGGGTAGCCAAATGGGGATCATCCATATACATCAGCCTTAAAGGCCTAAAGGTATACAGTTCTTAAAAGGCATAAGGACTTGTGTCTTAAATGGGCCCTTTTAAGAAATATAAATATCCTTGTATATACTGTATATACATTATAGGCTGCTCCTACATACTGGTTAAATTTGCACACAGAAATAAACGTGTGGGGAATAATATTAATTTTTGTGTGTGTGTTTCAGATGGAGGATCTGTATGAAGATTTCCATATAGTTAAACTGCCTCTGCTGCCTCATGAGGTACGAGGAGCAGACAAAGTCAACACGTTTTCCAAACTTCTCCTGGAGCCCTACAATCCACCCAACAAGTGACTTACCTTCTCTTAAACCAGGGCTTCCCAATCCCAGCCCTGGTGACCCCGAGCTCCGTGCATTTTTGTGTTTCCTTTACTGTGCGCACCAAACCAAGACCGCGAGGAATTTGCTGATGAGTTCCTGAGTACAGTCAGGTTTGCTTGGTGAAACAAAGCACAAAAATGTGCATAGTTCGGGGTCATTAGGACTGGGATTGAGAACCCCTGTCTTATACCCCCTCTCTCACAAACACACGCACTCTCACTGTTCTGACGCTGCTCCATTATTTCTCTCATAAGCCACACACACACGCACACAAACACACACACCTTTGCTATTCTCAGATATGGAATGACCAACACAAGCCTGGTAGTCTCAACACTAAAGACAACTTTACTTCTCCTTCTGTCTCTCCCGCCCTACCTCTCTCTCTCTCCTTTTCTTTCTATTCTCTTTTGTCTTGATCCCTTGGCTATTCTCTTTCTCTCTTCTGTCCCTCCATCTACCTGTCTGTCTATCTACCTACCTGCTTACTCCACTCCCACAAAAAAACAGTAATATTCACACTAGTCCTTCCTCAGTAACCGTTCAGTAAACCGGATCCATCTCTGTTCATGGTTGTTGTTGGTTGTTTTGTTTGATTTGGTGTGTGTATGTGTGTGTGTAAAAACATAAACAGTTATAAGGCCGGTGGAACATCCCTCCCAGTTGTGTTTAAGAATGTATTCAATGTATTGAAACTGAAAGGGCCCAGTCGTTCTGAACGCTAATGTAAATCTAAGCTGCGAATCAGCCGCAGTCTTGTTCTTTAGTTGTACAGCTCCAGCCTCAAAGTGAACGTCTCCGTTAGGTGAGTTGGCTTGCTATCCGGCCCTTCAGGTGTTCCAGTTCTTTTTTCTTTTTCTTTTTTTGGTTCTGTTCCAACCACCAGTACAACTAAGCCAGAGAATCAGTTTTATTTAGTCGTTCACCACCATCATATGCACTTGGTACCAAAATAGTGCAAAGTAAGGTTTGGGCCCTTGTGGATTGAATTGTAAATTCTTCAATAATGGGTTTTTTTGGATTGCTCATCTGGTCTGATCAGTTGTTATAGAGATAGTTCAGCACTGAATGTAGTCGATCAGTGTAATTTAGGAATACAGTTTTCCTTATTGGCGGGGCACACATTCCCATTATGTAGCTCCAGTGCCACTTCAGACACCAAACATATCTTGGCTGATCGTTTACATTTGGGATAAATCTTCTAGTTTAAAGAGTTTCCTGCCGATATACAGTTATTCTTCGAGATTTCTCTTTTGTAGTTTTCACATGATTGAAACAAACTGTTACAAATGTCAGTCTCCTCTACAAGCCTTTAAATTCACCCAGTAATGTGGTCCAATTTTTTTTCTTTTCTTTTTTTTCCCCATAGATCCAGCCACTATAAATTCCAGTTAACAGTAATTTTGTCATGTTAATAATCACTAACTTAATGCCCCTCAGAGATACAGCAGAGGCTCTTTGAACTAGTAGAGAAGGTGGTACTTCGGACCCCTCTTCTTAGTGCTGGACAGGATTGGGTGGTATTCATGGTTGGGTGAAGCGTCACCCAGGGACACAGTACAGCTCTGTCCTATACTTGCTTTGTCTTAAGCATCTTTTATGAGCTTTTGTTTAATTTCATCAGAACCTTTGTCACAGTTTCCTTTGCAGCGAAAGGTTTCTCATTGTAATTCTTGTGTACAAACAATGTAATTATTGCAATCAGTTGAAGTGCATTGTATTTGTATGGATAACCTTTGAGATGATTTGTTTGCTTTGATTTCAGGATTCCTCATGATGTTTCTCTGATTCCTCATAATGAAGCACATAGTAAATGAAAATGCGTTGTTTTATTCCTTTCTCTTCGCTTTTGTTGTCAGTCTTTTGTCTCTCAGTGCCAGTGTCATGTAACAGGCAGGTTATATTACAGTGATGAAATTTATTTATAAGGTACAAAGATCTGCAAATGAACACAATATTTCAGTAGCTTATCATACAGGGTGGGCCACGGATAAGTAGCCCGCCTCCAATACCGCTGCCAAGCTAAATTAAAATTATTGGAAAACGATTACGAAAAACGGCATCGGCCGAGGAAACGTCGGGGCCGGGGAACGTCAGGGGTTGCTGGCTCGAGGGTAAGTGAATTAAAAAAACAATCCACTTATTCATTCATCTTATACTATCGTCGGAGGCGGGCTACTTATCCATGGTCCACCCTGTATAATACAATACTAAAGAAATGCTACTGGGCTTTGTTTAGCTTGATGCAGTGTAAGGTTGTTGAAGTTGCTACCACTTTAATTCATTAGTCATATTTGCTTTTCACTGAAGTTTTGGCTGGTTTAGCAAAGTGCTAGGTGGTTTTCAGAATATATCGGATTACATTCAAGTTTGCAATAATAAAGTTAATAAACCCGTTCTTCCTGAGTGCTACTCTATGCTGAAAGAATGCCTCAATTATACTAAAGGGAACCTTGTGTACAGTACTGTAAACATGAATCAGACAAAGTGCAGAAAGAATATGTATTAATTTTTGAATTCTTGCCCAGTTTTCTCTCCAGTTTCTGCTGCATTCCATTTACTTCAGAAGTAGGAAGTCAGAGCTACGAATGATCTCACTCTTGATCGTGCTCTAGTACAAGTCGGAAGGCCAGGGTCTAGTCAGGTTAGTTATTGTTAGCCATTGTTAGCAATAGCAATTGGTAACAACGCATTACACAGTTTTGCACATACATACGCCACAGCAACATTTCCACAGATCGAAGCCGGACTGCGCTGTGCATATGACTGATTTAATGAGAAACTAATAAGACAGAAATGTTAATAAACAGTGTTTACTGCAGCTTTCACTTCTGCTGATGCACCAAGCAGTGATTCTGGATGTTGAGGTTGGGGGTGGCGAGGCTCCTCCAACTTTCTGAGTCGGAAATCTGACTTCAGGAGCATTCAAGTTAAAATGTCCTATCAGGGACTTCCCTGTTTATTTAATGCACCATGTATCCTTGCCAATTCCCACTCACTAGGTAGATCAGTAATGATGTCACCAGCACTTTAAGGATGACAGCTGGTGCGTCCTTCCTCCCGAGACACATGAAGCATCACAACATCTATTCAAACTGCTCCTAATGCAACATCATTGAACACCTCAACACACTTGGAGGAGAGCACTAACTGCAAATTCTGTTACATCAGCTAAAAGATGCCAATGTTGGCTTGCATGGTACGTCCTAATTGGTGGGCCACACATTCCTTTTATGTAGCTCTAGTGCCGAGCTAAAGAAGCAACTTTAGACACCAAACGTATTGGTTGATCGACTACATTTGGGATAAATTTTCTAGTTCAAAGAGTCTCCTGTCTGTATACGATTATTTTAGTGGTTGTCTTTTGCAGTTTTCACAATATTGCAGCAAACTGTTACAATTGTCAATCTCCAATGAAAGCCATTAAAATCACCCTAATTTACCCAATAGCCATGATGAGGCTCAAGTCAAAAGGTTTTTTTTTTTTTTTTTTTATAGACCCAGCCACTATAAATTACAGTTATCGCTGATTTTGTCGTGTTAACTTCCTCAATAATGTCTGGCATCGTACTGAGGGATGGGAGAGGGTGAGGCTTATCTTCTCTTCGACACCCCGCAACAAATAGCATTAACAGGGATCCTTGGATTTCCTGACAGTTGCACCACTCAGGAGCCCAATTTTCTTTATATTTTTATGTATATTAAGCTGTTATTTCAAAACTCTCGGTTGATGGCATACACTGCAGTTATGGTCAGGTCCTGAATATCATGAATAAATTGCACAAAATAGAACAAACAAGGCAAAGAATGAAACACCACTGCTATTTAATGATACTTTTATGCAAATTATGTATAAAAGTTCCCAAAAAGGTACATCACATATCACAGCATTCCCAAGTACATCATATAGTACTGTAAAAAAGACACCTGAGAATATTACATTTAAAACGTGTGTAACTGAACAGTATGTTTTTAAATGCTAATATTAGAATGTATGCAAATAATGTTCATGCCGTAAATAGTGATTTTATGTATGTCTGTGTTTGTGTAATTTCCAGACCTCTCCTCATGGAATTCCAGTATTACATTGTAGTTCTCATTAAACACCTAAAATATGTGGTTCAGCTCAATCGATCCTTCATTAGATCAAATCAGGAGCTGCTGATGGAATTTCACAAATATATGCGGAGGCATCGAGGTGAAATCTGGAACCGAACCTGTGTTCCTCTAACCAGCTCACAAAACTTCAAGTACTTTTTACAAACAAAGCAAATCTTCATCTTTTATGTTTTCTCGTTTGTTTGCATTTATTCGAATGTTAAGTTGTGTTTTTGCTGGCAGAAGGTCCCTCACTGCTCAGACAATTTGCACAAGAGCTTAAGACTTTTGCACAGTACTGTACATCAAGTCAAGTCAAGTAGGCATTTGTCACAGTGAAATGAAACAGCGTTCCTCCAGAACCATGGTGCAACACAAGAACAAAAACAGAAACCACAAGACTTCACAAGTGCAGGCAGGACAGGACTAAAGGGAAGAGTGCAAAAACACACAAAAGCAACCGTACAGTAATTGAAGTCAACATATAGTGCCATCAACAGGAGCAGTAACTGCAATAATGTGGGTGAATACAGTATTATACTGTTTTCTAGCAGTGGGGTCGTTAAGTGTATAAAAATGCAGAGACTGAGGTAGACAGTTTCACCCAGCACTAACAGCATAGGTCTTTCTGAATAAAACGCACCTTTTGTCTGTGACCCTCGTCTTCCTTGTACTGTTCCAGCCTGACTGCTGGGCTCCGTGGCCGCTCGGGCCCAGATCCTGGTAGAAATGTAATGAGAAGTGACAGCTGGTTGAGCTTTCACCCTCCAAACACCCTCGTCCTCAAAGTCGGTCCAAAGTGTTCCCGGTGTAGTGTGGTGTACTGTGAGGCCCATTAGATAATCACATAATCACGTCTGCTCTCTATGGGCAAAATGTTTTTGCGTGTGTCATTTCGTTTCACTGACATGATCAGTGATTGGTTTACTTTGGACGCTTGAAGCAACTGCAGCCAGTGCTGTCTTTGCTCCAGCCAAGCGTTTACTTCAACTGAATGTGCTGTAAATTGGGAACCAATTCTGGTAAACCTTTTACGTCTAAACTGGTCTGTTGTCGTTTCTTTTGTTGTTGTTTTAATGTTTTTAAATTAAATTTCAACTGTTGCTCCATTAACCCTCCATTCAATTTGCTTACAATATCTGAAAATATATTTGCTGTTTTAATAAAATGCCTTCGATTACAGTGAGAATCGATCAATATCTAAAATGAAACATTACCAAATCAAATATATAGTAGCAAAACGTTTTAAATTATAGTATTACAGACGAATATTAGACTTTAATGATCATTTCCATGATAGAATAATCACCTAATTCCCATAATGTTTTGATATTTAATGACATGACAAAGGGCTGTACTTTTTTTTTTACCTTTAAAAAAAATCATTTTTCAGTGTTTTTTTGCTGTAGTCAAAAACAAAACCAGTGTTTTGTGTGAAGCACACAGGCTTTGTAGCGTAAAACGCTGAGATTAGAGGAGGCTGGCAGTAAAAGCAGAGGCCTGACAGCTTCTGCTGATTTGGAAAGATGTGAAGTGATGGTGGCCACCTTTCATCCTCCAGCATAACCTGCACAAACAAGAACCCCAGCTGAGAACAGTGGACCATTCCAGAGAGTAATGAGGATTAAAGCAGACACAGCTGAACACACCATATAGACACAGAGTAGAGCCTAAAAACCACACTGCAGCTAGAGCACCGTTATTTCCAGATCCACTGGTCTACAGAAACTTCTGCAGAATTAAATCTTTAACAAGAGTCAGAGTGAAATGCTCTGCTCTAGAGAACAGAGTCGGATTTTTTAGGAACCAGACATCTAGAGTTGAATGCCTCCCTCACAGGAGATTATTACAGGAAGTGTTTAAGAATACACTGCGTTTTCAAATACATTCCTAGTGGAGGAGTCCATGTAGGGTGTTGTAAATGGAGTACGGCAAAGAAAACATTTTTCTTCCCAGATTCTCACAGTTTTACCATCATCAACACAAAATAATGAATGAATGATTTATGTAGAAATTTTGCATTGTCACTGAAGTAAAATAATACCATGGTAACAAGTAGATGTGTACATGTATAAAAAACAAACAAAAAAAAACCATATACAGTACAGGCCAAAAGTTTGGACACACCTTCTCATTCAACGATTTCCTTTATTTTTATTATTGGCTACATTG
>JBBPCZ010000089.1:22143743-22160768 GCA_037974445.1 Brycinus macrolepidotus | reverse complement strand
ATATAATAATGGTAGTATAGTAATAGTAGTATAGTAATGGTAATATAATAATAGTAATATAGTAATGGTAATATAATAATGGTAATATAGTGATAGGATTAGAGTAGCGGTAATATAATATTAGTAATGCAGTAATAGCTGTATAGTAATGGTAATATAATAATGGTAGTATAGTAATAGTAGTATAGTAATGGTAATATAATAATAGTAATATAGTAATGGTAATATAATGATGGTAATATAGTGATAAGATTAGAGTAGTGGTAATAGAATATTAGTAATGTAGTAATAGTTGTATTGTAATAGTAATATAATAATGGTAATATAGTAATAGTAGTATAGTAATGGTAATGTAATAATAGTAATATGGTAATGGTAATATAATAATAGCAATATAGTTATGGTAATATAGTGATAGTAATAGTAATAATAATAGTCATAGTAATAGTAATGGCAATATAGTAATAGTAATATAATACTAGAAATATAGTAATGGTAATATAGTAATAGTAATGCAGTAATGGTAGTATAGTAATAGTAATACTGTAATGGTAATAAATTACTAGCAATATAGAAATGGTAATATAATAATAGTAACATAGTGATGTAATAAAGTAATATAGTAATATAGTAATTGTAATAAATTAATGGTAATACAGTAATGGCAAAATAATACTAGTAATATACTCATAGTAAAATAGTAATATAGTATTAGTAATACAGTAATAGTAATATAGTAATGGTAATATAATAACATTAATATAGTATTAGTAATACAGTAATAGTAATATAGTAATGGTAATATAATAACAGTAATATAGTATTAGTAATACAGTAATAGTAATATAGTAATGTAATAGATGAATAGTAATATAGTAATAGTAATATAGTAATAGTAATATAGTAATAGTAATATAGTCATGGTAATATAATAACAGTAACATAGTAATAGTAATACAATACTAGTATTAATATAGTAATAGCAATGCAGTAATAGTCATATAGCAATAATAACACAGTAACTGTACTATCAGTATGGTTTAAACTAAGGTACTAATATTACTACCAGTCAAGGCAGTCACTGTTTCTGGTTCTATGACTCTAGAACCCCTTTCTGTCTCTCTACACACTACTCAGTACTTACAGCAGAGACTCAGGGTGCCTCTCTCCAGTCCTAAAGGAGGACCAAGCTGTAACTAAAAGTGAGTGCATTTGTTAGGATGAAAATCTCAGCCTATAGCTCCACTTATTTCTTTTTTCTAACCCACAGTTTTTCTCTTCTCCTCCCAAAGTTTTGGCGCTTTCACTTTCTGCCTCCGAGGCGTGGTTTTTTTTTTTCTCTCTCTCAGGCTTACATGGTGGAGTAAAAGAGGAGGAGGAGGAGGAGGAGGAGGAGGAGGAGTGGTTCTCCCTCCTCTAAGCTCCAGCAGAGCAGCAGCTCGGCTGACTCTCACTCCTCCACTCGTCTCTCCTCAATGTTTCACTCTGAACTCGCCATGTACTCTCCCTACTGCCTCACACAGGTAAACACCCGCTGGAAACGTGTGCGTGTGGCGTGTGCGCGTGTGTGCGTGTGCGTGTGGCGTGTGTGGCGTGCGTTTCCTGGACTGCTTTCTCTCTCTCTCTCTCTCTCTCGGTTGCTCTTCTGCCTCGTCCTCTCTTCCCCTACAACTTCTACTTCTCCCGACCCCCCTCCCTTCTCTCTCTCTCTCTCTCTCCCTTCTTTCTCTCTTTCTTTCTTTTCTTCCCTCCTGGCACCTCTCCAACTCTGCGTCTCGACGCACATGGGGGCAGCATGGCGCTTCTTCGCGATCTATTTTTATATCTTTTTTTTAATGTAATCGTTATTATTATTTGTATTAAGAAATGGAGCTTTTAAAGCTGTTTTAATGATGTTTTGTATTATTGTGATTATTATCAGAGTGTCTGGGCTGCAGGATGAAACGTGCAAAAGTGTGCTGTTGCTGCTGCTGGTGGTGGTGGTGTTGGTGGTAGTGGTGGTGGTCGTTCTTTTTGTTTTTTTCTTTCTTTTCTTTTCTTTTCTAGTCGTTCTGAAGACTTTAAAAAGTTGGTGGAGGTGGAGAGAAGAGCTGATCCAGGACTTTACCTCAGTTGATCCCTGACTTTTATATCTATAGGAGGGAAATAGCAAAAAAAAAAAAACGCTGTAATTCTGCTGGATTTTCTTTAGAATGACTCTTTTTTGGTCTCTTTATCCATTTTTAGACCTGTTTTTTTTTATTATTAGGGTGATCTATACGTGCGTTACAGGCTCTTGTCGTGCGTTTTATGGGTTGAATGAGCTGCACGCTCCTCTCCCGAGCGCGCGGGACCGAGGCGCGTGTGCCGTGTTGATTAAAAGTGTAAGTGTGTTTACAGGAGACCCAGCTCTGACACTCGCTTCCCTCGCTTGGGGCTGCAGAATAAACGTGGTTCCCGTTGGAGGAACAGCCCGGTGCCTTTAATTTTTTGCGTGTTTTTTCTGCGACCCCGTTCTCCGATCAGAGGCGACTGATTATAAAGACACTCTGGAGCTGGAGCTGGAGGTCCCACTGACCCTAAAACAGCCCGTCTCTTGTCCAGGCCTTCAGTCACTTTTCTCCGTCTTTAACTCCTCGAGCACGGCGCAAGGACTGACTGATAAGAGCCTCTCCTATACATTAACATAAAGGTCCTATACAATAACATTAAGGTCCTATAGATTAACATTAAGGTCATATCCATTAACATTAAGGTCCTGTACATTAACATAAAGGTCCTATAGATTAACATTCAGCTGCTGTATACTAACATGAACCTGTGGAAGCGGACGGAGTTGTAGACCGTTTTATTACAGCCCTGTGGTCCTTTATATATATACAGTATATATCATATATAATATATACAGTAAAGTGTAAATAATATAACTATAAAATATTTTTATATTTAGGCTTTATTATATATATAATACTTACTATGTGTATAATACATACTATGTTTATATATATACAGTGAAACCTAAATTTAGAAATAATATTATATATATTACATAGGCTTAACTGTGTATATGAAGCCTATATAATGTATGGGCTTTACTACATATAGTCTTTACTGTAAACTGTATATATTGTGTACTGTATATATTGGCTTACTGTATACTATACATAGTCTTTACTGTATATATATATATATGTATATATATATATATAGTAAAGACTATATATTTTAGACTGTTGCTGTTGTTGTTAATACAGTGTTTTGCCTTTAAACTCTTTACTGAAGGTTTTTGGACTGCAGGAAGCTCACACATCTCAAATATGCAAAATATTTTCTTCCATTATTTTTAATCAAGTGCATTTTTAAAAACTGAACTGAACTAAACTGAACTGAACTGAAGTGAAGTGAACTGAAATGAACTGAGCTGAAGTGAACTGAGCTGAAGTGAATGCCGTGATTGGGATCTGTAGCTGTGGCTGAAGGGTTCGTGGTTCAGGCTGAAGTGAGGCCTAGTCAGAGCTCAGACTGCAGGGAGGAAAAAAAAAAGACATGCAAATTGCACAGTCATCTTCAACGCTTATATTTTCGCTGTGTGTGTGTGTTTGTGTGTGTGTGTGTGTTTGTGTGTGTGTTATTGGTTTATTAGCTGTGCACACTTCTTACCTGCTGTTTTCTCGCAATATTTGGCTCCAAGTTTTCAATCACGGTTTTCTTCATAAAACTTGTGTGCGTGTGTGTGTGTATATATATATATATATATATGTGCGTATGTGCGTATGTGTGTGTGTGTGTGTGTGTGTGTGTGCACGCATGTGTTTCATCCGTTTTTTTTCTTCTACTGCTGTTCCACACCCTTCGTTTTACTGAGCATATACTTATATATTTATATATTTTTGCTATTTATTTTCTCTTTATTTCTCTCTCTTATTCTCCCATTTCAGCTGGTTTTGGTCTTGGCCTCAGTACCTTGGCACCAAATACCTTGTGTGTGTGTGTGTGTGTGTGTGTGTGTGTGTGTGTGTGTGTGTGTGTGTGTGTGTGTCTCTGGGCCCAGTGCAGGCTGGGTCACAGAGCTGGAGCTTTTTTATGAGCTTCAAAATGGAATTCCTTTTGCCTTTGAATGGACACTGATTTTTCTAGGGAATTAATTTAGTCTAATTGTAATTCAAAACAAAAAGATGGGAACACACTGAATTATTTGAAACATATGGAAATATGACAAGCTTTTTCATTCATTTCATACATGCTCTAGTGGACCCTGATTTACTGTTATTTAAGACTTTAGGATAATTAACATCTCATCATATCGCATTGAGACGTCGTTACGTTGCATGCTTTTATTTAAAGGGATAGATTCAGGCATTGTGCTTTGTCAGGTAATAAAAAAGTTTTTTATTCCTGTTTCAGCTAATGTTTTCTAGTGAAATATTGTTAAATACACTATAATTAGGACCATTAATTGCAAAAGTCATTTTTAGTGCATGCAAAAGTTTGTAGACACCTGCTCATCCATCATTTCTTTGGTAATCAAGGGTATTAATAGGGGATTTGACCCTTCTTTGCTGGAAAGGTTTTTTTACTAGGTGTTGGAACATTACTGTGAAGATTTGATTGCATTCAGCCATAAGAGCATTAGTGTGGTCAGGTACTGATGTTGGAGGATTAGTTCTGGACTCCAGACTCCAACAAGGTGTTGGGTGAGGGTCCATCAATCCACTACTGGGGGGCTTTATACCCCTTATATAGCCAATGTTTGGCATTGGACATTGACCTTAGGCCGCCACAAAGCTTCCCACTGCATTAGCCAATGCTTTTCTGTGTTTCTATGATACAGGCTGTGTGTGCTCATCTGAACGATCCATTTGCATGAGGGAAAATGCCTCAGAAATTGCGCCATTTGTTCTACAGGGGTGTGTTTTTGTTGTATTACATATTGGATCTGAGTTGCTTTTGACTGGGCTGTATGTAATTGTCGTCCTGTTATTCACAAACCTGGATATTCTATCACCGAGGAGTTGCAAGTGACCACAAAGGCTAAATTAAATGTGCTAAAAACCCTTTAGATGTGTGGTTTTATCCATTTATTTTGTCCAAACAACTGTCAGATATGGAGAACACCTGTGTCATTGATGAGTTCACCTAATTAAAAAAGGATGTCTGGATAATTTTGGACATATAATGCACCAAACACACCTTCCCATAACACTGTAAACACGCAACACTATACCCACCCCTATTACGCTGTTGTTGCTGATGCTTAAAAGTTGCTGAAGGTGCTGCGCTAATCTTCTCCCTCACCGCTGGTTCTCCGAGCACTTTCAACAAATTTCCAGCAGCACATGTGAACTGCATTAGAGCTCAAAAAGTGAGATCAAATGTTGGCTCGGCCAGGGAGAGTAAATAACCTACTGCTAGTGATTTAGTGAAACAAAGCTTGACAGAAAGATAAATGTCTTTTTAGCACTGATAAATAATCCAGCTCAGGCATGAACAGTGTTTGCCGAAGGCACCAGAACAATATGGGATCTTTAAACCCCTTTTTTTTCTTGTTGTTGCTCCGCATTATGCACAACTTCTGGCCAGCGGTTTCTTTCCATGAATTACAACGAATTAGCAGCAGCACCTTCAAAGCACATGTGAGCAACGTACAGTGATCTGGAAGAGCTCATGCTTTAACTCTGACCATGGACCTCAATTAGAAACGATCCACTTGCATGAGGGAAAATAACTCTTGCATTGTTTGTTCTAAAGGGGTGTGTTTTTGTTGTGTCACATCTTGGATTAACATACCAATCTGAGTTGTTTTTGATCGTGCTGTGTGTAATTTATTCCCAAACCTGGATGTTCTATTGTTTAGGAGTTGCAAGTGACCACAAAGGCTAGATTTAATGCAATAAGAACCTTTTACATGTACGGTTTTAGACATTTTTTTTATCCAAAAAACTGTCAGATGTGGTGATCAAATGCACCAAAGCAAAAGTAACATGTATGTGCAGACATTAGTGGTAGTTGATGCTTTTGTACATTTCTGGCCATTTTTAAATGCCAATATATGTCCTTCTACTGAGCTAGGCTGCATTTGTGTGGAAATGAAGCTTTTTTCTCAGTTTAATTGGTCCTTTTGGGGGGAAGGGGGGTAATTTCATTCTGTCCTGTTGGTTCAGCAGCTGGGCTGTTAGGCTGTTGAGCTGTTTTGCTATTTCTAACATCTCTCACATTGGAGCTTTGGAGCATTTTAGACTTAAAAGAAAAGAGTATTGCCCCAAAAAAACTTGCTGGATGGAGTAAGAGGGACTGTTCTACAGGGAGCTCAGTCCCGGGGGTGTTTATTTAATCAGGTAGTTTTTTGGGGGCAGCTCGGAATTCCTTTGTTTTTTCTCAGATTTTCTCGGTTTGGAGTAAAAGTCTCATTTCGTGCATTTAAAACTCGGTCTGTGATATCAAATGTGGGTGGGTGGGGGGCGTTGGCACGCGGGGGTGCGGGGTGGGGGGGGGGGTGTAAAAAGGAGAGAGAGCAGCTTGAGAGTGAAACAAACTCCCAGAACATCCGGGGACTCTGCGTGGTGCGTTTAATTGTGGTTAATTATTTAAAAAAAAGAAATAAAGGAATAAAACGAACGATGCCATGTGTCTGTAAACAAGTCTGAATTATTAACGCAGCTAAAAGCTTTTCTGGACAGAAGGAGACGAGGGCAGGTGGGGTCTTCAGACAGTGTGCGCAAGAGTGTGAGGAAGAAGTTGAGCAAAAAAAAAAACGTTAAGGGCGTTTAGGGGAGTGAGGTATGGGTCTCTCTCTCTCTCTCCCTCTCTCTCTCTTACTCTCTCACTGTGTGTGTGTGTGTGTGTGTGTGTGTGTGTGTGTGTGTGTGTGTGTGTGTGCCCGTACGTTGAATTGCACATACTTCCCTGGAAAAGTGACTGTCATAAAGTGTCAGTGTTTTTTTTTTCACTGCACGTGCTGCTTCTACATAATGTTACATCCCACTTACTTTCTTATTATTAATACATCCCACTTACTTTCTTATTATTAATTTAAGGAATCAATAAAACATGACATTATTGATAAACATTCATTTAAGGAATCAATAATTGAATGATAAATGCAAAATAGAACTACTGCTGTGTGAAAATGGGATGGGCGATATAGTATTAACATCATGATACTCAAAATGTATCACGATATTTGACTTTTTCAGAGCTTATGCGTGTCAGATTATGCATTTGCACCAATACACCAATTTTCTTATGGTATTAAATTCATTTCTGTAAAATAACAAAATAAAATGTTGTATTCTACAAATGGTTAGCTTTAAGATAGGTGTTATTTGACTACGATTAACCTGTTGTCAAACTTAGAAACAGTAATATATACAGAATATGCTTAAATGTGTGCACCTACAACTAGTGCCTTATTGCTGCACAGCCTGACTATAGAAACTTTATGTGTTATGGTATTGCAGGCATTATGGGGAATGAAGTGTCCTTAGTGAATTTGCACTGTCATAATGTTTGTATTGTGCAGTTTAGCCCAACAGTCAAACAGCACACTTCGTAGTTTATGTATTGTCTTTTTCCCTGCAGTTATACTGGGGCATGACGACACTTTACTGGGCCACATGGTCCAGTAAACTGGGTCTAGTGATGCCCCTATTGTCCCAACACCATATAAAACTCTCTCCCATAATCCAAACACACTGAATTTACCCTGGGCCCTTTCAGGACAGAGATTTTAAAAATATAAATAATAATAATAATAATGTAGCAACAGATAAAACCCTACATAACCTGTAGTGATGTAGTAGAGGTTTCCAAAATGTGCCAGGATTTCATAATAATGGAGAAATATGAGTCATTCACAAAGGAGAGAGCCAGAGAGAGACCGGAATAGAGCCATTAAGAAAATCTGAAAGTATTCACACAGAGAGAGAGAGAGAGAGAGAGAGAGAGATAGAGAAAGAAAGAGAGAGATCTAACTTCCACAGTACAGTCACACTGTGTTCTCATAATTAATTCATCGCCCTGACTTTCGTTGGCCAAGCTGACCAGAGATCAGTCCACATCTCTAGCCTATTAATGAAACGAGCTAGAAATAGAGAGTTAGAGAGACAGAGAGGGAGACCCATCCCATCTTTCTTGTGCACAGTCTTACACTTAACCAGTTAACCCATGAATATGCAGTGTTTTCATCCAGCTATTAATCTTGAGACATAACATCCAGTAACTTCTATGAAAATAGCATGTAAGTTATGCTAATTAAGTTATATAACAGCTGAAGAGTGGACTCACGTAAAGGCCTTGGAGTTTAAAGGAAGCTCAACCAAACAAGCTAAAGTGACTAGACAAGTTTCTGATTATCGCAGTTTCTAATATGATAATATTGTTTTTTTTTAAAAAACATATATGATATATAGCAGTGTTTAATAAGTAATCTTTTACTTTATGAGTAGTTTTTGTTTGTCCAACCACCATCCCTACGATAACGTTAATTTCGTTTTGCTGAGTTAATGGTGGAGTACATTGATTTTCTTACGCTTGGATAAATATTATGGATCAAATCAACACATGGATGATTGAAGCTTGTAACAGACATTTTAGCATAGTATTTACTTTGAGGGTTTTATATGGATGGCGAAGGGATTACAGCCGTTGTCATGCACAGGCCCTCATTTTTAGAAGTACATCAGTTTTTTAATCTTATTTAAATGTTCTCAAGCTGCTCCACTTTCTGCCATGCTTTAGCTTGTTCATTAAAACGAGTTAACTGTTAGCAACATTAGCTATTTTTACCTAAAAATCAGAACTTATCTCTCCTGCCAGCACCACTGGTTCTCAAGCTTAGTTCCAAAGCACCACATATTGCACAGTGTCATGTAGTGTACATTATAGTACATGTGTGAGGGCCGTGGTGTGTTATCCACTGTGCTGTCCATCTGAGAGAGTCTTTTCTGAAATATTCATAGAAAACAATGAGACAGAACTGCTCGGTGTGTGAGTGAAAACAAGGAGCCAAACCAGCCTGCCAGCAGCAAGGTTTACATTACAGTCCTAAACGGACGCCTTTATGATGTGTAAACCCAGCTGTCCATATTGTACTATATGCAGCCCTTACAGCCCGTAGAGTGAGATACCTACGTGAACACGGTGTGTATACAGCTTTTGTTCATGTATATTATGTTTTCACTCACGGACCGTCTCTCTCTCTACATGTTTTTTGTATCTGTCTATATATATATATATAAAATATTATTTGAATGCTAATATTAGAATGACGTATACAAATAATATTAATACAGATTGTATGTATGTCTATATGTTTGCTTAATCCTAGACCTCTCCTTGTGGAAACCCAGTGTTACATTTAAATATATATATATATATATATATATATATATATATACACACATATATATATATATATGTATAAATGTAGTCAACAGATAGCCACATGCTTTGTATCCGAAGCTGCACTGAAGCTGCCAGGCTAATGTAGCTAACAGGTAACTGAAGCTTATGTAAACCAGTTAGCATCGTGCTAACAGAAGGAACAGAATTTTTTTTCCATTTACCTGCAGCTTTCACGTTTGGCTCCCGTGTTCGCTTCAGAATTAGGGCCCAGGGAATCGTGAAGTTTACTATACAGTGACGTGATCTCTGTAGCCGCTAAGCTCAGCCTAACTGGCAGCTTTTTGTTGGCCCAGAAATCTGCCCGCAGCTCTTTTTACCTAAAAATTCACATCAGTCTACGTGTCTGAACATTCAGTTCTATTCAGAATGGGAATCCTTGCGGTGGGCTGGGGGTTGAGGGTTGTTTCCTGGACTAACCTGGTCAGGCTCGGGCCTACATAACCTCAAATAGACATGCTTATGTGGTTTCTGACTCTGTATGACACACTGGACCAAAGTAACAATCTATGATCAAAACACATGAACTTTCCTTGTTACAACCAAGAAAAAGCTCCTGTTGTTGTGGCGACTGCTCCGCACAGCTCTGCGTTGCACAACCGTTTATACAGAACTCCTAATCACTTCAGTGTGTGTGGAACCGTGTCATAATAGATCCTTTCATAACAGTTACTTCATAGATTATTTGGTCCTGAAACGTATTTTTGTGCCTTTTTTTTTTCTGCAGTAACTGTAGATTATGAGACACTGTTACCCCAGTTGACCTCTTAATGCTATGGATGCAATGAGTTCTTTCATAGCAACTGTTGCTAGGTTGGCCAAACCATACAGAACTCTGCCAAAAAAACCCATACAGTGTAATGCAAAGCTTTAGTGCACAACTTTATCAAAACATTTACAATTAGAGCGTGTTATTAACTTAGAATGATATTTATTTATTTATTTATGTGTGTGAAAGGTCACTCTGTTGCTCATTTTATGCTGGAAACTCAGTTAATGTAGGAGGTAGTTTCCCATTAGGTTGAATGAGATTTTTTTTGCTAACGATTTGCAAATCTTTTCCAGTCTAGCAGCAGATACTATGAATAGCATGCTTTTCTGGGCGGAGCGGATTGCAGATGGGTCAGTGCCATTCAATTCTTTCATTTACTCAGGCTAGGGTCTTCGTTTTTGTTTCTGAATGGTCGACACACATGATAATAGACTCTTTCCACTGTGTGAGGGCCCCGGATCTGTGTCTTCCACAGGCCAGTGGGATCCCTCGCTACTTTGGCTATTTTGTTGTGGTTGCAATCGCTACACAGAAACCAGGGGAGTGGGGTGGAGTGGAAGTGACGGTTAGAGACAGCTTGTGAAATCCTTTACTTTAGAAGCACCGTTCTACCTGACTGGATGATGCAAGTGTTTGTATTTGGCAAATAAACGGCATGTGCGCTTCTCTGTGTGAGTGTGAGAGTGTGTGTGTGTTTGTGTATACACCAGCACTGTATCAGACATGCCGCTGTATTGACAGAACACATTCAAGGTCATTTATTTTTGTCCTATGGGGTGTGTGCATGTGTGGGTGTGTGTGTGTGTCTCAGACGTGTGGACAGCTTGCTTTAAGTCAGACCGATATAGATCAGCCAGTGCTGTTCTGCTGTTGTGTGTTAAAGGCCTGCACTAAAAATGTCAGGGGTCTAAAAAGAAAGCTGCGGATCCTCGTGTTTGTCTCAGTATGTTTTCGGTGGGTGGTTCGATAGATAGGGCACTCCTGGGTAAATGACTTGATTTCTTGATCTTCCTCCATAGAGAACTCACTTTTGTACACCTTAACACAAATTCCTGCATATTTGTGGAATTTAACATATCGGGGCAAAAAGTGGCCTAATTTATGTTAAACTCACTAAATAAAATACAAATCATGCACTAAAATTAGATCAGAAAGTTTAGTATTTAACAACATGCTATTTCAGTAAACTTTTGCAAAAAAGTTTGCATTCGGTTCATACCAGTGCAAGAGTATGAATATGTACTAATTAATGAAGACATTTAGTATTCAGTTTTAAATGAAGTATATTAAGATGTAAACCAAATTAAAGTAAACCTAAACAAAGCAAAAAACAATATATAATGACTAAATGTAATAAAAATAGACTGGGGTGTTGTGTTTTACAGATGGAATTTTGCAACAAGACATACCAAACCAGGAGTGATGCAACATCATATTATGCATGAATGTTGAATTTGCATTGTATTTGCATGTTATTTGTTAGTTATAACTGATATGATGTCATAACTATATGATTGATCATATGTGGTCTGTCTTATGTTCGTAGTTTACTTTTGCACTCACTGTACGTGTGCTTATCAGGTAGGACCGATCGATTAATCAAGTTTAATTTTCAAATTACAAGAGCCACATTTTCAATCATAGCTTACATTACTCAACACCGTCTCAACTTTAAAGTCTTCACAGAGTCACAATAACACAGAGTTCATGAGCTGGCAGTCTGGCTCACTGCGTCTCAAGTCCGAAAATATGAATGTGCTGGACATTTTTGAGGGAGGCTGTGGTCACTTGCATAAGAAATCTTTAGTGAAATTTGGCCTTTTGTTTCCCCTTTACCTTAAATAATCTACATAAAATCTATTTAGAAAATCTTCAAGCGGAACGTGAAAAAAGTCCCAAAAACAGACCCAAAGTATAATTTTTTGCACATTTTTTCTGATGGTTGCAAACCTAAATTTGCAGCTTTGAAAGTATCCCTTAAGCATTTAAATATATAAAAATACCGTATAAATAAGATAAATACTTAAATCGTTTCATATAAGCGGGTACTGGTGCTAATGTTGTGAAAAAGTAATTGCAATTAAATCAATTGCAGTTGCACTATTGGTCGCAATTAGATATTTTCTCTGCATGACTCCACTATAGCCCAGCCTGAACCTTTTGTTTATTCATGTTTCTGCGTCTCGCTCCTGCTCTCACTCGCAGGTAACAGCATTGCAGCGAGGTGTCGGATCGACGTGGCATCACATCAGCCAGCATTAAAGAGGTGGGCAGGATCTCTCGCCTGACCTTTGGTACAAAGTGGCTAGATAAGCAGGGTTTGGCCCCCTGCCAGAGCTGGGGGGGTGGGGGGGGGGGGATCTGCACACCATTGCGTAATGTACAATATCCTTACCTGACGTGAACCCGGAGTGAGAGCCTTGCCAGCTGCCAGAGAGGGAGAGAGATAGAGTGATAGAGAGAGAGTATATGTTTCACAGAGTGGAGCGCATATATACACACACACACACACATACTCACACACACACACACACATACACACACACACACACGTCGTTCCCTGCAGTGCGTAGTGTCTATTTGAAGCATAGCTCTTCCATATGAGTGTGTGTTTTGCATTAGTTGGATATGCAGGCTATCGCCCAGGGACCTCCTTTGGAATGAAGACAGTCATTAGGTTTCTTTCTTTCTTTCTTTTTTTTAAGGTTTGCGGACACTTTCCGACGTGGCAAACGGGTCGTTAATGTAGGCGGACGCTTTTGCACCCGTTAGCAGAGGTAAAGCGACCGGTGGCGAATAAATTAAACGAGGCCGGACGCGTCGACGGAGGGGAGTCGCGAATGCAAACGGTCATTCGTGTCCTATTTTTTCTGTTATGGTTCGGTAACCGTAGCAACCGTGTGCAAAAGCACACCTGCTCGTTCGCTGCAGAGTCATATAAAACACCTCCAGAGGCCTTGTCGACGACTGCACGCGTTTAAATGGGCCAAATGACTGCGCTGCTGAAAGGCCGTGGATGCAGATGTTAGATCCGAATGTGAAATATAATACAAGTGCATGTGAAGGAACCCGAAGACGAAGCCCAACTTCCAACGAGGGCTTGACTGACGTTAATAAAATCGGCTGACATTACGTTTGCACAAATGCATTGTGATCCTGCCGATAAAGCAGCAAAAGTGAAAATATTACGTTACACCATATAGACAGAAAAGGTTTTTTTTTTTTAACAAAGTTTACTTGAGAGGTGCTTTCCTTAAGTAGAACAGACAAAGCCCTTTTAATACACTCTTGCTTCTTGGCCTGTACCTTAAGAGCCTTATACAGCTTTCAAACACTCATTGGTGTTTCTAAACGAGCCCTCGAAAACTAATTATGTTTCATAATTAAGCATCATTTTCATTTTTACTTGGCTTGTAGTGATGATGATATTCAAGCCGAAGATAAATTGCCAACTGCGAGTAACCATTTAGGTGTTCATTATATGCAATTATTAAAGTACAAGCCCAAAGGCTTTGTTCAGACAGGCAGCTCAAACCTGATCTTTCCAGATACCTGCAGATTTTCTGCAGTGTGAGCGGCAAAATAGCCGCATGACACTGAACGTTTTTGCACTCGCATTCCGGCCAAAGCTGGATATGTAATAAAACGCGACTACAGATCACATGGTCGCTTATAACTACAGTCTGAACACTGAAGTCTAATAATCAGGTTTAAGAAACAAATCCGATCTGCAGTGTGAACAAGGCCAAAGTACTCAAATAGTCTGATTTACTTTGTTTCCTGGCTCTCGATAATTATCAACCCTCCATCGATGAGACACTGCTCAAGCTCAAATAAACAAACACTCCTTGCTGTTGCCTCTGTCAGAAGTTGGAAAATGTGTTGCATTTTCTGCTTTCTTTTGTCTACTTGCATGTGTATTAAATGGATAAACGAATACCAACATTCCAAAGAATGAGTTTCCAAAGAATGAGTTTGTGCTGTTTATCCAAGTTGAAGAAACTTTGAATGACAACATAGAACAATGTTAAACTCAGCGACAAAAAATTGTAACAAAATGATATTGCACAATACTGTCAATCATTAAAACTGATCAAATTGATATTGGCGAAGCCTTTGTCGTTTTTGACCAGTGATCAGTCTCAAGTATAGCATCTCATAAAGACTTCATAGTCCTAGATGGAAATCTGTGATCATTATCTTTCAAATGACTCATGATCGCGAATGATAATCCATCCCAGATTAGTACTAGAATACATTGAATACATATATTCTATAACAGATAGGACTGTGATCTGTATTCATGTACTAGACTCTCTTTCTATAGTACACACACAGCATCTCTCCAAAGCGCTGATAGAGCGAGGCACTAGAGGCCGGGGCCAGACCATTTGCTCGGCCGCAAACAGAGGGGGTGCGGAGAGGAGGGAGGGGACTGGTGGCTTTTAAACGAGCGGAGAGAGGGATGGCGGTTTTGTAAATGAGCGGAGGGGTAGACGGCAGTTTATAAAGATTTGGAAAGGAGGGATGGCGGTTTCTGAACGAGTGGAGGGAGGGAGGGAGAGCGGTTTTTAAACGAGTGCAGAGAGGGAGAAGGTGGTTTTGGGGTGGGGTGTGGAAGGGATCACTGTTTATTTACTTATAGGCTGCAGCCGTAGACGCTTAGGGAGAAGAATGGGTGGCAGGGGGCCAAAACACCAAGCGAAGGGAAATGTGCACATAGGAGGGAGAGGGAGTGTGTATGTTTGTGTGTGTGTGTGTGTGTGTGTGTGTGTGTGTGTGTTTGAGTTTGTGTGTCTCTAACACACTTAACATTAATCATGCTGATGTAGGCATTCCTGTGGTATCTCTCTATCTCTCTCTCTCTCTCTCTCTCTCACTGTGCCTCTCTCTCTCCCTTTCTCTCTCTCTCTCTCTCTCATGAATTCAGTGCCACAGGTTGCTGCTGCGCCTGCAGCGCAGAACAGGAATAAAAGTCAAAAATGACAGAAGGAGGGACGTCAATTGGAAACGATTAAACATGCGATGGTGCTGCCATTGCAAAACGTAGTGCGTGCGTGTGCATGCAAGTGTGAAGAAAAGTATTTCCTTTTTCTGCCGTGAAAAAAGAGTGCATGTGTGTCCATCATTTGCACGTGAATGAAATAAATCACGTGAACACAAGTACTGTCTTTCGGTTCTCTCCCTTTTGGCAGATGATGATATTCATTTAATATATCTAAATATTATAAAGGCATAGAAAACGATACCAGAATCAGCAGAGAATTGCTTGAACTGTATTATAAGGCCTGTTAGTATTTACATCATTAATTTCTAACGATTGACTGGTGCTATTACCCCAATAGACTTCTGTTTATGTGAGCTCATAACTAGATTTTATTGCTATTGCTGTTCTATTGCGATTATCAGCATTGGACAGATGTTTGGTGATGTATGGTTCTGTGCAAAAGTTTAAACACCCTTGGCCAAATAACATTTTATTGACTTTCTAAGTGAATATATAAGGACACATATGGCACTTTTAGTGCGCGGTGTCTGTTCATTTGTTGATTTGAACATTTATATAAAGCTAATCCAAGTGAATTTGGTCCTACGTTTTATACATTTGTATATATTGGCATTGGCAGATATGTACATGAAAAATATTGGCCTAAAATTGCAATATTGGTGCATTGATTATTGCATGATCTTCACATTACAATTAATGAAATCCTCACTGTTTTCAGAATCAGAATCAGAATCAGAAAAGTTTACTGATCTTTACTGATAAAAAAAAATTGCTTATGCTACGACTGCACAGACACACAGAGACACAGAGACAAGAACAATATAAAATATAATGTAAAGTCAAAATTAACTCTTCAAAAAATACTCTGTACTAAATACACTAGGCTACAAACACAGAAGTAAGAGAGGTGGATAGAAATTTTCAGTGTATTATATGCAGGCCTGCACTGCACACAGCTCTGCATTTGACTTTGCAATATAAATGTGTTTATAGTAGAGATAAAAAGGTATTTATTTTTTTGAAGACATTCACCTCCCCTCTGTCTGACCTTTGTACCGAAGTTGTGCAGTAGCTCTGTAGTGGGACAGTCTCCACAGTGGCCTAAAGAAGAGTGCCGACGGGATTCTAGTTCGGTGGCAGAGCGCCAGATATCATGCTTCACTCTCCAGTTATGTGTGTGTGTATGTGTGTGTGTGCGTATCCAGCCTCACTCCTGCGTTATGTGTGTTTAGACTGCCTTTCACGGAGGTGGTGAAATCCAGACGCTAACCTGAAGGCACCATGCCGTTAGCACATGGAACTCGGCCAGCTTCTCGCTGATGCCGCCACTACAGCAAACCCAGAGGGACACAATTCAGAAGGATGCACCAAAATGACGTGGCTGAGAGTTTAGGCCTCGTTTAGGCCTCTGCAGCCGTTTGGTTACTTTTCGAAATCAGTCCCCAGTCAGATTATGAATCACGTTCGGACATCTGTAAACTAAGCTTTAAGATTCAAGATTCAAGATTATACAGTTATACAAATACAGTGTGTAGTTAAAGTGCCCCTGAAAATCCGGTGAGACTGTGCAATGTAGTTACAATAAATTAAATAGAAAATTAAAGGCTAAAACTAAGTAATAAAAAAGTAGAAAAAATATATTCAAATAAACATCACAAGTGTAAACAAGATCTGAGGAGTGCCTATGTCACAGAATAGAGAATGTACTGTAAAGTGCAGTGTGCGAGTTGCTGTTAATGTACATAGACATAAATAACAGATGGCAGGTGAGATACAGAGAGGTAGAGAGTCAGGTGAGGTACAGTGAGGTAGAGAGACAGGTGAGGTACAGTGAGGTAGAGAGGCAGGTGAGGTACAGTGAGGTAGA
>JBBPCZ010000089.1:22079973-22092921 GCA_037974445.1 Brycinus macrolepidotus | reverse complement strand
TCTTTCTCTTCTCTTCTTATCTCTACTCTTCTGTTCTGTTCTCTTTTCTATTCTTCTCTTCTCTTTTCTACTCTTCTCTTCTCCTCTCCTTTCTTCTTATATCTTCTCTTCTCTTCTCTTCTCTTCTCTTCAGCGTCAGTAATGTACTGTACGGTACTGTACTGTTCTGGTTTGATAATGTCTGAGAGATGAGGAAGAGTCAGGTGTTATTTTCTAATAATAAAAATGACAACATTCACTCAGCTGCTCTGTCCCTACACCCCTTCTTCATATTTTCTTTTTTTCATTTTGTTAATCTGTAAATACTGCTCTCCTTCACCTATACACACATACACACACACACGCATATATATATATATGTCTTTTCTCTGTCTCTCTCTCTCTCCACGTCTCCCTTTTTTCCACATAAAGCTGTTTTTCATAAACTCTAGCCTGGAATAGCAGTCCCTGAGGCAAGCGCTGAAACACTAGCCCTCACTGAGCTGTGTGTGTGTGTGTGTGTGTGTGTGTGTGTGTGTGTGTGTGTGTGTGTGTGTGTGTGTGTGTGTGTGTGTGTGTAACAGTAGATTTTTCTGAGTGGCTGCCAAACAGATGCAGTCGCTTGGAGTTCCACCAAAGGAGCTTTCATGCCTCCCTCCCTCTCTCTCTCTCTCTCTCTTTCTCTTTCTCTCTCCCTCTCTTCCTCCTCCTCCCTCTCTCTCTCTCTCTCTTTCTCTTTCTCTCTCCCTCTCTTCCTCCTCCCTCTCTCTCTCTCTCTCTTTTGGACAGAAAGAAAGGGTAGCCCATAGTCTCTGTTTTGTATCAGATTTCCCTCAAAGTAAAAGCACTGATCTAGGATCAGCTCTCTTCTCGTCCTACAACTGCTTTTAATGAGGTGATGACAGATGACAAACTGATCCTAGAGCAGCTACTTCTGGAAAGCTTTGATAAACCTGACCACATTGTTTCTTCTGTACATGGCTCACTTGACTGTGCTTGACAAGTTATTATCGTCATTATTTATTGTATGTTTCCCTTTATTGTAATGGTTTTAATGGCAGATCTATATTAAGAGTGTCACAGGTAACACTGTTAACTGTTAAACTGTTAATGTTTACACATCTTACACATTTTCCTAGTTTTACCCATCCGTAGCAGTGCAGACGGAAGCCCAGCTGCTCATGTGTTGGATGTAGAATCTGCAGCTGCAGCCCCCTCGTTCAAAAGCTTTAGGATGTCACAGGAGACCTGTGGATAAATTAACAAGCAGAACATTTTTAAAAAGCAACAGCAAAGTGGAAAACTCCAGTTCCTCTCGGCTGTAACACAAACCTACACTTTAAATCCTGTATATGATTTGATATATATGATACACTTACTGACTGTATATATTATATAGATGATATATACAGTTATCGAATGTATATATGATATATACACTGACTGTATATATGATACATATAATACACATTCATTATCTTTATATATGATATATATAATATATACACTTTGTATGTATGATATACACTTATTGGTTGTATATACACTCATTGTACATACATGATATATGCACCCACTGACTATATTTATGTATATATGGTATACACACTAACGATAAACGATACCTATAATATATATATATATATACACTCATTGACTGTATATAACGTATATATGATACACCTTTATTGAGTGGAACATACAGCCGCTTTTGCTCTAACTTTTGAAACTTTAATCACTCTGGGAATCACATGATTTTCATGTGAATCCTGCAGTGAACTATGATTAATTTAATTATTATATTTGACTGCTTGAATATATCTGTATATAGGCTTTTATTTATTCAATAAAACACTAATGTGGTGACCACATTTTGGTTTTCAGAAAAGTGGACCCAGGCTAGACTGGAGAAAACAAATAACATGAAAGCAAAGCCCAACCCTGGACATTGCAGGCAGTTTAGAAATCCTGGCTGGACACATTTTCGAGACCTATAAAGAGGACATGCCCTGGAAAAGAGGATAAAATGGTCACCCTTAAGATTTACATTTAAGGAGCAGTCTGGTGAATGTGGAGGCCTCAGTTGAAGCCCTGGACTAAACTGCTCCTCTCCTCTCCTTTGATCATCATTATTTCTTATATGTTTCCATTTATTGTACAAGTTTTAATAGCAGATCTTTATTAAGAGTGTCAAAATTAACACTGTTAACTATTAATGGTGTTAGTAGTCAGGTGAATGTGGAGGCTTCAGTTGAAGCTCGGGTCTAAACTGCTCTTCTCCTCTCCTCTGATCATCGTTATTTATTATGTATTTCCATTTATTTTAATAGTTTGAATGGCAGATCTGTATTAAGAGTGTCAAAATTAACACTGTTAACTATTAAGCTGGTGAATGTGGAGGCCTTGGTTGAAGCCCGAGACTAAACTGCTCCTCTCCTCTGATCATTATTATTTATTATCTGTATTAGAGTGTCAAAATTAGCACAGTTAACTATTAACACTGTTAGTAGTCTAGTGAATGTGGAGGCCTCAGCTGAAGCCCGGGACTAAACTGCTCCTCTCGGCCCAGGCGGGCTGTCTGCAGTGGGGCAGGGCGGTGGGGAGCGCGTGGTTCTGTATGTGTGTGGTGGACGGACACCTGCTTAGGATTACAGGGCTTTTAGACTTTTGGCTGACCTGCACTGTTGCCATGGCGAACAGCGGGAGTCTAGACAGGGTGAACAGTCAGGAGTCAGAAGTGTATTCAGTCCCCTTCCTCATCAAAGACACACTGTGGTTCTCAAGTTTGGAATCAGGGTTTTAAATAAAGTAAAACCTGATTAGATATGAGAATAAAATGGGAAAAAAAACTAAAAGAGAATGATAAACAGAGCTGAAGATGATCAAGGCAAGTCAAGTGATCTTTGTTGTCATTCCTCAGTAGAACTTTATGCTGTAATGAAATTTCTAAACTTTCAACTTTCTAAAATGACACTGAAAGCTGTGAAACAAAGCAACAGCAATCAGAAGTTCTAATAAAATTAATATCTGTAATTATGGTCTAATACAATTAATACCATTGTATTAGGATTTTTCTATACAGACGTTTTGTTAATATCCGGAAGTATGTTTTAATAAAATAAATGAACAGAATGGATTTCGAATAAAATTAATATCTGGAATATAAAATTAAAATACTTTGACTTATGTTCAAATAATAAATAAAATAAAATTGTAAAATGACTGAGAACGCTGTAGAAGGTCAAGAACAGAGCAACAATAACACACATTGATGAATGAAGTTCTGATAAAATTAATTTCCAAAAATAAAGTTTTTATACACTTAAAGTGTATAAAACGGAGTGAAAACAAAATTATTCAGAATTAAGTTAAAATTAGAATTTAGGTCCAGAATTTCATTCTAATAAATGTAATATCTAGTATGAAGCTAAACACTAAAAAATGTGGTGTATTAATACAATGAATTAATACAATGAATAAAAGAATTGAGTTGTAATTAAATTGTTATCCAGAAATAAGTTGTCCAGAATGCCTCCTACTGGTGGCACCACTTACGATCGGATTTCGAGGTATTTTATAAAACATCTTCAAGTTCACGCTGTAGGAGGAATAACTGTATAAAAAATATAAAATATTTTGATAAGAGATTCCAGACAGTAATATCCACGCCCTCTCACGCAGTCACTCACAAACAGACCCACCTAATGTCTTATCAGGTCGCAACACACACACACACACACACACACACACACACACACACACAAACACAGACGAAGGGAATGTGAGGTCAGCAGTCAGATGCGGTCACGGGACTCTGACCTGTATTCTGTACTTCCTAATTGGTTTACCTGTTTGCCAACGTGTCTGGGGGAGGTGGAGGGGGAGGGCATGTTTGTCTAGTGCGTTGTGTACTTGTCTAGATGTTTATCGGTGGGGTCACTGCTGTAGATTCAGGCAAAAGCCTGTTGCGATAGTCAGTAATCTGTTCTGTGTAACGGTGTTAATGGAAACACACCCACGCGCGCACACACACACACACTCATTGATTGATTGGCTGCGGAGACCAGTCTAGCCCTTGTGTAATGCGTGTGTATGTGTGTGTGTGTGAGAATCTTCTTTCCTATCCAGTTGTCTTGTTTGCCCTGTGTTTGCCCTCAAATGACCTGTATTCCACAAGGCGCACACACACACACACACACACACACACACACACACACATATGCACGCACACACTTTTGACCTCATCCAGTATCGTGGGCTGTCTGGCTGTTTCAGATACGCAATACACAAAGACTGATTCATTACACTGTGCTGTGTGTGTGTGTGTGTATCTTTTTCTCTTTCTGTCTCTCTCTTTGCAGCTCTACAGTTTTCCCTCTCTTACTCTGTATACATACATACACGCACATACACACACACACACTCACAAGCCTTTCTGCAGTGGCATGCCCACTCAAATGTGGGCACATGCCCACTGAACAGGAAAGAATGGTTCTGAGTGGGCGGGCTTTAGAATGGCATGGTCTCTTATTGGCTCTCGCAGCTTCATTGGTAGCAAGTTATGTTTTAGCTCCTACAGCCTCTTGGCCAGTTTGTGTGTGTGTGTGTGTGTGTAATAGAAATCATCTTTTAATTTTGTGAGTGTTCTCTCATTAACATTCTCTCTCTCTCTCTCTCTCCCTGTCTGTCTCTCTCTCTCTGTCTCTTTCTCTCTTTCTCTCATTTCTTCAGCACGGAATAGTATTTTCAAATGACGTGACTGGTTGCACTCAGTCTGCAGCCATAGTTCATTCACAACAAATTTTGGCTTATTATTAGAATATTTATAATGACTCAGACACAACAATTGGGTAATACTGCAAAAATCAGCAGTAACTCAGACACAACATGGGAGGTGATTCTTCAGTTATCTACCATAACCCAAACTTAATGTTGGGGTAGTGTTCCAATAAATTAAAGTATCCCAGACCCAATGTTAGAGTAAAGTTGAAATAATCTACAGGATCCCAGACACAGTGTTGAGGTAGTGTTCCAATATATTATAGTATCCCAGACCCAGTGTTGGGGTGGTGTTCCAATAATCTACAGGATCCCAGACCCAGTGTTGGGGTGGTGTTCCAGTAATCTACAGTATCCCAGACCCAGTGTTGGGGTGGTGTTCCAGTAATCTACAGTATCCCAGACCCAGTGCTAGGGTGGTGTTACACTACTCTAAAATAATCTATAATATCCCAGACCCAATGTTGGGGTAGTGTTACAATGAACTACTAAAACCAAGACCCAATATTGGGGTAGTGTTCCCATAATCTACCATAACCTAAGCCCAGTGTTGGGGTAGTGTTCCAATAATCTACCATAAACCAGACCCAGTGCTGGGGTGGTGTTACACTACTCTAAAATAATCTATAATATCCCACACCCAGTGTTGGGGTAGTGTTACAATAAACTACTACAACCAAGACCCAGTATTGGGGTAGTGTTCCCATAATCTACCATAACCTAAGCCCAGTGTTGGGGTAGTGTTCCAATAATCTGCCATAAACCAGACCCAGTGTTGGGGTAGTTTTTCAATCTACAGTATCCCAGACCCAATGTTGTGGTGGTGTTCCAATAATCTACAGTATCCCAGACACAGTGTTGGGGTGGTGTTACAATAATCTACAGTATCCTAAACCCACTGCTGGACTGGTGTTACAATAATCTACAGATCAGATAACATAACATAAGATAAGACAAGACAATCCTTTATTAGTCCCACGGGTTGGAAATTTGCATTGTTGTATGATGACAAACTACAGTATCTTGACACCCAGTGTTGGGAAAACATTACAATAACCTGTAAAAACCCAGCAGCAAATATTGCTGCAACTTTTTGGCCGTGTTAACACTGTATGTATGACATTGTCATAATCAAACAGAACCCAGACATAAACTTCGGAGTAACACTGATAATCCATTTGAAGATGATACAGACACTGCACGCATTTACAGTCCAGTGCTGCCAAGCAACTCTTCATAAACTTGGAGTATTGTGTGAGATCACACTCTGCCATAAAACACCCCTTGGCTGACAAACCGCGCTGAGAATTGCTGCTGATCCAAAGCTCCTTGTGTTCAGAAGAAGGATAAACCGTTTGGGCGTTCTTCTTTTTTATTTTCCCCAGAGCGGATTTGAGTGTACGTAAGAAAAGTAAATCAAAACTGTCCAAGAGAAAGACTGAAGATATCTGTTGCTATCATGACATGTTTCAAATGTTTGGTATGTTTAATTTGACTGCGTACTGGTTTTTGTGGATAATCCTGTTTTTGGGCCATTTTTATGATATTATTTGTCTGTCACCTAGAATGTAATCCATGTGTGTGTGTGTGTGTGTGTGTGTGTGTGTGTGTGTGTGTGTGTGTGTGCATGCACCTGTGTAACACGCTGTTTTCCTGTGTTGTATGAAACAGACTGAACGATTGTGCTGCCCTCTAACAGTCACATCCTGCCTGGGCCACGGGGTGATCTGAGGACACAGACACACTCACACACGCGCGCGCACACACACACACACACACACACACACACACGCATGCTTAGAGAGAGCCACGCATGCTCACACTCCAGAAGATAAAATATTGCATCTGTACAGACCTTTTATTCTCTTATTCCACAACTTGTTCCACACACATATACTTACACACTTGTATAATGACTTAACCCTTAGAACTCAGAGTGTATCAGTAAAATCTGGTTTCAGGAAATATAAAAGGTGTAAAACAGTCTAGAACCAGTGTTTGTTCTCCTACACACTCGCCGTTTGCTGCTCTTTCTCTTGGCCGCTCTTCGGACCCCCTCCCTCTGCGGGTTTTCCCCACCCACTTGTGGGCGGAGACTATCCAGAAAGTTCTCCCGGGTTCAGAGATCTCGTGTTTTTTCTGTTTGTTTTTAAAGACATGTTTTTAAAGTACAGTAACTTTGGTTCTACGTGACACAGGAACACCAAACAAAGCTCAGCATGATGTCTGACACCTCGAGCACCCACACAAACCAGGGGAACTTCCAGTTGTTTTGCTGTATGACGACAATTTACCATTTGTTGCGCTTCCGGCACGGAAGCCACTCACGTTCTAAGGGCTAATTAGAAACTATGCAGTGCATCATAAAATCTCACATTTCATAATAATTTTATTATGGTTCCTTAAGAAATTCTTCGGTTTGTCACTGGGCCTACTCAGATTCATCACAGGCCTACCTGCTCAAGTGGGGAAAGAATATTTATTAAGCTGCATTTTGTAAGAAAATGACATTTGATTTGTTTTCTGAGTGCTGTCATTGTATTATGGCCAATTAAAGCCTGAGAGTAAAATTAATTGCTAGTTGCTCATTAGCACTGAACTATGCAGAAGTGAACTACTTTGTTTACTAAACAGCAGTGAAAATGCATGGATCAGAAAATGAATTTGGACTCTTTCTCATCAGTTTGCATCACTACGCACTAGTCTCATTGGTCGCATAAACAAAACATTATGCAAGGCTCAATTTGGCTTCTTACCTATAGCTGTAAGATGTAAAATGAAGAAATTTGACCAGGCTACTCGATTAATTCTAGTAACGTTAACCTGCAGCTACTTATTGGTGTTTTGACTGCATGAGCAGCATCAGAGTCTTTTCTTTTGACTGCAAAAGCTGCTGTTTCCAGTGTTTCTCCAGAGAGTCGTGAGAGTCTGATAAGTTTCATTTTCATCAGCTGAGCTGCGACTGTTAGCCTAATATTCCTGTTGGTTGCTAAGTAACAACAGACACAATGCACACTGGTGTGAAGTGATCTACGGTATTCATTAGCAATTACAGGCACTTTGTCGGAGATTATATTGCCTGAATTCCATCCTATGATTTGGACACTAAGAGAGAAATGGCTGACATTTTCAATAGGGATCAGTTTTGTTCACAGCCTAGATTATTATGTTTTATCTTCTTTACTCGGGCCTTCAATCACTGCTTTGCAACCGTAGCTACACTACCAGTCAAAATTTTTGCACACCACAGGTTTTTACCTCTTTAATTCATAAACTGCCAATTTTTATTCTTGTTATTGGAAAGTTGTTGAGTGAACAACTATGAATAGAAATCTGTCCAATAAAACCAGTTTCCTTTCTAAGAGTAAAGAATCTGTAACAGTGCAGGTCTGACTCCTATTAACTGGTTGTGTGGTGATTCAGAGTCAAACTCTAGACTGTCCTTTAACTTTAAATGCACTGTTTCAGCACTTAATAGCTCCTTAAATATCTAACACTCGTCTGGTGATCCACATGATCATTATAATTATATTAGGAGGCTTTTTGTAGGTCAGTAGTGATTAATAAAAATAAGTGATTTTATGGCCAATAAAGGAACTCAGATGGTGAACAAACTGTACATTTGTTTGTTAGCGAAGAATATTGAGTGTGTTTATTAAATATTGAGTAACATGCAAATGTGTAAAAACTTTTGACCGCTAGTATATCTGCTATTACCTTAAGCCAAAATCAAACATGCATTAATACATTTTTACACCCCTACCCAATACGCTATAGCACAGGGTTTCCCAGCACTGGTCCTGAAGGCCTAACATTTTAGTGTTTTCTCTTCTTTAGCACTTCCGCTTTGACTCTGTGTTGAGTTAGTAATGAGTTGATTGGTTGGATCAGGTGTCTTGGGAGCAAGTAAGGACTCCTGGACCAGGGCTGGGAAGCTATTGCTATTGGGAAACTACAGACAGTGTTTATTGCGATAGCACAAATAGACAATCAATACACTGTGCTCCTCCTTTTTAAAAAACCTTTCTCACTCTAGGATCAGCATCAACACGAATTAATATTGTAGCCCAAATGGGGAGCTGTAACTAATTGCAGTAAACATTTTCATTAGGATACTGTAGAATAGTCTTAGATTATTTTCCTCAGAGCTTAAGCTAAGGTGCTTTATCATAATAAATGTAAATTGATTATTAAAGGTCTGAGACATATATTTCTATTTGAATTATGAGGCACAAGGTGGCTTTTGAGTGTTTTGTAATATTCTGGCACCTACAATAAGAGTATTGAATGGAGCTCCATCACTCCAGATGTACCTACAATTGTCTCTTTTCATTTGATTCATTTGAGCTATGCTCCAACCGTTTGTTTGTATCTTGAGTTACAACCTGGTTCCAACACATTACTACCAAAAAAAATCATCAAAATGTGATTTGATTTTCAGGTCAACCTAAAAGTTACTAGAAATGGAAATCTAGATGATTCAGTGAGAAAGCCTGTGTGGGTGGTGTACTGGATTACACTTGATGAGACTGAACCATTCCTTTAGGTTGAGTGTATTACGAGCTGCTGTTAAAGGCTATATTAACTAGGTGCTACATGCCTGGTTTGGAAGCATTTGTCTTTGTCTTTGCCAAAAAAAGAACCATCAAATGACCTAGAGCCATAATTTCACCCATTTATCACAAATGTTCAGAGTTTGGTGCTAGCCTTGTCTAAATATGTTCAAGACAGACTTTGTCTATTCATAACTAAAATTAAATGGGACTTTGTTCCCACTACTTGCTGTTTGATAGCCATATGTTATTTTGTAGTTACCCACAGGGTGGCAGTATATACGTTAAGTTGAACTTGGAACAAAGAGGTGTGTGCTGGATGTCGGCCTTGAGCATAAGGGTTGTGCCTGTTCCAGAAATGAATAAAGACATGTGAAGTTGTTCCTACCTGATTTCAAGTATGTGAAGATTCCCCATAACAAAAAATCTATTATAGCAGCATCTGTTCTTCTGTGAAGATGTTGGAATGTTACTCTAAACATTTGATTGCATTCAAGAGTAAGAGAGTAATGGAGGTCATGTTTTGATGTTGGGTGATTAGTTCTGGATCACAAACGCCATTCCAGCTCATCCCGAAAGTATTTAATGGAGCTCCATCACTCCAGAGAACACAGTTCCACTTCACAGCCTGATTCTGAGGGCCAGCTGGTGGTTAGGGATCTGCCCCTGCGACCAGAAGGCCGTGGGTTTGAATCCCACCACTGAGGTTCCTTTGAGCAAAGTACCGTTCTCACACACTGCTCCCCCAAACACTTCTCCCCACACACTCTTCACCGATACCGTTCTCACACACTGCTCCCCGGTATCTTCCCCACACACTGCTTCCCACACACTGCTCCCCGGTACCTTCCCCACACACTGCTCCCCAGTACCGTCCCCACGCACTACTCCCCCACACTCTGCTCCCCACACACTGCTCCCCAGTACCTTCCCCACACACTGCTCCCTGGTACTGTCCCCACACACTGCTTCCCCACACACTGCTCCCCAGTACCGTCCCCAGACACTACTCCCCGGTACTGTCCCCACACAATACTCCCCGGTACTGTCCCCACACACTGCTCGCCAGTACCTTCCCCACACACTGCTCCCCGGTACCTTCCCCACACACTGCTCCCCGGACGCTGTGTTCATGGCTGTCCACTTCTTCATGGGTTAAATACAGAGAGATAAGTTCACACTGTTCACACTGTGTGCTGAGGTGTGTTGTGTTCACATGTGACAAAAAATGGCCACTTTACACATTATACGCTTCTAGTCAGCGCTTGGCATTTGGCATGGTGACCTTAGGCTCATGTGCTGCTGCTAGAAATGCTTTTCTGTGGAGATTACTGAACTGCACGTGCACTGTTGAACACCTGTGTCAGCAGTGGGTGCATAATCAGATGACTAGATGAAGAAAAACACATTTCTTTCATGTGTGAGGACGCAGGCGGTCATGTGGTTCTTCGATGTTGTTGGGGACACGTTGGAACACTTTTGCCTTCACATTACAGATCTTATGTGGTCATAAGTGTCTTCTGGGAGGCTTTGGACCACATTCACCCCGTTTCATGATCGGACCACCCAGGTGGCATCAGTTTGGATCAATCAAATATAAATCATCGAGAGATTTCGATGACAGGTTGCTGCGCTTTACTGAATGTAATTGAGAGATACAGAGTTTATGGTGCAGATGAGCACTGCAGTGTGTGTGTGTGTGTGTGTGTGTGTGTGTGTGTGTATATGGATGGGTCTGAGCCCAAGGGGTCCTCGGAGACCCTGTATGGCTGTCCAATCAAAAGCCTGTCAGAATCGCTCCAAGGCACAAACCCAGTCTCACACTCTGGCTGCTTAAATACCCCCCACTCCACACACACACACACACACACACACACACACACACACACACACACACAGAGTTTTCGTCAAGCTGCCAGTCCATTTTAATTATGGATAAATGTTCTGTTGCTGATATGTGAGGAGTGTGCATAATAGTTATTGCTCCATGATGGAGCCTTATGTGGTACAGAGTCTGAGCTCAGAATATACAAAATACTGAACACAATAGATTTCAGTAGTAAAGGTGCAAGAGAGACTCACACTAATTACACTAAATGTAAAAAAAAGTAATCTCTCTCTCTCTCTCACTTTCTTTCTTTCTCTCTCTCTCTCTCTCTCTCTCTCTCTCTCTTTCTTTCTTTCTCTCTCTCTCTCTCTCTCTTTCTTTCTTTCTCTCTCTCACTCCTTCTCACTCTTTCTCTCTCTCTCTCTCTCTTTCTTTCTTTCTCTCTCTCACTCTCTCTCACTCTTTCTCTCTCTCTCTCTCTCTTGGCTGAGGTTAGGTGCAGACGGGCACACAGATGGGTAGCAGGCTGGGCACAGGCCACTCACACCACACCTGCTCCCTCACACACACACACACACACACACACACGCATGTGCTCTTAGACAGACATTCTGACTGACTCACACATTCAGACTTAAGCACATGTGGGCACAAATACATGCACACAAACACACACACACTCTTGCACATGGACGCAGATATGCATACACACGCAAGCACTCGGACACATATGGACAGAGAAAACACGCAGGCACATACACAGTTGTATATAGTAACTGGCATATAAACGTTCTTTTTTATTAGAATTGCATTATTATGTAATTATTGTAATGGCATTAAATATATTATATAATATATTTAGTGTCAAATATATATATATATATATTTATATATATATATATATATATATATATATAGGATACGTGAAGTAGTAGTTTTATATTAATAGCTGCTCATAAAGTTATAAATTAAATCTAAATGTGTGAGCTGAATTTGTATTAGCTGGTGATATGCTGCAATTTGCATGATTGCTGTCAAGATCAGTGATTTAAGTCTTTACAAGTCTGGATTAATAAGTTGTTACAAGTCTGAAGCAATAATTCTGGAGCAAATTACCATCTGTAGATCTATTTGGATGGGAATAAATATGCATGGGGTCCTGGGGCAATTTCCTCTTTCGCAGGTGCTGCTCTGTGATGTTCATATTTTTCTCTCCCCTCCCTCTCAGAAAATCACAGGTCTAATTATGTGCCGTTTTTCACAGAAAATCTTCACAGTGATGTGATAATTAAAGTCCCATCCGGGAAAACATCCCTATGATGTTCCAAGCAGATGTTAGACCACTGCTGCGTGTCATATTTAGTCTCTTACCACACTTATTCATACACTTAACACTTAATGATTCATGAAATAAAAGCGGTTCTTACTCATTTACGTGGTAGAACCTCTTAGGCCTGGAGAGCATTAGCAAGGGGGAAAGAAATAAAGTGAGATCCCACAAGCTATAATGTTGGCACCAGGTATAAAATATTACTTTATGTATCACAAAATAAACTTTATTTTCTATGACTGTATGACCACATGTGGAAAATAGAGTTTTATCTTCATACTCTTCCGGTCTGAACGGGGCTAAAATTTGCTGAGCTCCCTTTGTTATGGCATTTCTGTTCAAATCAACCTCTCATTAATGTAATAAAACCTGCTAAAATAGCAACAGAGGTCAGGACTTACCCTCAGTAAACTCTGATTTCAGTAAATATAAACGGTGTAAAACAGTCTAGAACCGGTGTTTACCCTCAGAACTCAGAG
>JBBPCZ010000089.1:22066190-22078231 GCA_037974445.1 Brycinus macrolepidotus | reverse complement strand
TACATTTGCATTGCATAACACCTTACAGCCACGCGGCGTACAGCAGTTACAGAATGACGCAGCTAATTCCTTACTTCCTCAGATGTGACCTTATCAGCATCTAAATGACTGTGTGCTGTAATCCCATCAGGAAAAGCAAACAGATCAGTAGGAACTGAGTGGTGCTGCAGGCTCCTTTTTCTTCACAGCTTCGCTCCCACGGCTCTCTCTGGCTGGCTCAGGCCCCGCTCAGGCCTAGCCTCGCTGACTCCCTCTCTAACAAAAGACCAGACGCCACATACAGCCTGCTGCTATTGTACCCATCCACATGGGGTCAGGGGTAATGGGCAAAGCAGCTAAACTCACTCTGGGGGGTCTATCTCTTTCTCTCTCTCTCTCTATCTCACTCACACAGCACACACACACACACACAAACATACACACACACACTTACAGAGACACAAAAATGATCCATGATCAGAGATAGACAAGAATAGCATAAAACATAAAGGGAGTACGAAGTAAGGTCACTTGTTCAGCAGGAGCTGCCACTGTGTTCATGACTTCACCAGCCTGACGTCAAGCATGGTGGTCCGATAAACGGCCTGAATTTTAGTAGACGATGAGTGCTTTTTATGGCAGCTTGTAAAATGTCATGGCCAAAATGAGCTGAAACATAAAACAAGCTAATCTCTCGAGTGTGCTGCTGAAGGTCCAAAACGCAGCAGTTCCAAACAGGTTTGTTTCTTGGTATCATAGTATCATAGGCTGGAACGTGTCACATATCCTCCAGTGGGAACCCAAAAGGAAACCCACACACTTATTTATTAAAAAATAAAGGGGCTTAAAGGGTTCTTTAGAGGAATGTCGTAGAAAATTCACTCTTCCTTCCTAAAGGGCCACATCATGGAAAAGTGATTTTTTTTTTCACATTCTTGAAATTTTGTGAGTTTGATGAAATGGTTCAAATGAATGGTTGAAATTTCAAATCATACCAGTCCATATGGCCCACATACAGAAACTAAGGTGCACAAGCAGCCTGTTTTGAATGTACTGTTTCTGTGATGTGACAAAAGACAATATATTTACATGTATCTGCCCAAATTATATATATATATATATATATATATATATATTTAAATCTTAAAGGATTAGTACCAAAAACCATCCTGTTTAATTCTTAGATGTTCAGATTCTAATGTTGGAAAATGGTCAAAGGATCATGTAAAACTGAATCTGTTTTGGTGCAGAAAACCATGCAAACATCATAGGGGCCTTCAGGAGAGAAAATATGATATAAATGTATGATGAGGGCCCTTTAAAGAGATGTGGAACTGTCTGCCTAGTCAGGAACTACTTTGCTTCCCTTCCCATCATTTGTCTCTCTAACATGTACTGAAAGTACAGGTGTAAATCTGTGACCTCACAACTATTCGATTGGATTCCAGTCATTCAGAGAACGCTTCAGAATGCAGGAATATCATGAGTTATGACTTGTTCAACAAAAATCAACAAAACCAACAAAAAAGTTACTTACAGTGTACCTTAAAGTTACTTACAGTGATTTTTAAATGACAAATTTAACGTTTTTACAGGGTCGTTATTAGTTTATTTATTTATTTACGTATGCATGTATGTATGCATGTATGTATGTACGTATGTATGTATGTATGTTTTTATTTATTTATTTATTTATTCATTCATTTTGGGAGGGGGGGGCAGAGACATTTCTGTTCAATCGAAAAAGAGAATGCACACTTATGCTGTTGCAGGCAACAGTTTTCTCTGTGAAAAATAAGTGCGCATCCTGAATTAAAACAAACTGGGTAAAAAAAAGAAAAGAACATCAAATCTGGCAGCAGCGTGCAGAAGTTGTTGCCTATTGTATATTTTACGTTGTTTTTTTCCCCATATGTTAAAATGGCACCAGACAGAAGTGAAATTTATCTACACTAAAATGTGTTCTGTGTAAAAGAAGCCTTCATGCATTCGTCCGTGTCATTTTGCAATACGACTCCTTATATAATCGATTCTAACATTCTAACATGGGACATGAATCCGATCGCCTTCGGATCGATGGATCAGTGCATTTTTACACCCTTAACTGTGAGCCAATCAGTGATGGGTGATTAGCAACACCTCGTACATCCTGGGAGGAAAAGGGCCCGTTATGGAGTGCTCGGGGACTGTTTGCCCACCTGGATGGGCGGCAGGTACCCCAGGGAGTGTGAGGATGAGGGAGCACGTTCAGCTCGGTGTGTTTGCATGTGTGCATGCCGTGAGCTTGATGGGATTAGGAGGCTGCCGATCGTTCTCTCCGCATAGATCCAAAGCCCACTGGCTCTTCCACGCGGCCCCTTCTCACGCCCCCCAGTTCAAAGACTAGCAGGGGCAGGCGTTTAGTGTGGGGTGGTCGGAGGGGTGGGCTGGGGGGGGGTTCTTTCTTCTTGCTCTCCTTCACACACACACTATTAGCTGCCTACCTCATATCCCAACCACTGCCCACCAGCAACTCCTTATACTAAAACAGGCTACTCTCTGAAAAGTGAAGGCTTGGATGTACAGTTCTAAGAAAGTATCAAAATAACACATAACCTTTACACTGAGGTTCTTTAAAGTTTGAAGAAAAAAAAAAAAAAAGGTTCTTCTAGAACTACCTCTACGGCCTGGCTCAAAATTTTGGAAGAGCTGAAGGATTTTATTTATTCCAAAATGTTAACAGTGCGCACTGAAATCTGTAGATGAAGATTTTCACATTTAGAGTCTTATTTCACTTCGAAAAATCACCCAAATGTGTCATTTGGCCAGGGGTGTTCAAACTTTTGCATGCAACTGTATGTAATCAACCATGTTCCTGAAGCTTACTTGCCCGGCAGAGAAAATGACTCTTCTCTCAGTCAGTTTGTCTCTTTAAAAAACATAAAAAAAAAATACATTTCATGGGATTTTATCCCACTTTATTAGGCGAACTAGGTTTCACTAACAGAGCTGCACCCACAACAGGTGTGCGATTATTACACTTAAACCAAGCTAACAGTGCAAATGAATATATTTTTTTTTTACCACTTAAGGAGACATATAGCTTCTTTTTTTTGTCACTTTTAAAAATAAATAAAATAAAAATTAATACTCATAGTTAATAGTTTAGAGTAGTCTTTCTTTCTATACTGTATCCTAGTACAGAATACACTGTATACAAATGAGTGGAATAGCTTACAGAATATCAAAACCCCGCAGTGTGGTGCTGAGATTAAATGTCTTATTGCAACATTTTAAACATTTTAACGGTTTAAACAGCCTTAAACCGTTTGATGGCTTTTTGTGACACAGCAGTATGAGTGTGTGTTTCACATTAAACGTAAGAATGTTTCACATTCACATTCATGACAGTGTGCTTTGGCATACATACTATACTTATGTATGTATGTACGTGTGTGTGTGTGTGTGTGTGTGTGTGCAATATACTTAATATACTTATGTTTAATCCATTATAACAGTCAGTACAATGCAGTTAGTACGGCTGTATATACAGTACTCTGCGATTTATTTGGGTAGCGAGCATTTATTTGTTAAAAAACAATAGAACAAATACAAATAAACAAATAAACAGCAGGTTGTGATGAGATGTGAATAGCTTAACCAGTTTTCTCCTCGAGGAAGTCCAGTATTTACAGTTACCGTCCGATACTTAGTTCAGCTAGTCAGTTCTGCCTTAAATTAAATCTGTTATTGCTGCTACTGCTTGTTTTGTTTGTTTGTTTGTTTGTTTGTTTTTACAGTTTCTGCATACATAAATCCTCGAGTCCTTCTGAGCAGTTTGGTGTAAAACAGTAAATATTATTATTAGGCATCCTGCATATACTACTCCAGCACACTTGATTAAAAATACATTTTAGGTCAAAAATGTTTAAGAAAGCTATCAGAGAGCGTTTTTTTTTCAGGCATCATTTTTGTGTAAGGACTTTGAGTCAGGTAACTTTTAGCAGCGTGAAACTCTTCAGATGTCTTGTACCACCACTGCGAACAATTCTGACTTTGTGAGTGGCCCTGAAATTAAGCAGCAGCTATGACCGCTTCTGAAAGAGGGCGTCTATGATAATAGATCAGTCTTGTAGTCTTGTGAAGTAAATGTAAAAAATATGGCATCGTGTACGCTGAGCAAAGCACCCGCGCCACGCTGCGTGATTCCATTGTCTGCCAAAACTGGTAGAAAGAGCGGAGAGGAGCACATTAGGGCCAGAAAAACAGAGGACAGAGGACAGAGAGTGGGCTCTGAAGATGAAGGGACATCAGAAGAAAAGGTGCAATTACTGCTCTTTTCTTATGGAAATGCTAATGAAGTAGGAGAGAGCACCGCAGACAATGGCTCCTACAGGCAGGTCGAGCGTCACCATGTAAACAGCTTCCTGCCAAGGAGCCATTTACCCTCACTTTTACTGACTAACAAGCTATCTCCACGCCGACTACAAAGACCCCGGCTCCATCAAAGACCACCGCAAGCAGCAGTGGAAGTGCCAGAGCACAGCGCGGCAGATTTCCCAGGACTAAACGTTCTTCTGATGATGTTTCTAATGTCTCATGTTCATTTGTCTCGTCTTCCCTCGTCCCTTTAACCCCCAACTGTCTGATCCTCTGAAGGTCAGTCGTCAGATGTTGTTGGCAGTAAGTTCTCCAGACTGCAAGAAGATCGTATGGAGACAGTTATTCCTACCAGCACTGGGCCGACTTGCAGTGCAAAAGTGTTGAAACCATAGTATCTCTATAGTCATTTCATAACATAAATAAATTACGAAATGTAATCAACTACTATTTGAAACTGACATCATACACTGTATTATGTACGATGTTCTCGTGTCGTCAGTATATAATAGAACTGTACAACAACCGTGAAAACCATTTGAATCCTTCAATTGTTGCGCAGTTAAATATTTTATCTTTATGATGGGGAAACTGATGGCTGTTGTTTTTATATCGTTGTTCATTCAAAGTTGAAAAAAATGTTCTATATAGAACACCACAAAGAGTTTCATCATTATTACATGTGAAAGATATAAACATAGATGCATACATTTTTGCAAAGAGGTTACACCCAATGAACATATTTTATATTACTCGTAGCATTTTCGTGTTGTTGGTTATGTCATTTTAAACTGTTCTTTTATTTTATTAGAGTTTATCTTAACACCTGCATTGCAATAAATTACAAGGAAGGGCATCTTGAAACCGACTTACAGTGCGGGCATGAAGTTTGTGCTTCATTAGGTTTTTTTCTGACGGCGAGCTCAGGTTACTGACTGGTCACATAAATAATAACAGTTTCAGGTGACTGGAATAACACACACACACACACACACACACACACACACACACACACTCACACACACACTCACACATACACAGTCACACTTCTATGTGATAAAACACTGGTACAGATCAGGCCATGTGAGTCAGGCAAACACTCCATTCGTGATCAGATATATCATCCCCATCCGCTCACTTCCCTTGATGAGCCTGGATATATTTTCACATTAGACACCCGGGTGCGAAATGTACACTGGAGCAGAATTTTGTTAGCAGCACAAATGTCTGAGTGGTGTTTTTTTTTTCCTTTTTCTGAGAATTGTGTGTACATTAATCATTACAGCTCCAGACTGTTCCAGACAGTTTGTATAACTCTGGCTCCAAAACGTACCCAACCTGCTTGAGTAGTTTAGAAGTAGAAGGTTCAGTCACAAAGTTGGCCCAAAAGATTGAATTTGGATTTTATGGAATGTTATTGTCGCACACAAACATTTTTCCACTAATTTAAAGCATTTTTGTTTGCTGACATTGAAACCAACAGAAAAAGCGCAGGTGCAGACCTACTGATCCAGAATACGAATGCAGTTTATTACATAGTGAGATACGTAGTTAATTATATGATTCCCTTCATTCACAGTCAAGTGAAACAACCATGTTTTTCCACTTCTGCATGAAGAACGTTATTTTATTTTGTTTAATTCCTCATTACTAATATGATATTGTTGTCGTTTTCTGATTCTGGTTGTATAGTTTTTATTCTATTGGTTTTGCTGCTTCTACTTTCTTCTCTTCTTCTGTCCACTGTGCTGCGTTAACAATGCAAATTTCCCACCTGTGGGACTAACAAAGGGCTATCTTATCTTATCTTAAAAAAGAAAAGTTTTGCCTGGCTCTTGTTCATTGCCAGCGTTTTTCCAGCATTGAACCACCAGGGACAGAGCTCCAGTGCTGGCCTATGGCTGGCATTAGCAGATGTAATAACTAAAGCAGCCTATAGGTGGCACTGCATAAGGTACACAGTGAGGAGGCGGAGCATTCCGGCCTATGGCTGTGGTAAAATATCCAGGATTAGGGGGCTGTATCTATTGTCCTTTAATGAGTAGCTTTGATCTGGGCTATGCACTTCGTGTTTGTACACCTGGGCTGCAGCAGTGCTGGGATAAGCCTGGCTTTGGGCTACAGGAGATGGTGCTGCTGGGTAGTGCTGTTTCGGGGGGGGGGGGGGGGGGGGGGTGGGGGTGTCGTTTCTGCTGTTTTTGGAGGCTTCAAAGAAAGATCCAGCTTCATGCAGGTAACACGTCTCAGCGAGCTGCTGCTGCTGGCGTGGGAACGCAGTAAAACCAGGCCCGCTTAGGGCCCTGTCTCCTTTGTTTGTCTCGGTTTTACGGCCTGACCCACAACTCCTTCATGGAGACTCAAACCCCACCAGTGCAAGACCCAGAATGCTTCTTAGAGAGGTGCCTTTAATGAGAGAATCGAATCCTCAAATACGTAGTCGGACTGTAAGATCATGTCCTGCCTTGATATCTCTGCACAATGATAAAAAAGAAAATAAAGGCCTTCTTGGGGCATCGTTGGATAGACAATATCAAACTGTGATGTAAAGTCCAGGAAAGTTATTAGATTCCAGTGAAGTCATTCTGCAATTGTGGGCTATGTCTTTGATGCATTTATATCAATGTATATATATATATATATATATATATATATATATATACAGCCATTTTTGAAATAAACAGCTGCATAGCTGTATTTACCTAGCTGTATATACCCGGCACCTTAAAACTTTATAAAGAGTATTTTTGTACTTAATACAATTAGTATTAAGTACCTTAATAATGATGACAATTATTAATTGATTACAGTGACAATCAGCATTTATTGTGAGATGGTTCTGTGTATGGTTCTTTTTTATGTGTATGAAAAAATAAGTTATGTTGATTTTCTTCCAGTATCACATGACCTCTGTCACATGACGGTTCACATTTTTAAGGCTTATTCTGTACAGTCAAGTGTAGATCTGGCTAACAAATACTATCTTAATAACTTTCAACCCGAGAAAATGACTTCACACAGAACTTCATAAGTTTCTCATTAAATCTCTTCGTTTAAAAAAGGTCAGGACTGGGTTAATTAATTGTCAACAGTGTCACTGCAGTATTTTTATTTACAGTCGTAATAAAAAGTGAATAGGCCTAAAATGTAAAAAAAAACCTGCTACTCAGTAAAGGTCATATGGTGTGTTTGAAGAATTGTCAGTAACTGTGGAGTTGGTATTCAAGAAGTAATCGTGTATTTGGTCAAGTATGATTATTTATTAAGCTCCTGAGAATAAAAATGATGTATTGAAAAAAAAAGATGAACCGGTGAAAAGGCCAGAATGCCTGACTCTGTGCAGCCTGTGACCATTTCTCCCCTGTGTTAAGGTCAACACAAGCCCCCAGTCCCCCAACAGACACACACACACACACGCACACTCACACACACACACACACCACACACACATTTTCAGCGCCATACATCCATAGACCAACGATTTACAGCGCATTTATGTTATCAGTCGTTCAGCCAGCTTTCATCTTCTATCAGGTTGGTGCCTTTGAACCCAAACAACCAACTGTTCTAGTTAAAATGTATTTAAAATAGTAAAAAAAAAAATTAATTAGCATAACATGTTTTGTTATTATTCTTATAATAATACATAATACAAAATTCCTTAAAGCATTCTCATTATCTATAAAATGTTCAGATGCAACTGACTGCTTGTAACAGTCCTCAGTGTGTGTGTGTGTGTGAGTGTGTGTGCTTTGATGGTACAGCTGGTGACTATAGGGAAGGGTTTAATCGTGTTTTCTCACACATTGGTGAGTGCTGACTTCGGCTGCACATATTTACACCACGAAACATAAACATTAAACCCGAAGAAAGACACACACATAAACACACACGGCACACTGAGAGAAAGTTCATGCTCGGTTTGCTAAAGCTAAGTAGCCTAGATGGATGAATTACACCAGTAAGGTCATTTGAAAACAACAGGTGGATAAACCATTGCACAAGAACACATTTAATAAAGCATTTCATGAATCAGACTGGTACTCTTTTCAGTATGGTTGAAGAATGTTTGTATCTAGTTGTGTAGCTAGTTGTGCAGCCCCCTAATCTTATGATCACCCCCCCCCCCCACCCAAGCCTCAAGCAATGACAATTACTTTGAATAAGTAAACAAACTGACGATGTAATTTGCTTCTTTATGTGCTAATAATGTGTCTCGACCAAGTTAATGCTCTCAAGGCCTCCTACAACATTAACTCATATGAGTACAATAGAATGCCGATTTCAGAGTATATGCTATAATGAACACATCATGCTGCGGGTTGTGAAGAATCTGTTTGGAAGCGCTCAGCATGAATGAGCTGCATTTTGTATAAGCAGGAGATAAACAGATGTTAGGACCGTCTGTGCAGTGCTAATGGGAGCTAAATGGTTGTTGCTAAGAAATCAAATCTTCCTGGGAACCACAGATACAAGTGTATCGGTATCTATACTGAAGACCCTAATAAGGGGTCTCTGGGGGTCACCCCAGACAGACCGGAAAGCTGTTCTTATATGATTTATATTTGTGTGTTTATATCATGGTCATTCATTTATACCCTGTCCCATTCAGCGTCTTATTTATAATAATGATTGTTATCTCCGCCCTCTCGTTGCTCGGCAACCCGAACTTGGAACAGGCCGTAAATCTCCCAGCTCGGTCTGACCCAGGCTTGACTGGCACCTTTAGCGTAAGAGTGAGATCGACCTAGCCGTGGCCATGCCAACAGGTCTTAATCCCTCAAACAAACGCAGAGAAAATTTCATTCAAAGTAGGTAATTCACGAGTATCACACACAAAGCATTTCTGACCGTCAGTCTAACATAAGATAAGATAAGATAAGATAAGATAAGATCATCCTTTATTAGTCCCACAAGTAGGAAGTTTGCATCGTCACATCAGAAAGTGGACAGTACAAGATAAAAGCAGCAAAAAATTAAAAACAATAGAATAAAAACTATACCAATAGTACAGTAAAAAAAATGTACACTATACAAACAATCTAGAAATATAACTGATAATATAATAAAGGTAACTGAGTAAATGCTTGGTAGTTTTGCTTTTTTGTCTGTTTTTTTTTTTAAGGTCATGCTTAAATGACCTTGATCTCTCAGCAGAGATTGAGGGAGGTACTTTCAATAACATTTTCATACTCACAGTCAATATTACATTTTTGTTGTTTTTTAAATAATCAGTAGTGACCAGTAGTTACGTGACCAAAAGACTGAATTTAACAAAAGGGAACAGCTCTCTAAATGCTGGTAACTAGCATTCTAACATTAACATTACTGGAGCATCACACGATGTGGGACGTTCTATGAATGTTTTTTTATGTTTAATGGGTAGGGGGGCACATTAAGAAAACTGGACGTTTGGAATGTTCTGGGTGTTTTCAAATTCAGGGAATCAGCACAACCGAATCTGAATGTTAGAAGAATGTTTCTAGTATGAAGGTTTGTTAACTGGGTGCAGACATTAATGGGTTATTACAGACATTTTATTGCATAAAGAACGTTACAGGAAAAGAGAAGAAAAAAAAACTCCTCTAACTTTTAAAGTATGGCAACATACTGTGATTTTTTTTTACTGTTTATATCATCTTTTCATCACGAATTTTTTGCACAATGTAAAAAGCAGCAGCAGTTTTAAAATTATGTAAGAGAATATTATCATCATATGCATAAACTGTATATATATATATATATATATATATATATATATATATATATACACATACACACGTGTGTGTGTGTGTGTGTCTTAACAGCTCATCTGAAGTTTGTTAGTACAGAAATGTGTGTGTTAGAGAGCCCCCCACTGGCTGAAATATGTAACTACACCATTACTGAGGATTAGACTTTCAGGTGTTAATGGACTGAATGGAGTTTATCTCAGAACAGCTCATTCCAATCAATTCCATCAGTTACAGTTCAAACCATTTGAGTCATTTCCATCAGTTTAATCTAAGACAGTTTCATAGTTCCATCTGTTCTAGGTTTGGATGATCCATCAGTTTCGTTTCAGTCAGTTCTGTTTTAGCCAGTTAGATGGTTCCATCGGTCCCATTTCAGGAGGTTCCAACATTTCTGTTTTAGCTAGTATGATCATTCCATCACTTTCATTTCAGTCCATTCTACCAGCTCAATTTCTGCCATTTTCATCAGTTCTATTTTAGCTCGTTTGATGGTTCCATCAGTCGCACCAGCTTCATTTCAGCCAGTTTGATTGTTCCATCAGTTCCATTTCAGCCAATTTGATTAATTTCAGTCAGTCTGATTAATTTCAGTCAGTTTCATCAGTCCTGTCAGCTTCATTTCAGTCAATTTGATGTTTTCTTCAGTCCCGTTTCCGTCAAATCCTTCAGTTCCATTTCTGTCAAATCCATCAGTTCCATTTCAGTTGAATCCATCAGTTCTATTTCAGCCAGTTTGATCGTTCCGTCAGTTCTATTTTAGTCAAATCCATCAATTTTCATTTTATCCAGTTTGATAGTTCAGCCAGTTTTACAAACCCCTTTTCAGTCACTTTGAAAGTTCATACACTTCCATTTCTGCCAGTCCCCTGAGTTCCATTTTAGCCAGTTTTATTATTCAATCAGTTCTGTTTCATTAACTCCTCTTCAGTCAGTTCAGTAGTTCAGTCGGTTCCACTTTATCCAGCTCTATTAGTTCTGTTTCAGTTCATTCTCTGGGTTCCATTTCAGTCTATTTGTTGATGGACACTCACTATGGGGCTCAACGTTTATAGCTGGATTCAACTGATCTCAGAGCGTCTCATTTCAGTCAGTGTGAGTTGAGCCATTGGGGTTATACTGGCTTTATTAATGGGTCTTATTTTGACCAAAATAAACTTTGCTTTTGTCACCAACTGTGATTGGACGGAACACATCCTCACAGTCTTCTGAGCCACACAAGCACACACAGTTTCACAGTTTTATCCTTTATCGTCACTGTCCAAAAACGAAAAATGTATCCTGGGTGCCATCACTTAAACGAGTGGACAGAAGTACGTCATTCCCCATGAACAAAACTGACCGTTAAGAGCTTCAGCTGCTTCTGAGCCAGCGAATGCAGCACAGACAGAATGGAGGTGATTGGAGGTGAATGGAGGTGAATGTGGATTGTACTGTGGCTCTGTAGGGGAAGGACATGTGTAATGATGGTATGTTTTTCAACTTTGCTCATAGGGCTCAAACTGTTTATATTTTGCAAATGTGTGTGTGTGTGTGTGTGTGTGTGTGTGTGTGTGTGTGTGTGTGTGTGTGTGTGTGTGTGTGTGTGTGCACGCCGTCAGCTAGTAGGAATGCATCTGCACCGCCAGTGCTAAGATGGCTGCCAAACACTAACATGGCTGCCAGGTTTCTGGAGAGAGAGAGAGAGAGAGAGAGAGAGATTAGACTCTTGTTCACCCTCACTCGCTTTCTTGTGCTTGTAGTATTTAGACTCTGGGAGACTGGTGACTCTGTTTTTCTGTGTGTGTGTGTGTGTGTGTGTGTGTGTGTGTGTGTGTGTGTGTGTGTGTGTGTATTCTAATCTCCACCACACTGTATCGAATCATGCTGGCATGCACTGCTATGTTCTTTTGTCACCTATGACCGACCGATATACAGCTACACACACACACACACACACACACACACACTGTCTCTCCCCAGCATCATCTTTAT
>JBBPCZ010000089.1:22045721-22063310 GCA_037974445.1 Brycinus macrolepidotus | reverse complement strand
ACACACATACACACACACACACACACACACACACACACACACACACACACACACACACACACACACACACACACAGGCTCGTTATAATACGTTATCAGGGGAATATGAGGTCATACATATCCTGGATATATGATATGTATATGCCTAATCATTTATTTACTGTTATCAGCAGCTTAAAGTAAAACATATATATATATATTTTATTCATTTATTTTCTGTAATGGGCTCAGTTTATATAATTATTCACTATAATCAGGAGTTTACACTGAATAAATATGTATTTTTTTAAATGATTTGTTTGATTCTCAATATTATCTATCTGTCTTTCTATCTATCTATCTATCTATCTATCTATCTATCTATCTATCTATCTATCTGTCTTTCTATCTACCTATCTTTCTATTTATTTATTCATGACTGTGTATGTTTTTATAGGTTCTAGTGTGACCTTATTTTTAGTTTTTATTGGTTTTTTGTTCATTGGGAGAAGATTTTGTTTTTATCACATTACTGAACTGAGTGAGCTCATACACACTTCCTTCATCTTATTCTACCTTCTGATTCACTTGTTTACCTCCCTCTCTCTCTCTCTTTTTCAATCTCTCTCTTTCTCTCTCTCTGTTAATAATGCTCTTCTCCACCTGCAGTGCAGCACCACTTGGCGAGTGTTCAAGAGAGGAAGATAAAACATGAAAATGATGGGGTGCAGTTTCCATACCATGGTTAGAAAATGCACGCACTCACACTCACACTCACACACACACACAGCCACACACAGCCACACACACATACACACACCACACACACACTGTTTTGCCTTATTGAATTTTCTAGAACTTATAAAACACAGATTATTAACAAAGATGTTAAAAAACATTATCGCACACATACACAGACAGTCTCTCTCTCTCTATCTCTCTGTCTATCTCTTTGTCTCTCTCTCACAAACATACACACACACGCACACACACACACTGTCTTTCACCCTCCTGGTCACATTTGATGCCAACATGTGTCTGTCTGTCTAACCATTTGTATCAAGATAGAGAGAGAAAGAGAGAGAGAGAGAAAGAGAAAGAGAGAGAGAGAATGAAGGAAGGAAGGAAAAGAGAGATAGAGGACACACATTTGAACCAAGCACATTCAGTGAATTATCTGTGTGTGTGTGTGTGTGTGTGTGTGTGTGTGTGTGTGTGTGTGTGTTAAGCTTTGTGTGATTATTACTGGTTATGGTGAGATGAGCCCTGCAGTATCACTAATAGTGCACACCCCCCCTTTTTGTCACTATACTTAAGGTTTAAAAACAAAACACGTATGAGACGAAAGAAAAAAGAAAAATCAAGCGACGGAGAGAAGAATCGGCTCCCATATTCTCCCTTTACACATTCCCACCTGCTCCAGACTTAACACACATTTACACACACCCACGCACACATGTCTAAAAACACAGTCACACACACATGAACACACTGACAAGCTGAAACCAAAGGATTTAAGATTAAATGGGATTTAATGCTTTAATATAGACAGAAAAAATAACACAGAAACTGAAACTAAGTTTGAGAGAGAATGTTTCAGAAGCACGGCACTCCATGCCAGGATTATTTGGTTGAGCCATTTTTGGAGTGTGTGTGTGTGTGTGTATGTGTGTGTGTGATTTTGATAATCTGCCACTAAAAGCGCTGTCCTCCTGTCACTTTCTCCCACATTTTCTCACCTCACCATGTTATTTCACCCCCCCCCCCCACACACACATACACACATAAATATATAAATAAATAAATATATATATATATATATATATACACACCCATCATTTCTTCATCATTTTCCCCTCTATCCATCATTCTGTGCTGGGTGATGCGTAGGAGCAGCTGTTGAACTGACTGTTGAACACAGGCTTGTACATTGAGTAATACAGTCCAAGAATAGCCGGGATTTGTTGCTTCTTGGATTGATCTACAGCCTTTTTTTAAATTATGTTGACACTAAAACTGCCATTAAACAAAACTCAGCGTTCCCAAGTGGAAATCCAGTCAACGGAAAAACTTCCTTTACATATTATTTACTTTCTTTAAGTGAGGGCTGTTGATTTAAAAATCGAGTGATTCCTGATTTGGCTTTTTAGGCACATCTCATACTATACTATCATATAGCCTACACAGGACATCTATAAATCTAGCTTTAATCTGGTCTGAGTAAACTTAAAAAAAGTTAACATTGTTGTTTTATACACATTAAATAAAAAATATCAGGCCTAAGCAAATAGATGAAACAAAGACTGGAAACCCAGTTGGTATTGGTTGTTACTGACAGTCTTGCGCTAATGCTAGAAAGCTTTTTAATTGTTTACACACACACACACACACACACACACACACACACAAATAAAATAAAAACTATACAAAATAACAGTATAATGTAAAAAACTGTACACTATGCTAAATATTATATAAATAAATATGTTTGTGTGAATATATATATATATATATATATATATATATATATATCATACAGTCCATTTGTGGAAAAACATGCAGCACGAACACATTGCATTGAATTCATCATGTGACATCACAACCATGAACACAGTTTAGGCCCTCTCATTCAGCCCACAGCAGTTTAGCCTCACCAGTTCATGTTGAAGTTGTGTGGAATGTTACTGCAGGCAGTCTGCACTGGCTGCAAAATATTTTTTGATGTCCCTAAGGTCTTCCTTCAAATAAAAATAGTACATTTTTGAACAAGGGGTCCTTGTCTGTCTAAAAGCCAGATAAAGCAGCCTGTATGATTGTAATTGATAGAGAGGCTGGAAATTGTTTTGTACATAAATTCACAGGTTTAATGTAGGATGTGGGCCCTTTAAAGCTAGAAAGAGATGCTGACCTTTAATTATTAGCACTGAAGAGAGTCGTGGTTAAATTATGTAGCAATGATTCAAACGGGCTGTTGGCCAACCAAGCTATATGTTGGTCCTCTAAGCTTGCTATTATGTGTTCGTAGTGTCCATCAGCATAAATGAATGTTCTCCAGTTCCTGTTTGGGCTTTCTGATTTTTAATTTGTCCAGGAGAAGCAGCACTAACATTAAGAAGAGGACAGGTGTTTAAAGCCCCAGTCAGGAACTTCTGAAACTTCAGTACTAGCTTTCAGTTTTCCAACACATCTTCCTGGCCATCGTTTCATCCAGTTGCTACTGTTGTTTCTAAAGGCTCTGTTGTTGTTTTGGAGCTAAAACGTAGCTCAAGCGATTCCTGACAGGGACTTTAAGCCTGCAGATGGAGAGCATTATTAGTAAAGGCGCAGTCTGTAAAATTTTTTTTTTTTTTGCTGTTTGTTATTTGTTGTTCTTGACGTGTGGTCTCTGGCAGGGTTGTCCTCTCCCGGGTCTCTAAAGAAGCCGTCGGGGAAATTCGATTTCGGCGCCCTGTCGGCTCAGACGAGGTCCCCCCGCATGGCCTTCACACACCACCCACTGCCCATGCTGGCGGGAGTGAGACCAGGTGAGAAAATAAAAACTCCCCAACCCCAAAAAACTCAAAACCAAAATAAAAACCCACAAAGAGAAAGAGAGGGAGATTGATAGATAGTAGGACTGGCTCATATTGTTTTGCTCATTAGTGTTCCATCATAATACTAATGAGCAAAAACAGCCCATTTAAAATTCATAATGGTTGCAGTACCACAATTTAGTCTACAGCAGTTTAGCCCTGCCCTTTTGTACTGAAGCGATGAGGATTGTTGTTACTTTTTTGGGAATAAAACAAGAAAACGTTTAGAATATGGACCCTTTCAGTAGTCCTCAATCTCCCAAACTCCCATTTTTACAAAAGAGAGGCGGGGGGGACCTTAAATGGAGGAGGAGGAGAAAATGTAGCTACTCTTATCTTCTCCTTCTGGGAAAATTACTGAAATGAGACCCGGAGTTACTTCAAACTTTAGGGCGTCGAAGTTTTTGCAAAGGTTTTAGTTTCAGTTTTAGTTTTACCTTCGCAATTATGACGAAGGCTGTTATAGTAGGTATTGGATAAGGATAGGATAAATGGTTCGAAACACAATTTTTATATGAACTCCAAAACACTGTTCTTGTATGAACTGACAAGAGCTTAATCCATTAAAGACAGACTCATACACATCATTACTTCTTCTCACTTGTGATGTTCAGATATCTGAGTTACTGAAAACTCTGAGGCAGTTTCTGCATTTGTGCACCAAGCAGGGAGCATGTATTCTCTAAAACTCCCAGTAAAACCTGTAACCATTTAGTAATAGCTTGCGTTAATGATAGCCTGGATTAGAAACTGGGCCACTGCTGTCATTTCCAATCGCCTCTGACTGCCAAGGACCTTACAGAAGAAGCACAAAAACACATACTGCATTAATGGGTCTATAGATTTGCATAATAATGAAGTATGGGGCAGCTGGTGGCCTAGTGGTTAGGGAGTTGCCCCTGTAATCAGAATGTTGTGGGTTTGAATCCCAGGAATGCTAGTGGGACCACTGAGGTTCCCTTGAGCAAGGTACCATCCTGCGTTCCTGACTGTCCGCTGCTTCACTTGGTGAATGGGTTAAATACAGAGAAAGAATTTCGCAGTGTGTGCTATGGTGTGTTCATGTATGACAAATGGACGCTTTAATGACCATAATATTTTTATTACAACCAAAATAACCATATTTAGTTCTTCAAGTCTTACAGAAAATGCACAGTAACACATACCACATTAATATGTCTACAGATTTTAACAGCCAAAAAGACATCATACCATAAACAACCATAACAACTAGAAATAGTGATATACTGCAATGGGAAATGGACACAGGTACTCAAGCAGGGTGTGAATAGTTTTAGGTTAGATTAGTAACCGTACTGTACTGATACCACACTGCCTGAAGGAAGACAGTGTTCAACACTGCTAAACCATCAGCAGTACCCATCCATTCATCCACCATTCTTCTTCTTTCCATCAGTCCTGTCGTCCGTTTTCCCTCTCACTCCTTCATCTATCTGTCGCTCTGTAGTTCTGAGCACCACAGTCTCTCACCAGAAGCTTGAGTCATGGCACAAAAGTCTTAATGTGTCTGCTGTTTGCTTCTCAGCGCATCAAACTCTGAGCTGTAGCATCTGTTTCGCGTTTTGTCATCTCACTGAGTACTTAGTCAGTCGAAATGTTTTCAAAACGGTATCTAAGCTACTCTTTAAAGCGCTCGCTTATTCTATGTGAGTGTTTGCAGATACATTTGCGTTGGGAGCCAGTTGATAGGAGTTTGAGCCTTCTGTCGTTTGCCAAACATGTTCATTTCATTTTTCATTTCTGAACAATAAGAAAATTAAGACTCCCCGATGAATCATCTCAGAGATTAGTTGTGGTTTGAGACAGACAGAGAGAGAGAGAGAGAGAGATAACGTTTCCAAATGCGTAACTGATGCGCGACTTTTACAAGTCTAAAACCGAATGTTTTGGTCTTTCGGTTTTTATAATTAGCCACCGAGCCCGTCGCTGCTGCTTATGGGCCACAGATATGCTGTCATTCAAACTGGCACAGGACTGGGGAAAAAAAAAAGATACAAAAACAAGTGTCAGGCGAGTGGAGGAGGAGAAAATGTAGCTACTCTTATCTTCTCCTTCTGGGCTGGCGAACGCAAAGCCGTCGAAACAGCGTGATAATCACGTTAATAAAGTGATGATTTGCCCTAGAACAGAGAACGGAGTCCCATGGGGGGGTGGGGGGTTTGGTGGGGGTGCTCGGAGGGTGAATGTGCCCGTTCTGACCCAGAAGGGAAAAATTCCGAATTTTCCTCCTCCGTATTCCCAATATTCCCAGACGTTTAATCCCGGGAAAGAAAAAAATACGCGGAGTTGCAATCCGTTCGGGCCCCGGCTACAGCCGGAGAGAGCCAGTTAAGAAAAGGTCACGAGGATTCGGAGCAGTTTGTTTTTAAGTGGATTATAAATGTGGATGTGATTATGAAAGTTCGCTTCATTCAGAATGCAGTGTTTGTGTTAAGCTGTCAGTGAGAGAGAGAGAGAGAGAGAGAGATGAGGGGGTGAGTGAGTGAGCAAGTGAGTGGGAGAGTAAAGTGAGAGAGTAAAGTGAGAGAGTGGGTGAGCAAGTGAGTGGGTGACCGAGTGAGTGGGTGACCGAGTGAGTGAGTGAGAGTGAGTGGGTGACCGAGTGAGTGGGTGACCGAGTGAGTGGGTGGGTGAGTGGGTGAGCGAGCAGGTGATAAACAGTTGTGTACTTTGATCCGGTGAGTGATGTAGAACTCTTGAAGATGCTGTTTGTTTGCGAGTGTGTGTGAAAGACGGAGAGAGAAAAGACATTTGTTCTGCCCTGAATGGACTTGATTTAAATGTGTACATCATTTCCACATGAGAAACAGACCCTGCCAAAAGGACGTAAACTGAAAGACAAAGCCATACTGATGTCATGTTTTATTTGTGTGGAAATGATGTAATGTGAAGCCAATTCAGAGCAGCTCTTTATTTCAGTGTATTTTCTGTGGGAAAATATTGCACATATGTAATTGCATCAGTGTTTGTGTGTCTTTGTGCAGCTTGGACTGGAGAACGAAAGAGAGAGAGAGGGAGAGAGAGAGATGAGGGGAAGAGAGAGAGAGGCAGAGCGATAGAGAGGGAAGAAAAGATAAATGGGAAAAGGGAGAAAGAGATGAGAAGCAGGGAGTGAGGGAGAGAAGTAAGGAGTGAGGAGAAAGAGTGGGAGGAAGTGAGTGAGGAATATTGGAGAGAAGGCGGAGAGAAAAAATTGAGAAAAGCGAGAGAGAAATTATGGAGAATAAAGTGGAGAAGAGTGAAAGAGAAACCTTCCTACGCACACATATACACACATATTCATATATACAATGAGGTACACTTATTTAATTTACAGTCACTCATCTATGACTCATTATAAATGTGTAGTATACTGCTTTTCACTCATACACTTTATAGCCCACCTCAATCACTCTCTCTCTCTCTCTCTCTCTGTCTCTCTCTCTCTCTCTCACTCTTTCTCTCTCTCTCAGGGAGTCCCCGTGCCTCTGCCTCTGCCCTCCATTTTCCTTCTCCCTCCATCATCCAGCAGTCCAGCCCGTACTTCACTCACCCCACCATCCGCTACCACCACCACCAGGACCCCCTCAAGGAGTTTGTTCAGTTTGTCTGCGCCGATGGAACAGCCCAACCCAGCGCTCAGGTAACACCCAACACGTGAAAACAGGCATAAAAACACTTCATCTACGATTCTTCAGGAAACAGTTCGGTAACACTTTACAGTAAGACTACCCTTAGAAGAGGTTTATAAATGATTTATAATCAGGTTGTTAATTAGGTTGTAGACAGTTCATAAATCATTAATAAGCAGTTATAAACAAGTTAAAACAGTTGTGATATGTTGATGCAGGCTCACTATTTGGCGAGATCTCAGATCTTGATAGGTGTTTAACTTATCTGGTCTCTTTCTCAGGCAAACTGTCAAGCTGGTAAACTGTCAGCTTCATCAAGTCTTTGTTAACACACTACTCCCATTAAAACACCAGATTTTGCAAAATACTGAGCCTGCATCAATGTATGACGACTGTTATAACTTGTTTATAAGTGCTTATTAATGATTTATAAACCATCTACAACTTAATTAACACCCTGATTAGAAATCATATATAAACCCTTTATAAGTGTAGTCTCATTGTAAAGTGACGCCAGTCATTCAGTGTGAAGTCTGGAGGAACTGTTCATGCAGTAAACATACACTAAGGCTTTTCTTTTTGACCAAAAAAAAATAACGTAAACTTCACTGAACACTACTATAATTAATTATAATTTAGTGGCATTTTAAAGGAATGGTGCAGTAAAAGTCTAATTTATACAGTTTTCCACTTACCTAACATGTAGTCAATCAGCCAAGACTCGTCTGGTGATCTGGAATCAGTTTTTGTTTAGAGAGGAATCTGATTTCTCTTTAGTCCTGGCATTGTTCCAGGGCTACCTGGAGTTTTATTTATTTTTTACATTCCACAGTAAGTTATACTTAGTCCTAACCCACATCCGCAAGTCTGCCTCTCCTCAGTGAAGAGCTGGATGTGATTTGAACAGGTTGAGAGAAGTTTAAGGAAATCTTTATGCAAAACGATTTCGGTGACTATTGAGCTCCAGTTCTAAACTAAAGAAGCAAATATAGACACTGAACATGTCTTGACTCTTTGACTGCATCTGGGATAAGCAAAAAAGTGTTTTTTGGCCTGAACTATTCCTTTAACACCCTTATTCCACTCACATAAACACACACAACTACCAATACACAGATGTGCTTCAACACTGAAGGATCCTCTACACTCACAGGCTCTACTGTAATGACTCTGATTCTGTATCTAACACCACTGCTCTGTCTCTCAGCACCTTCTGCTCTCCTGCACAGTGACCATTTCACTCTCTTTCTCTGTCTCTCATCTCTCTCCTTTTACTTTGAAAGTTCTTGTCATCATTGCCCTCTGTTCCCCATACACGCATCTTTTGAGCTGGAGGTGTGTGGGTGTGTGTGTGTGTGAGAGAGAGAGAGATGGTTTAGATGGTCTGATCCAATTCAAAAGATCAGTATCCAAGTTTAAGGCATATTTGAAGTCTTTTCTAACACTATTATATTCCATATATTAAATATTATGTTATATTACACCAGTGTGATTGAGGTGATGTAACCCAGGCCAGAAATGTACAGTCTTTAGGGATGTTAAGACCACACTGATTTTTTTTTCACACTGCGAAAGTTGCGAGTGTCAGTTAAAGACTGCATTGGACAGCTTGATGTCATTTCACCTCAAAATGTTATGACAACTGACGCTCATTAGAATTAGCCATTATGAATGTTTATGTAGGTTTATGTCAAGTCAGGTGGGTTTATTGTCCTTTCAGTAATTTATACAGTACACAACACAGGACTACACAAGTGCAGGCAGGACAGGACTACACAGAGTGCAAAGAGAGCAAAAGAGGGACTGCATAAAAAAACACGAGCAACAAAACAACAGGAAAACACAATATTTAGTGCAGGTTATAGCTACAGTACTACTTGAATGAATACAGTATTATGACAGATACTGTATTCTAACAGTGGAGAGTTAAGTGTTCAAAAATGCAGAAAAGGGGTTGAGCAATAAATATAATTGTCCAAATATAGCAGCAGCAGGACAGAGAATGTCAGTTGTCATGAAAGGTTTATATTTGTGTCAAGTATCATGAATATAGGCTTTAGTTCAAGGTTTATTTAATTAAATTTATGTCATTGGAAGACAAACTTTTCTGCAACGCTTCCTTTGTGCTATAGCTGAGTTTATATCAGCTCTCTGCTACCAATAAGAAATTTTGTCACATAAGACACAGGTCATTTACTCTTAATGTCACTCTTAATGTTCTTAATGTTTTTTACCTTTTTTACCGTTTGATTTGTTTACTATTTTATGATTATGTTGAGGAATTATTAATGTGGTCTTACAAAATGGCCTAGTCCAGAAAAAAAAGAGTTCAGGTTGTCACACTATACACAACTGTTTTTACAGGTATGTTTTCAACTGTATTATCTATAAAAAAGAACACACCAGATACTCAGTGAGGGGAAAAATGGATCTGGACATTCCTTGTGTGTGTGTGTGTGTGTGTGTGTGTGTGTGTGTGTGTGCATTGTGCTGTCACCCTTCATTCAGTGTGTATATGTGTCTGCAGCCTAACGGGAGCAGTCAGAGTAAAATGTCCGGCTCTTTCCTGCTGCCTCCGCCTCCTCCGGTGGCGCGGCCGGTGCCCCTCCCCATGCCCGACCCCAAACCCAGCCACACACACCCCGACGGGGGACTCGGCTCACCCACATCACCCTGTAAGTCTCCCCTAAACCCCCAGGCCCCTCCACAACCCCCAAACACACCAGTGTAGACCCATTTACAGAGTTCAGAAATTATTAAAAGCTGTTTCTCTAATGGCCAGTTTCATAGACCCAGATTAAATCTAAACCTAAATAATATTTTTAAAGGGCCCGTATTATGGAAAATTGATCTTTCCATGCTTTTCTGAAACAAATTTCAGGCACTGTGTACGTACAATCCATACGTGGATATGTTTCCACATATTTGACCAGGAGTGCCAAAACTTTGGAATATGAACAAAAACAGCCACTTTAATCCTAATGGATGAAAAGAGGTCAGAAATGGTAAAGTTAAAATTAATTATCTATTATTATACAAACATTATCAGTGGACATAAATAAAAAAAACGAAAAAGAAAAAAGTAGAATATGGGTCCTTTAATGATGAAACACCATTGTTGTTTCCGTTTTGCAGAAGATTGGGTTTAATCTATGCCCAAGAAACCAGGCCTAAGTCTTCCAGCTCAGCCTTATTTAAAAAGCTCATAAATTACTAAAGATGATAGTTGTAAAGACAGATGAAATAAAAATAGTTGAAGAACAGAAAAAACAAACACTGATGCAAGGAAACATCCCACGTTCAACCAAGCGGCCTGTTTAGACTGTAAGTGGCTGTGAGCCATGACCTTCTACCCCAGTACGTTCCCTCAAAATCCCAATCAGCAGAGCAAAAAACAGTCTCTGACTTTCCTCCCCCTTTTCCTTTTTCCCTCCTTTTGTCATCTTTTTATTTTCTTCCTTTTCTTCGTTCTCTCTGGTTCTCTCTAAACGCCTTTACTCTATTTACTCTGTGTTACCAGCGTTAACATAAAAAAAATTATGAAATAAATATATAAATAAATTTATAAATAAAAGGCAGCATCTCAAGATGTAATAATTCAACCCCTTCATCTCACACTGATCATTTTTTTCTGTTCTCTCTCTTTTTTTTTTTTTAAATTTCCATTTCCTATATCATCATTTTCTATTCTTTTTCTCTCCTCCTCTTCCTCCCAACCCCTCTCTTGAGAGATCAAATTCAGGGCAGTTGGCGTGGACTCCAAAGCAAAACACAAAAAATAAACAATGAACCAAGATAAATAAGTGAATTATTAAATATACAATATGCTCCACTTAAATCCACATGGCAGCTTCACAAAAATGAACACAAACTGTGAGCAGATTTGTCAAGTTTTATCCACAAAAAAGTTTATATTTTCATTCCAGTAGTAGCTAACCTGACTCCACTTGTTCACCGGCTCTCTTTGAGTAAGATTTGACGCTCTAGAAATTAGCAGAGATAGGTTTAGAGTGTGTGTGTGCATGAGTTAGGACAGAGTCGAAGTGTTGGGGTTTGCATTGGGGGTTTGTGTGTTGAGGGGTTACCAGTGAAAGAGTCGGGCAAGAGGACGGGCCTGGAACTCCCGGAGGGCGCTGGACGAAGACCATCCCTCTCTTTTTCTCCACTTTCCCCCCTTCACGTCGTCTTGTTTCCTTTCACACACTTAAAACGATTCTTAAGACTGTTTTCTCATTCTTACCCACTCTCTTCACCTGTTTCTTACTGTACACATGGTATTTAACGGTGCAGTCTCACTGGAGAACCTCATTTCATCATGTTGAGTGTAGGGCTGCATGGTATATTGTCTTTATATATAATTGTGATAAAATGTTGACTCAAAACAGTATGACATTTTAAGATCACACTTCCAGATAATCATTTCTGTTGGCATTTTTAGGGATGGGCATAATGTAAACAAGCATAAAATTACCAAACAGCTGGATATAAAACATAAAATCACCATACTTCAAACAGCTGGATATAAAAGATGAAATCATTCTTTCTTGAAACACCTGGATATTAAATATAAAATCACCATACTTCAAACAGCTGGACACAAAACCATACTTCAAACAGCTGGATAAAAATAATAAAATCACCATTGTCTGAACAGCTGGAAATAAAATATAAAATTACCATGGTTCAAATAGCTGGATATAGAACATAAAATCACCATACGTTGAAAAGCTGGATATAAAACATAAAATCAACATAATCCAAATGGCTAGATATTAAATATAAAATCACCAAACTTCAGACAGCTGGATATAAAGCACAAAATCACCAAACTTTGGACAACTGGATATAAAACATACCGGCAGAATAGATGATTAGAACCAGTGTTGCCACATTTAAAAAATACTGTCATAAGCTGTGAATACAAATGATTTTTATTCTGGTTCACAAACCGCACTGTACTAAATATAATAAAACAAGATTGATTATGGTCTTTTGGGGATTAAATACGCAGATGCTCCATGTTGTGTGATGTATCATGATGTAATTTGTCACAATAACAATAAATATCATCACATCTCCCACCCCTAGTGTTTTCATAAATAAGATATTCATGTAATCCAGCAGAAGTAAGTTATTTCAGTCAAAACAATGATAACATGGTGCTCAGAAATGCACTGACCATTTAAGAATTGGTCCTATGGCAAGTCCAGTCCCAGATAATCTCATGACCAGGAGTTCATGAGAGTATAATTGGCCTCCCTCTCTCTGGGTGGGTTGGTTGACCCTCTCTCCCCTCATCATTCCGCACAATGTAGGCCTGCCTGAACGTCTGTCAGCTGATGTAACAGAACTGGCAGTTAGTGTTCTCCTCCAAGCGCGTTGAGCCTGACAGTGATGTTGCATTAGAAGCAGTTTGGAAAGATGCAGTATCTATTCTAACTTTGGCAGAATTGTGTGATAGAGGGAGATCAAGCTGCCAGGTAGGCGACTAAATACAGGAGGAAACCCCCCCAAAAAAACAGCAATGTCAGTATTAAATCATTCACCACAGTCTTTTTAATATATTGCATATGCGATCTCTAATATATTGCAATTGTATATGCAATCTTCAAGATTCAAGATTCTTTGTCACATACAGTTATACAAGCGCAACATGAAGTGAAATGAGCCCCTGAAATGTCTATGAAAAAAAGGCAATATAATTTTTGTCCACACTGTGCAGCTATAGTTTTGTCTTTAGCTCCATTAATGTCATTTATTGCCATTTTTCATTCTCTTTATGACAAATGTGTTTACACATGCAAACACACACACATTTAAAAAAAAAATGTCATCGCTTCTCTTAGTCCGATTTAATTTCACCCACATAAAACTCCCTTTGACATATTTAGTCTGAATTTGGAGTCCATTGTCTACAGCTGCCCTGAATTCGATCAGTTCAGTGCAAACAAAATTGACAGCGTCCCTCCCGCTCCCTCTCAACAAAATCCGTAATAGTTTCCTTCTCTTTATGACCTTTACTGAGTGAAAAGCTGAGATGAAAACAGTTTATTCGCATAGATCATGCATGACGTTGTTATTCTAGAGAAAAACTACTCTACTTCTTTATAAATTAGGAACAAATGCACAGTGTGATTAAGGCTCTGTAAAGACTTTGTTACAGCTCCAGCGCTGCAATACTGATGATATTTCATAGTGAAGGCATTTGAAGTCCTACAGCTAGAGTTATTCTGCTGGGGCACTGTAGCATAGCCCTAAATAATGACAGAAGTGTGTGTGTGTGTGTGTGTGTGTGTGTGTGTGTGTGTGTGTGTGTGTGTGTGTGTGTATGTGTGTATTCGAGCAGCATACTCCTCGCCAAGCTCCACAGCTCCCAACAGGTTTGTCAGCATCGGAGCACGGGACAACTTTCTAAACATCCCACAGCAGACACAGGTGTGTATGCGCACACATACACGCACACACACACACACTCACACACTCACACACTCACACACATATAACACACACACACACACACAACACACACACACGCACACACGCATACACTCACACACACACACACACACATACACATAACACACACATATCAGGGTTCTCATGCATCTTTTTTTGTTTTCAGTTTCAGTTTAGTTTCTTTTTTAAGTGTATATTAATCTTTTTTTGTTGTTTTATTTTCCAATAAGAAAGAGTCTTAGTTTCATTTTTATTCGAAGTTTTGGTTTTTAGTATTATTTACTTTTATTTATTATCGTTCCAGTTTTAATGCTAAATGAGATCAGCAGACTTTTAGACAGAACTGTTGAATCCACCTGTATGATGTTGTTTTGACCTGTAACCTGTACTGTTTAGTTTTAGTGTTTTTTGCAGTGAACTTTAAACTTTAAAGCTTTGCCTTAGTTTTAATGCTTTTGAGAGAGAGAGTACATTTTCTTTCACTTCCTTATACTTTTGTTAACTATAAAAATTCTGTCACACACACACACACACACACACACACACACACACACTATAGCTTTAAAGCTGAACTCAAATTGAAAGTTCAGTCTCTTTCCAACAATGGTAACAACCTGTTTAAACATACCTGCAACCAAACACCCCTTTCTAAATTACCTTAGCAGCAGTGTTAACAACAGATAATTTGTGATTCTTTTTATATTCCACTTTAAACTCGTTTATTTATTGCCCAGTGCCTTCAAGCAACATCCCAAATGTTTTTAATGTGTTTTAAATTGTACATTACATTAAACAACAGCTTTACATACACTAGTCGTTTATGGACAGCTGTGTTTATTCCGCAAAACAAGGGTATTAATAGCGTGTTTATCCCCCCCCTTTGCTGAAGTAGCAGTCTGTATTCCTCTGGAAAGAGTAATTGTGACAGTGAAGAAGTTTTTCTGTAATGCATTTGACTTGTGTTGTGTTTTAAATTGGCTACTTGTGTGTTTTCGCTTGGGTGCGGTTAATGTAGTGGTGTGTTATAAGCCAGATGTTAGCATGTAGGGAGCAAGCCCTCGGGGCATTTGGTTAGGGATGCTCCCTGTGTGAATTTGGGACGCAGCCTGGCTCGCAGCTGTTGAGTGCTTACCCACTGCACGTCTTTCATTAGGGTCAAAACCGCAAGAGCCACCAGTTAGCTGAAGAGTAAATCCCCAGCACATGGAGGCAATCTCTACTGTGTGTGTGTGTGTGTATGTGTGTGTGTGTGTGTGTGTGTGTGTGTGTGTGTGTGTGTGTATTTCTCTCTCTCCGGAATGAAAAAGTAATGCACTGGCCCATCACCTCCACATTAACATGTGATATCAACACAGTGTTGTCTTTTAGGCAGCAATTGTGTTGATGTCATGTATTTTATTTACTTGGAAATTAAATACACCAGAGTTTTCCAATCTTTTGCAACTCACATCCCACACAGCTGACCGCAAAGAAGTCATTTAACTGTACCAGTCATTTCAAATGCTAACAAATACAACATAATATGCAATGCAGCCAGTTGCATTTCACTTGACTGTATAATCACACAACATAAACGCCAAATCTTATCTGGAATGTTCTCTTTGTAGTCATTTCAGAATTAGATGAAAATCATTGCCAGACACATTTGGATGAAGCAAATTCAGTGCATCACTTTGTTTCAGTGGGCCATAAATGCCTGTTGTTTCGAGTTGATAAAAACATTCAAGAACATCTGGAATACTTTAGGATAAATGTTAACTCTTAGAACTGAGAGTGTATCAGTAAAATCTGATTTCAGTAAATATAAATGGTGTAAATCAGTCTAAAACCGGTGTTTGTTCTCCTACACGCTTGCCGTTTGCCGCTCTTTCTCTCGGCCGCTCTCCGGAGCCCCTCCCTCTGCAGGTTTTCCCCACCCACTTGTGGGCGGAGACTATCCTGAAAGTTCTCCCGGGTTCAAGGATCTTGTGTTTTTTCTGTTTGTTTCTAAGACCCTAAATGAAAGAATTTTTTTCATTCTTGTTCTTTATGTTCATTTGCGTGTGACGCCGTTTTTAAAACCCCAATAGCGTTTTTTATTATTACATGTTTTTAAAATTACAATAACTTTGGTTCTACGTGACACAGGAACACCAAACAGCTCAGCATGACGTCTGACACCTTGAGCACCAACACAAACCGGGGGAACTTCCATGTAAGGAGCTGTTTTACCGTATGACGACAATTTATCATTTGTTGCGCTTCCGGCACGAATCCATGCTGCTTGTGTTCACCTAAACACACACACACAGACACACACACTCTTATGCAAACTCACAACTTATACACACTTACAGTTGTGATATATACCAGATGGACACTCGCTGACAAGTACCAGAAAATTTAAAGTTGTCGGATTTTCTGGGCCTGATAAGAAGAAAGAGGCAGAATAGGAAGGAAAGAGAAAGCAGGGGGGTAAGAACTTTTGAATGAAAACATAGACAAAAAAGAGAGGGGTGAGAAAGTTTGTGCGAGTGAGAGAGAGAGAGAGAGAGAGTCACGTCCCAACTGTCTGGTTGCCCCCAGCAACCAGACATGATGTCATAGGCAGTTGAACATGAACTTGGTGGGGAGGGAGAATAAAGGAGTGGACACTGCCAAGGATTAGGCAGACACAGAGACTACCAGCCAGCACATATTTTATCTTAGTAGCATAGATCTGAAGTCAACTCCTGTAGAGTCACAAACTTTCCACAAAACTCAGCTACCCACTGTATGCACCCCCCCAGCGCGCACACACACACACACACACACACACACACACACACACACACACATCCCAATGTACCAGTCCTTGTGTCCACTTTGCCCAATAACTTTCTATATATATTGCAATGCAAAGTGAGTGCAAACTACATAATTACAGTATGCAGTCAGACTCCCCTTTATTCTGATTTTTTCTAATTCAGTTTATTCTAATTCAGATACCTTAACCCTTAGAACACGAGCCGCATGGATCCGTGCCGGAAGCACAACAAATGGTAAACTGTCATCATATGGCAAAACATCTCGTTATCTGGAAGTTCCCCCAGTTTGTGTTGATGTTTGAGGTGTCAGACATCATGCTGAGCTTTATTTGGTGTTCCTGTGTCACACAGAACCAAAGTTACTGTAATTTAAAAAACATGTAATAACAGAAACGACTACTGGGGTTTTTGAAAATGGTGTCACACACAAATGAACCATAAATAACAAAAATGAACAATTTTCTTTTAATTAGGGTCTTAGAAACAAACAGAAAAAACACAAGATCTTTGAATCCAGGAAAACTTTCAGGATAGTCTCCGCCCACAAGTGGATGGAGAAAACCCGCTGAGGGAGGGGGTCCGGAGAGCGGCCGAGCAGCGGTGCGCCGAGAGAAAGAGAATCAAACGGGGAGCGTGTAGGAGAACAAACACCGGTTTTAGTTGAAATCAGATTTTACTAATACACTTTAAGGGTTCTACAGTTCTAAGGGTTAAGGTGCACCAATTGCTGATGCAGGTTTCAGTAGAGCATGACTTTTATAATCTCAATAGAAGAAGCTTTAACTCATCAGCCAAGGTGGAGTTGAGTTTGTGGTCCAGAACTCATCCCCCAACATCAGTACCTGACCTCACTGGTGCTCTTTCGGCTGAATGCAATCAAATCCTCACAGCAATGTTCCAACATCTTACTCTTTACTCATCCCAGAGGTACTGGATGGAGCTTCATCACTCCAGAGAACACAGTTCCACTGCTCCACAGCCCAGTGCTGAGTGCAATCAGATCCTCACACCAATGTTCCAACATCTGGAGTAAAGCCTTTCCAGAGGAGTAGAGACTGTTAATGTAGCAAACAGGGGACTGGATGAACATATAAATATTAGGGGTGGGACTCGATTAAAAAAATTAATCTAATTAATTAGAGGCTTTGTAATTAATTAATCTTGA
>JBBPCZ010000089.1:22035244-22045621 GCA_037974445.1 Brycinus macrolepidotus | reverse complement strand
TTTTTTTAACGCGTTATTTTTTTTCAAATTAATTAATCGCAATTAACGCGTTAAATTCCCACCCCTAATAAATATATCTAAAAACTTGTGATTGTGATTTTATTTCATCATGACAAACAGATCTGCTATACAGCTGTTTAATTAGAAAATTAAAGTAGAAAAAATTGAATATTTTCATTTGAAATGGTCACCTGACTGAGTGACTCAGAAACAGTGTGAGCTGCTTTCAATAGAAATGTGTAAAGCAGTTCAGTTTGCTCTGAAGTGAGGCAGCATGGATGCTTAATGACTGAAAAACTAATTTGTTTTAACATTTTCCATATGTAAAGTCTTTTGCCGATTACATTTCTTTACATTTATTTTTGCAGATAAAAAAAATACAAAGCTTTAAAATACTAAACAGACACAAGAATAATGTAACGAGTGGATACTGGAGAATTCAGATGATTCTGGCCAGCCTAAGTTGATATATTCATGTAAAATCGCTTTTTCAGTGAGAAGAGTTTTCTTAAATAATGATTTTCCTTTATTTCCATTCTTTTACAGTCTTGGTTCCTTTGACAAGATCCCTCTAAGACACAGACGTGAGGTCTGTTGCTGAAACGGGAAACACAAAGCTAAGTATGGACTGCAATTAGCAAATCACAAACCCTCACACGTGCACCCACCCCTGAAATCTCCAACACGGGCCCTGTAATGAGGAATCCAGAAAACTTCCACACGATTCTTCAGAAAGCCTGGAAACAAACTTTCACATGACTCTTCAAAAAAGCCTGGAAACATAATTCCACACGATTCTTCAAAAACCTTGAAGACTTCCACATGATTCTTCAGAAACCTAGAAGACTTCTTCAAAACCCGAAAAAAAAACTTCTGCATGATTCTGCAAATATGGTAAGAAAACAAAAAAAAAACTAAAAAAAAAAAAAAAGAAAGAAAGAAAGAAAATCGGAAGACGACAACACCAACAGCGTGGAATGGAGGATGTTCAGAAAACCGGAAAACTGACTTGATTCCATTCAGGATGAAAAAAAAAACATCTCACTTTCTCATGTTACCAAGGCAACCTGAATATTGAACAATCTTCTTTTTATCCTTCCTTTTTTTGTTGTTGTTTTCAGTCATCCACCAGTCACACAGCATGGCCAAGAGATTCCGCCCAACCTTAACATGACTGGTCGAGATTTACGTACCTCTCTCCAATGAAAGTTAAGTTAAAGGATGAATTAGAACTTCACCTTCACCTGCTTCATACTTTTGTCTGCTGTCTACGGCCCTACTTGACCCTTAAGCCAGTGTTTTGAGTGCGCCCAGATCCTTGCCTCTGATTGGACGAGAAATACCCCACACTGATTGGTCCACTCCAGATTGGCCAGTTCATGGTGGTTGACGCTGTCCAATTCTGCGTGACGTTCACAAGACATTTGTGACTGTATTTCTCGTCACGAGAGCGACAGACTGACGGGGACGCAGCATCTGATGTGCGGTTTTACCCTGTATTCGTGTGCACTATTCAAAATAAGATTTGATAAGGGAAGACTTTTGTGTGGGGGTTTAAATACTGTGATCAATACTGGCAGCAGGGCAAGCTGGCTTTGTGATAAAAGTTTTTTCCTTTTTTTTGTGGCAAGCAGGCTCTCGCAGCACAATAGGGTGGCCTTGGCACCATCTTTCTTTTACACACACCCACACACACATACACACACAAAAAAAAAATGCACAAAAATGCATATTTCCTAGCAATACAATATAGAACAAAAAAAACACAACATATAGCTTACCACCTTCAATCACGTTTACCATCAACTAATCACAGTAACATTAATATTAGCAATAGGCCGAAGACAGCGATGGATAAATTAAATGTGTTGTGAAAATAATTGTTGTAAACCCTTTATTAATGCAGGAATACAGCTGTCAAATGCACCCAGGTTGGTTGTAATGCTGTGGCAGAGTTATGGCATAAGACCCTGTTGGATAAGAGTTTTGGTGACACTTTACTGAAAGGCAGCGTTCATGACGCCTACATAAACATTTTGTGACATCTGACATACAGTATTGTGCAGAAGTCTTAGGCTCTTGTGCAAACTGTTTAACGACATTTATCTGAGCAATAACGTAAGATTAGAATAAATGCAAACAAACAAGGAAGCATTAAATAATATCAAGATTTGTTTTGTTTGTGAAAAGTGCTTAGAAGAACACAGGTTCGGTTCCAGGTTTCACCTCGATGCCTCCGGCCTTTGCAAGATTTGTGAAACTCCATCAGCAGCTCCTGATTTAATCTAATGAAGAATCGATTGAGCCGAACCAGATATTTGATGAGAACTACAATGTAATACTGGGCTTCCATGAGGAGAGGTCTCGGGATGATTAAGCACATAGACATATAAAATCACTATTTACTGTATTAATATTATTTCTATATTCTAATATTGGCTTTTAAAAACACATATTGATCAGCTAGACAGGTTTTAAATATCATTTTAGCTGTCTAAGACTTTTGCACGGTACTGCAATTATACATAAACTTTTATAAAAGCTTATTGGAACAAGTATCAGTTGCCATAAAGGCTGCATTTGTCCATTTGAGGTTGGTTGACCTCAGAAACTGACTGACTTTATAAGCGTTTATGTAGGTTTATGTCAGTTGTGATTACAAGTTTAAATGCCGCCCACAACAAAGTGTTATCTGAGTTTTTGTGCTGCACTTATGGAGGGTTTATGACACTTGCCGTTACAGTTTAACCACCGTCCTTTAGTTTCTGTGCTACCATTTCAGTATCTAAACATCAGTTCGAAAAGGTGGTCTCTCTCTACTGACACTCATCTGGGATTTTTTTTTGTTTTGTTTTGTGGTTTGCTTTGTTTTGTTTTGTTTTCACTGACTTTTCACTTTTATCAGTTCATTTAGTCTGGGTTTATTTCAGCTACAGAGTTAACTGCATGCGAGTTCAGTTTTGGGTTTGCTTTCATTTCACTTCACAGGAACAAAACAGTTTAAAAGTTTTTAGGATGACAAAAAACATTTTTCATGACAGCTGGATATCAATATCACACATCACTCCTGCGATTTCATGGCTGTAGCAGCAGTCATCTTCATCATCCTCTTCATCATCAACGCTCACTCCCTGTCCAGGGAAAATTTTTCTTTATATCACTACCGTCATTTGTGCATGTTCTCTGGTTCTGAGTTTCATTACAGTGGCTACCAATTACATCCAACAATGTTCTCCAAAAACACTGCCATAAATAAGGGGTCGACCAATATGATTTACTTCTGGGCCGATGCCGATTCTTGGAACCGAATTACATTTACAGTAAAAAATAAAAATCTTGGAGTCAAAATTTTGAATAACACAAACACAAAACTTCAACTAGCCCTGATAAATGATGTGCAAGTAATAATGCTACTCTCACTAAATATGACACATATAAACTCATTGGGACCCACAGAACAGAGAGACAAACCAAAATAGCTTCAACGTCGCTCACCTACCAACGGTACTGCAGCCAGGATAGAATTTTTAAAGCTAAAATTGCCTTCTTATTTTTGGTTTGGCCTCATGTTCTGACTGCTGCACCATTTAATGTGGAACAGAAAAGTCCAGCAACACAATGGCAAACTTGACTCTTTATTCAATAAACCAGCCCAAGTGACAATAAAACTATGTTGGTGAACACAGGCCGTAAGAGATGCATGTTTTAAACTTCTGTATCATCGCTACGATCTAAGCAACTTAAGGGGTTAAGTGTCTTGCTCAGGAACCCAGTGGTGGTTTGCTGAAGGTACGATTCGAACCCATGACCTCTTGGTCCAGAGGCAAGTATCCTACCCACTAGGCCGCCACCACCACCCACAATCAGATTGGCCTGTGGGTGGGGCATAGACCATAGGAAGGGAGAGGCGACTGCATCAAAGCCAAAGTAGTGAATTTTTAAATGAATTTATCAGCAGTTGGATGAAATTACATACAGATAATTGCAAAAGTGCTGAATATCGGCTCCAATAATCGGCCGGGCCAATGATCGGTCGACCCCTAACATAAATGGTATAAGCAGATCACTGTCAGTGGAGCAAATAGACACACACACACACTTACAGGTTGCACTGTTACACACAGGTAAAACCCTTAAAATACACAAAGGCCCGTTTATTCTGAGTTAGCTTAAGTTTTCTTCTTTTTAATATCAACACATTAAACTAACAGCATTACTGTCACTATCAAAACCCAACAAACACTACAGACACTCAAAACTAGGGCTGTCACTATCAGTTATAGTAGTATTTGAGTAATTTAATGATTATTTGGATATCTAATTGAGTAAAAAGAGGTTTTAAACAACAAAAATGGACGTAATTGAAACCATGCTGAGCCTTCTAAAGATCCTTAAATATGCAATCATGTGCAAATGTTTGGGCACCCCTGGTCAAATGATGTTTTGTTGTTTTTCCAAGTGTAAATAAGTTCATATGCTCTATAGTGAACACACTTGTGCTCATTTTGATACAGTTACTGTTTATTTGCTGAATGCAACATAAAAAAATAAAACATAAAATGTGGCATGTGCAAATCTTATGACACATTTTATATTTTATAATTATTTTTTTACATCATATTTGACTCAGCAATTGTGTGTGCCCTTATTTTCACACAGAAAATCAACAAAACATGTCATTTGACTGGAAGTGTTCAAAATTGGCATACAAATGTCTACAAAGAAAGCTTTCCCTACATTAAATATGATAAATGGGGATTTTTACTGTATATGTACGTGTAAAACCTTGTATCTCCAAAATGGTAACTTTTCAGGACAAGAAAAAATGTTCTTAACTTTGAATGATAGTTGATGGAACAAGATTTTTTTACAAGTAATTCTGAACCATTTCTACTGGTCCATTTATAATGAAATTGTAACACAATGTAAATGGCAACAGGCATTTTCAAATTAAAAAAAAAAAAATTATAAAAATGGAGATGCAAGTTTTGTCCTGTCAACAACATGTATGTGTACAAAAATTCTCTGATTGTCAATTTTAATTGTAATCATGACAGCCCTAATCATAACCCAGCAACACTACATACACACACATAAACACACACACACACACACACTCAGAACCACAGATATCACAAAATAACTGGACTGCCTGGCTGTCAGTCACGTGTCAGGGATTCTCATTGGCTGAGACCAGCTCAGTGCCCCTCTTTGGCTCTTCCACACAGCTCTTTGAGATTCTGATCACCCACCATGCGTCAAGTGCCTCTGTTTCCCCCTCTATATGCAAGTTTTCGGCATTGAATTCAGGGTGTGTACTCCATGTATAAGCTACAGTATAATTGTACTATAATGTATCATGGCTTAGCAAGAACCAGAACATAGGAGACTGGAAACATTGCATTTTATATATATATATAATCATACTCGTATGTGCTGTATATATATATGGAAATATGTATAATAGCTCTTCTGTGAAATATGGCAGTCTAGTTATTTTTTGACTTCTCTCCAGTCATTAATTTCATCTCATATTGTCCACCAGGGACAAAAATATCATCCAACTCACAGAAAAACCCATATCCTCATCATCATAGTATGAATATGAATTTTCACCCCTGGTCCAGGCCTGTAGACATGACGATACGAGTACGAATAACAGACAAGTAAATTTTCCAATCTATGATATGCCCACAAATGCATTTTTCCATAGCAACTGTTGCTAGGGTAGGGTGGTTTTACAGCAAATCCTATTCAGTGATGATATTGCTTAATGTCACTTTTCCCCTCCCGCTGGAGCACGGTGATACAATGAAAAATCAGAAGTTGTTTCAGTGGCGGCAGTTTTGTTGGTAGATTAAGAGAAAACTAGATTTTTAGCAATTAAAGGATATTATCCGATAAATTGTGTTTAAAGGGTTTCGTCGTTTAAAAGATATGATACAATAAATTATGTTAAAAGAGTTACGTCATTTAAAGGATATGATACGATAAATTGTGTTTAAAGGGTTTCGTCATTTAAAAGATATGATACGATAAATTGTGTTTAAAGGGTTTCGTCATTTAAAAGATATGATACGATGAATTGTGTTTAAAGGGCTTCGTCATTTAAAAGATATGATACGATAAATTGTGTTTAAAGAGTTTCGTAATTTTAAGGATATGAAACGATAAATTGTGTTTAAAGCCTTTCATCATTTAAAGGATATGATATGATAAATTGTGTTAAAAGAGTTTTGTCATTTAAAGGATATGATACGATAAATTGTGTTTAAAGCCTTTCATCATTTGAAGCATATGCTACGATAAATTGTGTTAAAAAGTTTCGTCATTTAAAGGATATGATACGATAAATAACCAGGGACACAAACTAACAAGATATGGTCCATTTGATTTCAGACCTACTTTTCGTTGATGATTTGAAAAATTTGCTGCGATTTCTCACTAGGCTGAATAGGATTTTTACCAGCCAATCTCTAAACAGTAGCTACAAAAGAAGGTATTTGTGGGCAGAGCATGGACAGGTGAATTGACTAAATACCTGAGGCAGTGGTTTCCTTTGTAGGCAAAGTATTAGTCTGTAGGACGATGATAAAGATGTGTTTGTGAAATGCGCCATGTGCAATGTGTTGGGTAAATATCCGATAATTTTTTTTCCCCATAAAGTCCGCTTGTCCAGGACTCTAAACTTGAGGGCCATGAATAGTACCCCCATGTTTGTAAATTTTTGGGGAACTGTATTTTTATCTTCCATTTACATTTTTTTTTAAATGTTTTATTTGTTATTGTTTTGTTTTTAAAGTATTGGGAGGTTGGGCGAAAGGAACAATTTTACAAAAGAAAAAAAAGTCAAAATAGTACGTATTGCGATATGATCCTGGTGCTTTGCTTCGTATATATGAAAGTGCGTTCAGTCTGCCGTAAGAGAATAACGCTACAACAAAGACTGTTTCTCTTCAATCACATTTTAGGAAATACCTTATTTCTTTCCTCTTTTTGTACTCAGTGGGGGTGGGAATGGGGGAAGTGGGCCTCGTATTTTTTCTAGGTTGTGACAAAAGGCATTTTACTTCAACCTTTAAGAAAGCAAGTTCCTTAAACTGAAATTTCATGGAAGAAAATTCCTCCTGTCAAATCATACCAACACACACACCAACGCACATTTTCTGGTCCATTAACGTCCATATTTTCAACTTTTGTTAGTTCCAGAGACAAGACCATCTCAAAGCTGGAGACGCGTCATGGTCACATAATCATGTTTACTGTAAATTAAGCGAAGCGTAATTAATAAGCAATGCATGTTGCCTTGGTGATGATTTGAGAGATGTTGTAACGTGAGCTCAGTATTTGTAGAAGTGGTTTTTTGTAGCTTTTTAGGCAATTACTCTCCGCGCAGACGGGTTTTTGAAAGAGAAAAGGACGTTCCCGGAGCGCGAATCATGTCGAAGAATGACACTCAGACCGGGGGTCCATCCCCATAACCCCCCCCACCCCCACCCCCACCCCTACAAACCCCACCACTTGAACACCTCCCCTTTGTAAATGACCCTCCATCGTGCTCGTGAAGTAGTGTTAGTAGTTAAGCAAGCATTTAAAGGTTGTTCCCTTCAAAGTGCCTTTTGTTCACAGAATTCATCTTGTAAAACATGGAAACTCCCAATTCTTCAAAAAGTAAAAAACAAAAAAGAAAATTTCCCCTTCACCTTTTCCTCCCTTTTTTTCAAGCTCTTCGAAGCCGTATATATATATACATATATATATACATATATATATAGTATATAGTAATACTGGAAATGGATGTGATTTAGTTCTTTTTATTGTTCGATACTGAAAAAAACAATGTAAAGGCAAAAAAAATGCTTCTTATTCTTCCTGTGTTTCCACAGTGTCCCAACCTCCTTTTTTTGCGTTTTTGGAGGAGTTGTAAAAGTCGTCTTCTTTACCCGCCCTCGCCACTTTACTCCCTTACTTTTTATGGAAGAGTTGGAAAAGAAAAAGAAAAAACAATATGCAGAACCCTTTTATTTTCTCCTCTTCGGCGAAGTACCCCCCCTTTGTCTGTATTCCCCCCCCCCCCCGCTTCTTATTGTTATGCCATAACGATCTCTCCCATTCTACAGCTTCTTCTCCATTGTACTACTAGTGTAAGTGAAATGTGGCCATTTGGGCTCTGAGGGGTCCGCTCTAGATAAACATTGCCCTTTTCCGCTGATCTAGAGTCTAAACTGATCTCAGGTCAGTTGCTGAAAAGGTCCTATGCCAATGTAGTTGAGAATATGTATACATTTATTCAAATCTATTTTTTTTTTCCAATAGTTTGCCATTTCTGTTGGTGTTTTATTACCTTGCGGGTAATAGCTTGTGGGTTGACGAATGGGCGCAAGATTTTCTATTACCGAGTCATTTTTTTTGCGACATTTAGGTGCAGCTTCGCTGTAAGTGCAGAATACTGGGACGATATTACGCAGCTCGAGCTATTTAAACGATTTTTTTTTTCTAATTTATTTGTTTGTACTTAAATTTTTGTACTTTATTTGAAATTGCTTTGAGTCTTTTCTATCAGGGTACGGTCCAGAAGGTTCTCTCAAAGAGAAGGTTGGACCACAAAGCACCTTTCTGTCGTTGAGCAGCCAAGCTACCTTTTTATGAAACTATTTGATCGATGACTTGCCGCAAAAGCACCTTATCGACGGACCGACGAACATGAGGCAGAATGCGCTTGTGAATTGCACTTAAAAACCCTAAAAAAAAAAGGGGGTCATGCTGTTGAATTCTTATCTTTTTAAACAAAATTTTAAATTATTATAATTACATTTTAGTCACGTGTCGGACTAATTGCCGTGTTCAATTTAGTAGTATTCGCTCAGTTCAATGTCAGTATTAATAGTGCAGAATATGGGAGGCTTTTTTACATAGATTTTGACAAATAGTTTTAAAAACAATATTGGAGCCCCGTGTTTGCATATATCCACCTGTAAGCTTTCAAAAAGCTTTGCATCGCATCGTACTGCCTCATGAAATCTGTCTGTTTTTATTTAAATTTTAGTTTTTTTGACTTACTTGTTTTGCTTCCATATGTTTCTGAGCTGCAGAGCCTTAGGCCTAGAGTAGTAACCCTGCCTACAGATTTCTGCACCCTCTCGCATCCAAGATGTGTTTGGTGTAGCATTAGTGCCCCCTAGTGGTCCTCCAGTGTTCTGCACTTTCAGTAAACGTCCCCCATCTCATCTGGTGACCCCTCAGAGCCCACTGGCAAATGTGCATGTGTTAACTACAGATTCTTTTCCATTATAAAGAATAAAAAAAAACACAGTTTGTAAAGAGCAGCAACTGGTTGAATAAATGATGTTCTTGACTGTACGAATGCATTTGGTTGCTGTTTTTCCCTCTCCAGAACAAATCAGGACTGTTTTGTGCACTGCAGAAGGTTCATGTAATCTCACATCTTCTTTGTAGACTTTTCACTCATGTATTACACTTGAATGCCGGAGCTTAATGCACTGAAAGGAAGTTTATGTTTGTTTTCTAGTGCCACAGTCCAAACCTGGGAAAGTTCCTGAATCTTAAAAACTCAATTTACAGTCCTGGAGAAGTCATACATTATAGTAAAATGGTTAGAAGTGATGTCCTCGTCTCTGGTGAGAGTTTAATTGTGCAAGATTGTTTGTTTGTTTGAATTCTTTAAAGAAAAAGTTAACCAGCCATCCAAAAAAAGAGCGAACAATGGATTAAACTAACAGCCACCAGTCAGCATTACTTGATTTGCATAATGGTAATTGGCTGTTATACACATTCATTTATTAACTCTCCCTATAAAGGGTTTCTGTTAATGAAAATCCCCTAAAGGGCCCATATCACTGAAAACCCGGTTTAATGAAATAAAAGTTTGATAATGAAAGTTTCAAAACTCACTTTTCACAGCTCAATCCATACAGTCCATACATGCAAACAAAGCTGCAAAAACATCCTATTTTGAATTTGTTGTTTTTAATGATGCATTTACATGTATCATTTAGCTCCACCCATTTCAGTTAAAGTTATGAGTTGAAGCTGGGAGTGTTTTGGACTGAACTGCTTTTTGAATGAGGTGCAATACAGGCAGGCAATCAAAACAGCCCCTATTTACATATGTCTTAAAGGCACAGTACCAAATACACTAAAGAGGTTAGAAAATGGTCATGTAAAAAAATGAATTATTTCTGGTACACACAAGTCATACAAACCCCACAAGAAGACTGAAGGGAGAGAAATACGAGAGAACGCAGAATATGGGCCCTTTAAGCAAATTCCAGCACTTAGTATCAGAATCAGAATCGCATTTATTGGCCAAGTATGTGAGCGAACACATACAAGGAATTTGATTCCGGTTGATGGTGT
>JBBPCZ010000089.1:22023753-22035144 GCA_037974445.1 Brycinus macrolepidotus | reverse complement strand
TCTGTGAAGTGTGAACCCCAAGAAAAAAACCTAACATCATTCCCTGCTTTGTTGAATGTTTTACTAGTTTTCCCCCATTATCAGTGCTGTGTCTTCGTTTTTTAGTAATTTTTTCGATTTTTTACGGCGACCTGGAACGGATTACACGATTTCCCACAGAAGTCTACGGGAAATTGTGTTTCGCACAATGAACTCCCCGCATAAAGAACGTGCCGCTGGAACGGATTGCGTTCGTTATGCGGGGTACCACTGTATTATAATAAACACAAATAACATTAATACAGTAAGTAGTGTTTTTATATATGGCAAAGTGTTCTCTTCACCATTTCCAGACCTCTTTCCTCATGGAAGCCCAGTTTTACTTGTAGCTCCATCAAATCCCTGGTTTGGCTCTTTTTACTTCATTAGATTAAATTAAGTTTGTTTCTTATGAAATTCTATAAATCCACACAGTGACCGGAGGATCAGAGCAGAAATCTGGAACCAAACCTGGGTTCCTCTAACCAGCTCCCAAAATATCAACTACTTTTTGGAAAAAAATCTTGATACTTTTTACTGCTTTATTGTTTGTTTGCATTTATTTTGATGTTCACTTGTGTTTTTGATGGAAGAAAGAAACCCACTGCTGGGTATAAATGGGTTCAAACTACTTACAGAGGGACCTAAGACTTTTGCACAGTAATAATTATACTAGAATCTCTTGGGGACAGACAAACAGTCTTGTACCAACCATTGTACCACAAAGCTTTAAAAGACTGAGAAAACAAATGAGATTCATATCAGCATGGTTTTGGTCTTTAATCCAGCCATAGGCTTAGTTTGGGTGTGGGAAACCTTTAATCTTCAGGGGTGTAAACACATTCACACAGAGCTTTATGTAAGCTCCACAGAACCTGACAGTTCCATTAGCTCCATTGGCTGCTTCAGGAATTAATGACCTGCCTTGAAGAGGCTGTTCTGATTTATGCAATGATTAAAATACTAAGCTGTACTGCCATCCACTTCTAAACACGTCAGTTTACTTAGACTTTCTCTCTTCAGTTCCTCAGTGTAATTCATTTAAATCCACATGACTGGAATTTGCCAAGGCTAAAACCGACCGGACTCTGTGAGAAACCTTTAGTCCAACCGTGTTATGTTAATGTTTTATAGCCTCTATCACCAGGAAACTACAACACCTAGGGCTTGAATCATGAAACAGAGTTTACACGTAGTTATACAAGTACAACGTGTAGTGAAATGAGCCCCTGAGTCGACCTGTAAGACTAGAATCTCTTGGGGACAGACAAACAATCTTGTACCAACCATTGTAACACAAAGCTTTAAAAGACTGAGAAAACAAATGAGATTCATATCAGCATGGTTTTGGTCTTTAATCCAGCCCTAGGCTTAGTTTGGGTGTGGGAAACCTTTAATCTTCAGGGGTGTAAGACAATAAAGACAATAAAGTGCAATAAAGTTATCAAATAATTTTTCGCTTAGCCAGCTGACTTTAGGCTTTAGACTTGCTGTTTTACGACAGTAGATCACTGTTTACCAGTCTACAGCAACATCGCAATTCAAGCTGCATGCTTGACACTGGCTAAGGTTCCCTCTAGTGTCATTTTTAGAGGCTGTGTCGAGTTTTAAAGGCATTTTTAGCATAGAGTAGCAGCACTCTTTAAGAATGGGCTTCTGACCAGTCAGTTACTTGGTCATTTGTGGCATCAGTCACTTGAAGATTGTTGCTCTTTCTGTCAGAACACTGTATAAATATTAAGAATTGGGGCCGTCTCTGACGTTAGTAATCAAGTAATCTAATGATTATTTTGATAATTAAGTAATCATGCACACCGTTCACAACAGGAAACATTTAACTTTACTTCATATACATGACTTTTTATCATTTTATCTGACTTTTATTTCAGACTTTGTGTGATACCGTGACTTGTTATGTTTTATTGACAGGGCTGGTTCGGTACAGTATCTAGTTTGTGTGTTCCTGTTTTTCACAGGAACGTGCACAGGTGCCCGTGTACCACCCCACACCCAGTCAGACGCGACTGGCCACCCAGCTGACGGAGGAGGAGCAGGTGAGGATCGCTCAGCGCATCGGCCTCATCCAGCACCTCCCTCGAGGAATCTTCGACCCCGGCTCTGAACCCTCCGACAAGAAAATCAAAGAGTGAGTTTCACTGTTTTTATAAAGGGAGAGATTTACTTCGCTGGCATATAAGGAGTATCACAGTTGAGAGCCATCAGTTGAGACGGTGCAGCACATTTACATGAGAACTGCTTTATTTTAACCTTTTTATTTTGCAGTTAAACAATTTAGTTATTAGTTTCTGATCCAAATTTACATTATCAAAGTTATTTCACTCACAATGGAACTGAACTTGGACCACTATGTTATGAATGGAATTAGACCACCGGACTCCTTTTATTTATCTCTTTATTTGATATTACAGCTAGGGCTGGGCCAAATAGCATTTTACAGACTTTTAATATTGGTGTTTTTGAACAAGTACTTGGTTACTCATTCCCCAAACATCCTTAACAATAATATCTGTTGTTTGGAATTAATCCTAAGTATTTTAATGACTGCAGTTTTCACATATATCCAGTAGAGGGCAGTCAGCTGTTCATGTGCCACATGCTGCTATAGATTTCACTATTGAGGCCTCTCTGTCAAATACAGTTGCTAATGGTGTAATATTAACAAATTACAAATATTTTATTTATCACTGACTGCAGCAATTGGTGTTCCACATCTTATCCACTATTAGAACTCGCCCAACAAACAGGTTTAAGGTTGTGAGCTTCCAGTTTTCAGTGTCACCCTCACCAGTATTAAGCAGTTTAAACCTTTTTGGATAAGTGTCGTTATGCTTACATATTTGAGATGGTTCATCGCAACCAGCCTTCATACCAACCTCTTATTCTGAATTTTGCCCAGATTTTCTTGTTGTCTGATAAAAATGTATGATTGAATAATGTATGATCTCCAGTCTTTTAGCTTCGAAAGAAAAACCAGTTCACATTGTTGAGGAAAAGGGATTGTGCAAGCTATAATTTTATTGTTTTTTTGCATTTTACCAAATAGTGACAATTTCTGTCCTTTTTAAAGCCTTTGCTAATGAAGTGTATTGTAATTTTAACTACAGATTTACTTGAACTAGTTTAGACTACAAAATGTGGCTTGGAAAGAAAGACAGAGCCTCAAAATACCGAATATAGATTTAAATACCAAAGTAACGACTAGTACAAAGAGTATTGGAATTGTCCATCTCTAGTTACAGCATCTTTCTCTCATCATCTTTGGAATAGTCACTGTAAAAATAAAAAATATAAAACTGGACATTTTTTTTTCTTAAAAAACAAACATCATAGTTAACCATGAAATATAAACGTTATTGTTTTTAAGGGTATTATTAAGAAAGGGGGTTTATTTGGGGGGTGGGAAACAACAGTATTCAACAGTCCATAAAAGAGGTGTTCAAGCCAGCCTTAAGGAACTTATAATTAACTTCTTAAAATCAGTATCAGTTGTTTTTTAATCGTTGTTTTTTAATCTTTGCTGCTCGTTGTTCTGTCCACTTTCTGCCGTGACAAAGCAATTTCCCACTTGTGGGACTAATAAAGGATTATCTTATCTTATCTTATCTTATCTTATCAGTGCCAGAGCCTTCATATCAGTCAGTTCCTGATCAGTGGCTCTAACTGTCTGTGCTGTGCTCTCGCAGGTGCGTGATCTGCATGCTGGACTTTGAATACGGCGACCCCATTCGGTTCCTGCCCTGCATGCACATCTACCACGTGGACTGCATCGACGCGTGGCTCATGCGCTCCTTCACCTGCCCGTCCTGCATGGAGCCCGTGGACGCGGCGCTGCTGTCCACCTACGAGACCAACTGAGAACCACGCCTGCGCACATGGGATACAACATGCCGACCCAGCCAGCCAGGGGTTACACTACATCGGGGATTCGCTGGGTGGCAGCACTGTGTGTGCCTGTACAAAAATAAAAAAATATATTCCGATAAATTCTGTTTGGAATATATTGCAGTATATTCCGTTTTCCTATGGGTGTGTGTTAGCACAGTGTGAAGACAAGATCCAGGGGGATCGGAGACATCTGAAGTCGTATAGGTTGTTGAGAAATGCACCCCTTGTTCATCAGAGATGCGATTTTAACCCGTTTTCATGAAGTTAATGTAGCTCTCTATACATGGGGTTGATGAAAAAATATGTAGGGTGAATTTGTTGAAGGCAGGTCTCGTTTAAGACAATTTTGGGCGAATTGTAACAATGAAATGGGTGACTGTTTTCACCTCACCATTTTTGATTTCCCCAAATGTGCAATATGCAGAAGAAGAAGAAGCCGTCCTTTTTTTAATTGGGCTTTAATGGGTTTGATGGGTGTGGCTCTTTAGGTGTTGAGGCTGTAAAAATCTTACCGAAGCACAGCACCCTGATAGACATTATCAAGAGCTGTTTAGCTGGAGACGAAATGAAAATGTGAGACGCTGAAGTGCCATGGCTGACATGTTTGTCTCATCTCTATATAAATATACTGCACTCTACACTTGGGTCTACGGCTTTGCGTTTCTTGATAAGATACGTTAGACAAGGCATGGATAGTTCCTACACTGCACAGTTTAAGTGATTTCTTGGTTCTGACTAGGGCAGAACCATTCTGGGAGAAAGTCACATTGCCATATTTTATGTTTTTGGGATACATTTTTTGATATTTATAAACTTTGACGAACGTTTCCCAATTGGAACCTGCTATTACACTACAAATGGGTGTGATTAGAGGACAGTATTAAGGCACCAGTACTGTGTTATGGTTTTATTATAGAAGGATAGCCATTGCAGTTAAATTGCTGCAAGTTGCGATTTAATATATTGAAAACACATTTCTGACCATAGGTTAGGCCTGTCACACTTATCACCTGATCGCAATTATTTGAGCTAATCACAATAATTTTACAGGTTTTAGATATGGTTTACAATTTATAATATGCATTTGTACAACAAACAGTGTGAACTGGGTGTTTTAAGATGCACTATGGGTCTTAGGAAAGTAACAAAGCCTGCGACTGGTGCTGTAACACCTTTAGAGGGAAGCGTAAAGTAATGTAAATTGTTTGTTTATTTGAGCTCCAGCTGTTGAGCTACTTAAGCACAGTCTTAAAAGGTACCTTAACTCCTGCGGTCCTCCTCTGCGTGCACACTTTTGGTGACAACAATACAGATTTATAGGGAAAGAAATGTGTAGATTTGTAGAGTGTTTTCTGTAAATGAGACAGTTTACTTATCTACAGTGACTACATTTAAATTACAGGCATAATGCAGCTTAACTTTAAAACGATAGACAAATGTATCTTAACATTTTCCTCTTTATCATGGTGGCCAGACAACTGTAAACAAAGCCCTCCACTCTCACAGATTCGCGCTGAAGGGGTGCATACAGGCCTCTTGTCCACAGACCTAGAACACCTTAGTGCATTATGGGCTGTGCGCCATTCAGGACTGGGCTTAAGTATCAACACCTGGGAAGCAATTGTCCCCGAAACCAATTGGGCCACTTTAGGCTTGTTCAATAGTTGCATGCAATGAACAAAAAAAAAAAACAACAACTGTTGAATCAGAAAAACAGTCATATGGCAGTTAAATCTCAGCTAAAATTTCCTGACCAGGACAGACCTACCCTTGGTGTGATGTGATTTTTTTTTTTTTTTTTAATGCTTGGTTCGAGTGGTCACCAACTTGAGATCTACCCTTACCTCTACCCCAAATCTAATGTATAGCCTCTATACATTAGATTTCACCTCGTAAGGGTTTTTTCTGAAGGCAGTAATTAGATGAATGAAGTCGAGTTCTTTTGGGTTGAGGAAGGAGGACATTACATCTCCAGTATCATGGTTGCTGACCACTAGATTCAAGGCTTATTTGCAAATTGTGAAGACTGAAGTTTGTGGAAGGATATATTATGCAGACCTAGCTCTAACTCAAAGTCTCTAGATCAAACCCACACAATATTAAACAATAGGAGACACTTAATTGTGCAGTGTACGGAGAATCGCCTATCCCTGCTGTCAAAAAGTGCATATTTTGAAAACACTGGTGGTCCAGACATGGTAACCCACCACCAGAAAAGTCTGTTGAAAGGACAGTGTTCCTGAATCTTTTTCTTTTCTTTCTTTTTAATTTGTGTTTCTCTTCAGTGGGTTGTGGAAATAAAAGGTTCCTTTGCTGCTGTTTTCTTGGCTCTCGGAGTGGAAGATGCTCTTTTTGTGCTGATCTAGGATCAGTTTAAACGACCTTAAAGGAATATTAGTGCTTTTTTCAGCCTTTTTTTCCATCTCTACTTGCAACGTCTGTGTCATGCCATCAGTCATCGCAATCATTTTTATGTTTCCCTGCATTTACAAAAGAACATACAATAGAAATGTGTGACTATTTCGCGAAACTTTGTCACGCTCCAACAATACAGCTCTTAGGATGAGTCAGACATGAGAGAATGTCTTACTAAATTTCTGCCTATGACGTCTAATCCAACCTTAAAACACTGGAGGAACACAGTAAAAAAGGAGGCCTTGTTCCTTACAGCTTCCCATTTGCTTCTATTGTAAGGACGTTTTCAGTCAATAGGTTTTATGTTCTTTTCTAAGTAGCAGGAAAGACATGAAATTGATTGTTTATGGTGATAAGTGGCACACAGATGTGGATGATTAGGTTGAAAAACACTGGATTATTCCTTTAACCAAGGCAAAATGCTGAAACTGACCTCAGATCAGCATTAAAGTGTGTTTTATCCTTCCAAAACTGTTTTCTCATATGTTTTTGCCTTTATATATATACCGTACTGTATGTCTCTTTATCCGATCCGCTTTGCCTTGACCTCGTGCGCTGTTGAAATTGGACTTATAGGGCGTAGTGTTTTTTGTTTTTGTTTTTTCCCAGCGTTATCAAATGTGATCTTAATTTGCCTTGAGAAATGTTCTGATGATCCGATAGTCTTTGTGCACCTTTTTGAAGTTCCTTGGCCAACCAAAAGCCGACGTTGAGAGTTGAAGCTTTAAAGTAATCCTCTTTTCCTCTTTTTTGTAATTTTTTTTTTTTTTTTTTTTTTTTTGAGAAAGAAGAAGAAGAAAAAAAAAAAGGACTGGCATATAGTGTCATAAGCGCTTTAGTTTTACGTACTCGGTTTTTGATGCCGATCGTTGTAACGTCTTTTCTATGTGTTGGCAAAACAAAAAGAAAAAGTAAAAAAAAAAAAAAAAATGCAAACCCCATTTCTGTTGTTTGTCACACTATCAGACATCTATGCTGAAAGCAGAAGAATTGTGACTTCTTTTTAAGTATAGGGCTGAACCAATCAGGTTAATTTCCTTGAGCTGTGTGAACTAAGCACTAATGGACAGTGTGTTGAGAATGTGAAGGCCTGTATTCATAAATATTAGAGCTGATCTAGGGGCAGTTTCTTTCCTGCATGCTTATGGTCACAAACATAAGCCTGAAACCCCCACCCCCCCGTCCCCTGAGGAGGTTATTGTGAATACAGTGCTTGAATTCAGGCTGATAATAATGCTGGGTTTGGATGAGACTATGTTTAGACAGCTGGTTAATGAAGAAATGGCTTTTCTGGGGCTTTTTCACATTCTGTGTGCTTTAAGCAGGAGAAGATGACGTACATCATGGACGGAGTTGCGTAAGAAAGAACGTCGTTGTGTATAAACGCTGCCTGAACATTTGTAGGATGTGTAAATTTTTTTTGGCCGACAGTCATATGAAGTTGAATATGTTTCGAAATGTAGCTCTAGACTTTTTTTTTTTTTTCTCCAATGCAAAATTGCAAAATAGTGACTCAATGAACTCATGTGAAGTACAATCATCCTTCGTGACTGTGTTTTTCTTCCCATCTGAATATTGACATGGTTTGTTTTGGTGCCACTTGGCTGCAGTTGTGTTCAGTGCTGAATATGGCTGGCATTCCTCGGAGTGTCAGATGTGGGTTTGGATTTGTGTGCACTTTTGTACGTTGCGACGTTGGCACCGCTTTTAGGACTCTTACAGACACCACAATAAAAAAAGCAAATAAATAAATGAGTACATAACTGCCAAACTCTTGCCCAGGTTGATAATTGCCAAGATGTGTGTCTGTGTGTGTCTGTGTGTGTGTGTGTGTTACAAATGTATTGATTTATTTCGATTCCAAATTCTTTCAGATCTTTTCTTGTACACAAGTTTGCATAATTACTTTTCTAATACTTTGTCATGCCTCCCCTTTTCTTTCTGGTGCTTTTCCACTAGCACAAGGAACCGTGCCGTACCGGAATCAAATGTTTTTTTATTACAAAAAAAGCGACCCGTACACGAGCAGCTGAGCTGACTACATCACTGCTATCTGATTGGTCAAAATATTGTCATGACAACAGATGGACTACTGTCCATGCAAAAAAAAAAAAACAACAACAGTGGAGATACAAACAAATGGCACGTTGTTTTACCACGGGACCACCGAGGGGGGCATTACTCACTGTCTATCGCCAAGCCATTTATGGTCAAGGATGGCTGATAATGGGTGGAGAGAACCGCTCTCGCCCAAAAACGGGTGGGAAAAGTGCACATAGCCGCGTTCACAGGGCGATTATTTTCAGTTAAACCACAACAGTGACACACATCTTTTTTTTTTTAGCTTTAGTGTCTTGAAGTCTGTTTATGAGTCTGTGTTTAGCTCCGCAGGTTTGAAACATTGCTCTACGTTTTGTCCCTTTCTGGCAGCCCTAGCCGCGATGTCCAGACACTCTCTGCACTATACAGTTTTAAGGCCACCCGCCTGCCACCCTCTCTCCCCAAACATTACAGAGGCGACTCGACCACAAAATTAGAATTGTTAAACAATCAGTACTCGACCCCTAATCACCCAATCGAAATCTGAATACACACACACTAGACCAGATGTCAATGTACGTTTTGGCGGTGGAACCATGCCCATATTTCAAAAACTGTAAGGAGGAGAAGAGGAGCCAAATTCCAGCTATAAAAAGAATAATACTAATAATTAATAAACTTACAAACTACTTCCGCAATCACACTAATAAAGACTAATAGAACCAGTCCAACCATTACACTACTGTGTGTCTTATTTGGTCAAAAATAAACTCTTTAAATGTTCAGGGCCGGCATGTGTGAACACATCAATTATCAATGGCCTAGAGTGCCGCTTGAAAAATTAGGAACTGAATCCCCGATTACGTAATCGTACCTGGTCCTCTGTGATTGGCTGAGGAATGTGTCAGTCATTGCAATTGCCCCGGTACTACATGTTGGTCTTAAATAACCAGAAGAAATCTAAGCTGGAAAAGTGATTCCCCTCACAGTGGTTTGAAATGCTGGACCGTTGTCATTCACATTGAAGTCATTGCAACTGATCTGCACCCTCAGAATAAACGACATCATTCTCTACACTCCTGAGAGGCAAGGGTGCAGAACCCAGCCCAACATCGTGTGGTCTCCACAGATACCACCTCCAGTGAAAAGAAGAGGAGGAGTTGGTGTGGAGCTGAAGGGAGCAGCCATGAAAGGCAGATCTACTTTCCTCTTCTTCTTTCAACCTCTTCATCAAATACACAGCGAGTCCCACCTAGGTATGCACTTACTGCTAACTTTCACCTCTGAATCTTACAGGAGTTCCTCCTGAATAATGCAGAGTTAGAATGGAAGATGAAGACTGAGCTAGACTAAAGATACTTACTTTATTTATTCTGACATTACAGTTTAATCCAATAAAAACTAGACTAAATATAGCCCAACTATAACCAGTCAATTAGGCAATAAATTGAATTGCATGTTTTCTATACTTGTAAAACTATGATGTTTCAATCATGTAAAAATGGAACAGTAGAGTAATGTTGGAACATGAATGGAAATATATATATATATATTTTTTTTTTAAGTTTTACTTCAGATTTCTGTGCAGTTTTGTCTGCAGATCCTGAGTATATAAACATCTGCGCCCATGGGATTTTATCACATGGTTTTAACCTCCCTGAGTATATAGAGAGGTACACTGTGAACGACAAGACTGTCTTTTACTACAACAGTGATTTGGAGTCTAAAATGCCCAGGCCAGACTGGCTCAACAGCAGCACTGGAGTCATATTGTTCTCTGGACAGACCGAAACAGACATTTTCTTAAACTGGGGTTTGAGTCGGCTGTGAGGCAGTTTAACAAGACAGGTACTGCCTTCTTTCAGTCTGTTCTGTGAATGACGCATCACTTTAATATCCAGTACAGACACATTTTTTCTTGCGCAAAATGTGATACAAGCTAAATTAGTGTGTCTGAACGCTTGGATGTGTTTCTTTTTCATTAAATTCATTCATTAACTAGAATAATTGAATATCAAAATCAGCCAGAATGCAAATTTCAAATAAGTGTTCATGGCTAAAAGCATGAGATATTATTAGGTTAGGGATGATATATAGCCCTACAGTCATTATGGAAGAATGAATCCTGACAGGACAAACAGGACCCCAAGCAGAGGGGTCTTGAATCGTCCCGACGAGATTTATTTATTATCCCACTTATTAAATGGGATTAAAAGGAAACTTCGCACAGTATTTTATTGCAATGATTTTGTTGTCGTTTTGTTGCTTCTGCTGAGAGAAATAGTCCTTCTAGCAAATAGAAATCATAGTAAATAAAGTTTCGGCAGTCTTCAGACTCGTCATCTTGTTTAATATCCTTCTTATCTACGGGAGGATTGTGTTGGAGTATCGTTTCCACTTCTGTGAAGTTCTTTAAATATTAAGAATTAATGTCGGATGAAGGATTATGGTCCTTGAATGCTGTGCAAATTTCAGAAGTCTGTGCTTAAGGCAGAGCCACCATAAGTAAAGTAAATGTAAAGTGAATGTACACCTTTAGCTTGGTGCTAACACAGCATTATGATAAACATAATATTAGTTAAACATATTCTATGGTAATCATAATATTAGTTATAGTCTACGAATGAAGTGAACATTTTTTGTGAAACATTGCTACACAGCAATATGTGAAGCTGGCACATGTTTTAAAATTAAGTCAGAATTTGTATTTAAAATATTTTAAAACAAATTCCTAACAAATTGTTTTATTAATTGGCGTCTTGAATCCTGTTTAAGCAGGCCTAACAGGTGGGCTTCACCTGCTTAGGAAATACACAGCCCGTCAAAAGCTCTTGTACACCACAGGTTTTTTCCCACTTATCCATTTATTTCATAAACTGCAGATTTTTATTCTTGTTACTGGAAAGTTGTTGAGTGAACAACTATAAATGAAAACCTGTCCAATAAACCCAGTTTCCTTTCTAAGAGTAAAGAATCTGTAACAGTGCAGGTCTGACTCCTATTAACTGGTTG
>JBBPCZ010000089.1:21938360-21949791 GCA_037974445.1 Brycinus macrolepidotus | reverse complement strand
AGGTTCAGGGACTGGACTGGAAATGAGAGAACTTTGAAAGTCCTTCAGGAAGCCTGGAGAACTGTTCCTCAAGACTAGATTAAAATACAAGAAAGTCTGAATCTTTGGAAGGAAAATATGAAGAAATGAGGGTGGATAAAGACTCTTGCACAGCACTTATAGCTTAAAAGCTGCAGGCTACTACACAGGCCATAGATAAGATTATTTTTTGCTGGCTAGCTTGAAACCTGCTAGCATGTCACATAATGAACTCATAATTTTTTGGATCTTTTCAAAATAGAATAATTGCTTCGAGATGACTTTTTTTCTTATCTGTCCACAGATGTGTAACTTGCAGTCTTTAGGCTGCTATATACAGACTACCACATTCAAACCTGTGTGAAATGAATGGATTATTTTCTGAGATTATTTATCCGTAGATATGTAAGTCAAAAACCTAAGGTCCTAGCATTTTGGCTAACAAGTATGCTTTTTTTTGTTAACCAGTCTGAAAAAATGCTAGTAAGTCACTTTGGCGTTTCATTTTTTCCATCTGTAGACAGATCTGTAGCTTATAAAGAGTAAGGCCTAATCTAAATATGTTTTTCATTCATTCAGTGACTTGTTTACCAAAAAAATCATTGAGCCTTTTCCTTCATTGAGAATATTCTAGTCTCTTTACTGGCCTGTGTGTTTGCAAAGCCAATATCAAATCATTTCGTTAAGCTGAGCGAGTCTGTGCAGATTTAATGGGCCGTACGCTGTATTATGAAGTTTACTGGCACGTATTTAAGCATTAAAGCCCTTTGCTTTCAGGACTGGCCTGATATGGTTTGAGATTGTCTAACCCGTATGTGTGAAGTGGGTCATCACTAACACTTCCACATCCTGCTCAGGCCATTACACCCACAGCTTCCTGTATCCTATTCCAATAATGACCTCCGGCTCCGCTGAGCTTTGTCACATTGCAGATTGACTGGATGCGTGTACACTGATCAGCAATCAGCAGCCACGCTGAAAAACTGACGCCTTCGCTTTTTTCAAACACGTGCATAAATGTACCATTAAAATTAAAACTTATAAATCAAATGTACTGCCCAAAGTAAATTAAATAAAAGACTGTATTAAACTACTACATTTTACCTAAAAGCTTTCTGAAAGGGACGGTTTCAAAAACGGTTTACTGTATTTTATATTATACGTACATATATATATATATATATAATACAGTAAACCGTTTTTGAAACTGTTCCTTTTGTCCGTGTCTGTGTGTCTGTGTGTATGTGTGTGTCCTGGCTAAAGATGATTGAATAAGCCTATAAGAATTTAACCTGATCTGTTACTATGTTAATATTACATTGAAAACACAAACAATCTTACCTTTATTTTGAGTTAAGTTTAGTCTGAGATCATTAGTGAAAAATACTTTTTAAAACAAAAAATGTCAATTATTGACAGCCCAATAAATTAGCTAAGGAAATGTACATCAGGGATGACCTTATGCATATTTAAAGTGATTTGAGTTGCCGTAAGTGTTCAGGAACTTTTAAGTAGTCATCAGTGATATCCGGTTTCACTGGAGAATTAAAATGAGGTGACACACGGCTCAAATCCATTAGTCATCCATCATCATGGGAAAGAATCAAGAGTGTTCCATAGCAGTAAGGCAAAAGTGGGTTGACTTGCACAAATCAGGAATGGATGCAGAAAAATAGCTGCTCAACTTAAAATGTGCATAGTTAGAGCAGTCATTAAGAATTTTAAGAAATTCAAAACTATCCTGACCCAGCCTGGAAGAGGATGCAAGGCTATTTTGACAGCAGCCACATTGAGGAGTAAAAAAAAACTCTCCAAAGACCAAAGTTTCAGAATTACAGATTGTGGTGTTTGGCAGTATCTTGGGATCAGCATGTCTCCAAGTTTACTATAAAATCTCACCTCCATGCCAACAAACTGTTTGTAAGGTCTGTGATCTAAAAGCACACATCAAAATCCAGTAATGAACCCAAAAATGAAGCTTTTTCTATGGCCATCCCAGTCCCCTGACCTAAATCCAAATGAAGTTCTGTAGGTTGAGCTCAAGAGGGGAGTACATAAGAGAAGACCCAGGACTCTACATGATCTGGGGAGATTCTGCTTTGAGGAACATTTGAAAATCCCTTCTTTCATGTTCTCATGTCTCATGTCTTACTGTTTTGCCAAGCTGTTCTGTTGGCAAAAGAGGGTTACAAAAATACTACATTACACTTTTTTCAGACAAAAATTTATTTTGTGATAAATTTTTGTGTTTTATTGCGGTAATGGGCTCATATGGAACTTATACATTTGCTGAGTAAAGACAACACTTGATAAACATTAAGGGGCATTTTCATTGGCCTTTTTTCACTCAAATAAGGGTGCCAGTAATTACTGAGGGCACTGTATCCGCTCGTGTCCCTCTAGACTTCTTGTTAAAAGTGTATTAAAACAAACTACAGCATAAAATCCGTCGCAATTTCCTCCTGCAATAAGGCAAACCAGACAGCATGTTGTCCCTTCGCAAAAATCAGTGAGTTTTACCCACTCAGCACCCCTCTGGGCTGCCTATGGTTGTTTTAATGCTTTAAAATGTTTTCTTTTATCACTCAGTGTCAGAAAGACATGCGTGTTGGGGGGTGATGACCTGATATAACAATAGGCCTAATCTATATGCAGCAGTTTGTTAAATATCACAATATCGGCCTTTGCAACAGTGATGGTCCACCATATGCATAAGACATTATAACCAGTTATGGAACATTTTACTGTGTGCTGTGAGGATCCTGCCCGATTTGAGTTGTTTATGTGGCTTGGATGAGTTTGGTTGAATCAAGATATTCGAATGGTCCAAATGGCAAAGTTTCCTTGACAGAATAATGCAGGCTGATCTTTAACTGTCACAACAGGGGCTTGAAGTTTAATGTACATCATGGGATAATTTCAGCAGCAATATGTAGCAATACAACCGCAGTACAGTATAATTGCAAAATGGACATGCTTTCACTCAGCTTGTCAGTTCCCTCAGTATTCCCAAAGTGACTTCTTTCTTTTGATTGTTAGCGGTGATTTAGCCTCTATAAACCCAGCTGCCTCGAGCTGCCTCACTGACATCTGCTTTCAGTATAGTTTCCATGTGGAACAGAGTGCGACGAGAGCTTAAAGGGAAAGGAAGAAAGCTATAAATCCTGTCCCATCGAGTGTGTGCCATTATTCGATATGCATGAGTTGTATTCGAAACATATTTCTCACTTGACTCTTCTACTTTTCTTCTTTTGGCCTTTAGCATCAGGCCTCAGGGGCAACAGCTGAAAATTAGCTGGTTGGAAAACATTAGCACATTTACTTTGGGGATTATTGTCCATGTATACTTTAGGATTATTGTCTTGACAGGTAGTGTTTTGTTGTTTTCATGTATAACCCCAGGCCTCAGGGATTACAGTTGAAAATTAGTGGCTAACGGTACCAAATGTTGACTAATAAGCATGGTTTCTGAAAGCTAGCTTGCTTGCATTTTGTAACGTGTCATTTTGTTTTGGATTATAACACTAGGCCTCAGGAATCACGTTTGTAAAATTACCCAGGTGGTTTTTCATACTAGCAAATTTGCCTCTGTGCAATGTCCCTGACAACTAGCATGCTAGCTATCTAGACCGATAGACGGAAAGGTAGACAGATAAACAGAAAACTTGGAAGCTCCACTGGACTGGCCTTATCTTCTGTCTAGATAATGCAGTTGCCTGAGAGTTGAGGCTAGCCGTGGTTCAGTGTGGTTGATGAAATGTGAAACGTGAAACGTGCTGGCTAAAAGAGTGGCTCAGTTCTAGTCAATGAAACTAGCCTGAAGGTTTTTAACAGCTCAGCTTGGTTAACCTCTCAGTGAAAGGGGGGTGGGGGGTGGGGGGGGGGGGTGGAGAGAGCATTTGGCCCGTGGTGTGCATTGATCTGACCATGTCCCACGTGAAGGGATCATCATGGGCTGACTGAGAGAGAGCACAGAAACAGAGAGAGAGAGAGAGAGAGAAAGAGAGCACATGTGAGAGTGAGTGACACTGAGGTAAAGTCAACATAAACGTGCTGGCTGGTCTGCTGTGGATGAGAACCTACACAACAAGGCTAAGGTACATAGTGAATCAGCAATGTTCTCACGTATATAAACACAGGTCACTTTAGTGGCTTTGGTGTTTGGGTCTGGATTCAGTTCAGAGAAGTAAGTTTGTCATTCTGGGGAAAAATAATGACAAAAGCAGGAATATTTGCTGAACAATAGGTTGTAGCAAGTTTATGTTTCAGTATTTAGTCAGATCTCTCTTCTATTAAATAGACAGATAGATAGATATGTAGATAGACGGACAGACAGACATAGACAGATAGACAAATTGTGCAAAACTAGTGTTGCTGTTGCTAATAACGTAATAATGCATGTTGTGCAAATAAAAGCAATAAACTAACTCAGTAAAAAATTGAATTTAGAGTACAGAAATCTAAAATGTAGAATTCTGACATTTAGAATTTAAAATACTGAAATCTAACATTTAGAACATGGACATTTAGAATTTAGAACACTGAAATCTAAAATTTAGAATACTAAAATTTAGAATTTAGAATGCTGAAATCAAAAATTTAGAATACTTAAATTTAGAATTTAGAATACTGACAATTAGAGTGTAGAATGCTGACATTTTGAACTTACAGTACTGAAACTGTTTACACCAGTAAACAAAGAACAGTAAAATGAAATTTAAATCCAGATTTGATGTTGGGTTCTACCACATGATTCAACACACACAGTAATCACGAGGCTCATAACTTCACTCTAACTGGACACACCTTAGTGTGTCCTGGCCATAATAATAAAGCTATAAAGAAGCAAACGGAAGAAATATAACTACGATAACACGTTTTTAAAATCTTGGTAGACCAGTGTGATTGTTATACATCCCTCTTTCTGCTTTACATAAAAGAACAAATCACCTATTGATAGTTAGACCTTGACAAGTGCATTAAATATCAGTTAAATCACACACTGGAACACATACACCGAGTTGCCAGTTTATTAGAAACACCCACCTCATAGCTACACTCACTGGCCATTTTATCAGAAACACCCACCATATGCATCTTATAGGTTTACATGTACTGACTGTAGCTCACCTGTTATTGTGAAATTTTTCTGCCCCCCTTGACCCTGTCCAACAGTGTAAAGGGGTCATTATAAGAGCACTGCTGACCAGATATTGTTTTGGTGGTGGAAGCTGTGAAGTAACAGTCAATAACAGTCAATGGGCTACAGTCAATAACTGTAAACCTACAAAGTCCACCTATATGGTAGGTGTTTCCAATAAAATGGCCAATGAGTTTAGGTAGAGTGTTTTTTTTTTTAATAAACGAGTGCATAGAAAATCCATACGACAATCCAGCTCGGCCAGCAGCATCAAAACTAGATGCAATTCTGTGAGAAAATGCGAAATGTGATTGCGTGGTTGCTATAAAACCAGTGTTTGGAGACACCCAACATTGGTTTTATGGGCAAGAAAGTTTGTGTTAAAAAAAAAAAAAAAAAAGACACACACCGTGGATTCGAAACGATCTTCTGATTCTCTTCATTCAGGGTTCTGCTGCTGAACTGCTGTGGGGCCGTCAATTTGCTGGCTCTTACCAAGCCATTCATGGTTAAGGATGGCTGAACGCGTACCTGCATTCACAGGCTGATTATTTTAAATTAAACCACAACAAACAGTGACTTTTTTTTTTTTTAATAACTGACCTGAGCCGTAGTATCTTGAAGTCTGTTTATGAGTCTGTGTGTTTTGCGCCGCGTTTGTATCTCTGCATTTGTTTCTCTCCACGTTTTTGTCCCCACATTGACTCTCTCTCCAATACATATTTGAAGGCGACTCGACTGTCTGCTCTCTCTCCCCATACATTACAGATTCGACTCGACCACAAAAATCAAATTTTTTTTTTAAACGATCCACACTCAGCCCCTGATCAACCAATCAAAAATGTGAATACAGGTGCACTGCACCATATATGAACGGACAGTTTGACTACATGAACCATGCCGATATTTCAAAAACTGTAGGAGGAGAAATGGTGCCAAATTCCAGCTATAAAAAGAATAATAATAATAAAAATATTGCTGATGCAATCACACTGATTACAGTCCAGAGGCCTACTGGACATCCAGGGCAGCACAGAAGCACAGAAACACAGAAAAAAATCACCTTTGTTACCAGTGACCTGAATGTAGCCATTCTAGTTGAAACTGGTTCTTTACCCTTCAGCGCTATATTGTAAATGTTGATCTTGTATAGATTTGTATGAAGCAATGCACAACCTGCATTTCACAACTGATAGGAAAAACACACACACACACACACACACACACACACAGACATACACACTCCCTGGACACCATTTTTTTTCTGTCCTGCTGATGCTGTATTTAAAGCTGATCTAGCATCACACAAGACAACAGGAAGTCTTCCCTTTTTTTAGCAGCCGTTGCCATGGCAACCCCTTTCCTTTCCACCAGTGCGAGGAAAGAACAGAGCTGATTATTACTTACCGTCACCAAACACGCAGAAATGACAAACCCGTAACGCCGCAGTCTTCGCCAGCCTTTAGAAGGTGAGGGGCCTTATGTTCGTCTTGGTAAACGATTCAGTTTTTTAAAAAATGACTTAATTCCATATTTCATTACAAAGTGAGTTGCACTGCAGACTCAGCATCTCTGGCCTCTTTTGTTTTGATTTGGGTCAAGAAAAGACAAAAATGTGGCAGATTTGTAAAAGACGCAAAACAACACTGTACTGTCATTAGAACTGGGCGACATGTTGATATTGTGATCAATCATGTCACAATATGCTTTTCTGAGATCAGTGCTGCGTATAAAAATGGAATAAAACTCAGTTGTATTAATGGTTTTTGATAGAACTGTTTAAAAATGTGGCACCACTAGTCTGTTCTAACTCATCAAACCTTAGTAAATTGAAATACTTCTGTTGTATGTTGTACTAAGGAACTTCCTGGTGATATCGCCATTTTTATCGGCGTTTCCAACGCACGTAATCGCATAATGATATAAAAAATAATATATACACTTCCAATAGCACTCAAGATAGGCTCATCTATAAAGTCTACAAAGGTTGGAGACATGTGTCTCCAGTTTCGGCACCAAAGTGGTGGAACGAATTTCTCCTGACCATCAGAACTGCCGAGACCCTCACTGTCTTCAAACGGAAACCGAAGACACTCCCCTTTACTGAGCTGTGAGGAGAACAACTATAACAATTACATGTTCATGTCATAAACTAACTCAAGTAACACAAACTTCACAAATAACTAAAAAAACCCAAAGAAAACAAAAAACTCTCTGCTGTGTGTGTGATCTGATAGGGCGGTGATGGACTAACTCCATCTCCGGTTGAATCCTAGTCTACTAGCAGCTCTTAATTTTAAGTCTGGGTTTATTAGTGTGAAGGACGTGTTTTCTTATGGACTACACAACACTCATGTGCATCACTCTGGATAAGAACGTCTGCCAAATGCTGTAAATGTAAAAAAAATAACCTGGTATTGTTCGTTAGACCAAGTCTTATAATAAAAACACTGATTAATTGGTTAATCGCCCAAATAATCATTCGTTTGTCCTAATGTTAATATGATCAATAGTGATAGACCTTGTTGTGAGTATATTTGAAATAATACCACCATAATACTGCAAAATTAAAAAAAAGGATTTGTTGGTCACTGATGTCATGATAGAACATTTCCATCATGCGTCCTTTCATTGGACCACCTAATCGTCTAATCATCTAATCTCGAGCTGAACTTCTCATGTGTAGCTCTTTGATCTGGCCCCCCCCAAAATGGCCAGGCCTGAAAACTGGACCTCCAATTAGCAGTGTTTCCCACGCTCCTGCCAAGCGCAGCGTTAGATTTGCGTAACGAGCGTCTTCCTCTTTCAGTGCCAAACGAATTCTCTTTTGCATCACAGCCCTCATTACCTGTGTGTCGCCATACGCGCCGGCTGATAGAGGTCAGGAGGATGACCCTCAGGCATTCCCCGAGGGCTCAGAGGTCAACAGGAGTCACACAGTTGTTGGGAACCGCGTTTGAATGGAGAGATTTGAAAGTGTTTATTCACTGAAGCCTGAACTGCGAGGGCCTCTATCACTAAAGCCAACAGGCTTCTTACATTGCATAGAATCAAAGAGGAACATCTGGCAAATGTCCTTCATGACATCACTGTCTAAAGAAAACCCTCCTAACTCCGTTTTTGTGAACACCGGTTACACTTTACACATTTTTATGGTGAATAAACCAATAATGGACATGGTTAAAAGCAGATGATAAGTGAAGGATATATTTATATATTGCCATGTGGTATATATATCCTTTTTTATGGCAATAGTAATGTTATTATGTAATCAACCATAGTTAGTATTTGTACAGTTACTTATTTGCACTTAGAAAATCAATAAATCATGTAATTTAACCGAAAAACAACTCAAACATTTGCACTTCAGTATATTTTATTCGATAAAAAAAAAAAAATCATCTCATTTTTATGATTTAGATTGACATGGGGATTTGGTATGAGGTGTTTAATTGAAAGACAATGTATAATTATTTTATTTATTATTATTTATTATTAAATTCTCTGTTGCAAAGGATCAAATGATTAAGTTCCAAAATTCTACAATAGAAATGATCAGCAGTTATCGAATGCTCATCGATATACTCGGTTATGGGTGCACAAACGGTCCACATAAAGAGTTTTGCCTTGTGAAATATTACGTTTGGCATTTGCTCTGTGCTGGAAGAACATTTGGGTGATATTTCCATGCTTAAGCCTTCGGCTGCACGTCTATGCAAACCTGGCGCGTCTGAAGAGAGGCGGATGCGGAAAGTCAGAGTTTGCCTAACAGCTTGGAGGCTGTGGCTAGTCACTTTTCCCACGGTCTGGTCGGGCCATGTTTACTTTTATATAAATACTATAATATAAATCAGTGTACTCATGGATTTTGATGGTATATTTTAAATGTGGTACTACCGTTTTTTGTCTGTTTTTACCAAACCTCAGGAAAAATGAATATTGTGACATGTGCAGTACTGTGCAAAAGTTTAAACCACCCCTCATTTCTTTATATTTTGCTTTGAATCACCTTGTTGGTGCAAAATATTATTTTCTGTCTGTTAAACTGTCTGATCTTTGTCATATTGAGTAGATTAAATGAAAGAAATTGGCTGCAAAGTGTCTAAAGATACAAAGAGTTCCAACCACTCAGCATTCAGCACCACCAGTATACTGATCACCAGCCATATGGTGAAATTATTTTATCTTTGTCACATGACCCACCCTTAGCATGATGGATAAAAAAAGCTCTACTGCTGCTGAATACTGATGCTCTAAATGTATAGTTGTGATAGTTCAGTTACATAAATATAAGTATTAAGAAGTTGATTTATGCATTTTTCCCTCTGCATGTCATCACACACTTGCCCCAGTCCTTGTTGAATTGTAAAATAATCTCTAACAGCCTTATTTATACTATTTCTGATTCTGTATGACACTGTTATTTACAAAAATGAGTAAAAGTACATTATCACAGCTAAAATCAGTAGTGTGTACAGTATCAAAACGAACATTTCTTGGCTGGTGGACTGTATTTAGGGTAAGAGGGGAAAATTTGATTTTTCAGGAACCTGTCGCTTTGACTTTGACGACTGTCTCTTACCTTATTTCTCTCTCCCTCTCTTCAGTGATAGTTATATAGTGCGAGTGAAGGCCGTGGTGATGACGCGGGATGACTCGAGTGGTGGGTGGCTGGTTCAGGAGGGTGGCGGGCTCAGCCGGGTCGGAGTGTGTAAGGTGGCTCCAGCTGACTTGGAACTCATCGGCCGAAACGGCTTCCTCATCTACGGAGAGAGACTACGAGACAAACAGGTGTGTGTGTGTGTGTGTGTGTGTGTGTGTGTGTTTGTGTATTTGTGTTGACACAAGGAATGGCACAATAACACTTTTTCTTTTCCGATATTGATATTGATCACCCACTCCACACTGTTGTGGTCAAACAGAGAAGCACTTTTAGCCATAGACTCACCAGCATAAAGTGCTGAACACCACAGAAAATCCTTCCTCCCCATCAGACTCTATAACTCCTCCCCTGTCTCACGCTTACACAATAATCTGTACAGTAACCTGCTGCTCCCCAGATGAGCACTTTCTTATTGGGTCTAAATCATTATCACTGTGTGCAGTATCTTTGTTATCTTTGTTATGTGTAATTGTTTATTGTGTGCACTACAATTATCATGTGCAATATCACTACTTATGTCACTAATAAGTGTAATAACAGACTTGGTATAGAGTGCAACTGCAGACCACTATGTGTGTTAATTAGTAAACTACTTACAGCAGTAATGTATTGATTTATCTATAGTATTTATATCCACCTCTCTCACTGACCACAGCATTTCGTGTATACAGCATAGTGTATTTAGTAAGAAGCATTTTCTGGAGAGTTTATTTTGACTTTTATTTGACTTATACTATGTTTCATACTGTTCTTGTCTCTGTGTGTCTGTGGAGTCGTAACATAAGCAGTTTTCCTCCGGGATCAATACAATTTTCTGATTTGGATTCTGAAACCTTGAGTATCGGATAATATTGATACTGATCCAGGATTTCTTCTTTAAGGGCTAAACTTTAAAATGAGCTGTTTCTAACTAAATTCTTCACTTTAGATTATTGTTCTCAAACTACTCAAACACTCTACGCTCCTAAAGTTCATCCCAAAACTACTGGATGGGGCTCAGTCACCCCAGGGAACGCAGATACACTGCTCCACAGCCCAGTGCTGGGGGGCTTTGTACCCGTCTAGTCAAAGTTTAGCATTGGCATGGTGAGATTAGGCTCATGTGTGGCTGCCCCAGGGCGTCCCATTCTATTGGCAGAGCTTTTTCTATGGAGATGATACAACTTGTCTGTGCTGTCAACCTGTCAACAATGTGTGCACCTTAAAGTAGCTAAACTCACTGATTAGAAGGCGTGTCCATGACTCAAATACAGCTTTCAATGGCATTTAAAGCAACATCTTCATCGCTATTGTTTTTTTTGTTGGTTCTTACCAAACCTCAGGAAAAAATGAATATTGTGACACAGTACAATACTGTGCAAAATCTTGAGCCACCCCTCATTTCTTTATATTTTGCTTTAAATCACCTTGTTGGTGCAAAAATACTATTTTATTCCTGTCAAACTGTCTTATCTGTGTTATATTGAGTAGATTAAATGAAAGGAATGGGAACAAATGTTTCACTGTGACAGACTGTAAAGTGTCTAAAGACATAAGGAGTCTAGATAAAGGAGTTCCATCCACTCAGCATTCAGCACCACCAGTATACTGATCACCGCCTGATCATCTGG
>JBBPCZ010000089.1:21919349-21930219 GCA_037974445.1 Brycinus macrolepidotus | reverse complement strand
ACACACACAGACACACACAGACACACACACACACACATGCAATAAAAGAAAAGTAACAATTACTAGCCAGTAATTTTACCATAGTAACTCTATCAGTACACACAGTTATACACATCTGTCAGAACGGCCAAATCAGACGAAAGGTCCTGTTCCAAGACTGTACCTTGAGCGTAGAGTGTGAGAACAGCCTGGATGGCGATGTAAACACCCGCAAACTGGTACGTTTCAAACATCACCTAGGGAGAGCCAGGAGGGACAAAACCCATGTCAGTACAACAGTCCAAAAAAAAAAACCTTTGTATATACAGAACCTGATCAGACGAATCCAATATCAGCATATAACATTTTTAATACATTATCATTTTGTGACTGCTCTCTTTTTAAAATAAATGGTCATACTTTATTTTACCATCTGATCAAACTAAGTTGATTATCAACAGCATGTTTAGGGTTTGATAGACTCTACTACATTCAACTTAATGTTGGGTATAAAAGGCATATAAATGGTATTCATAAAAATACATCCACAAAATACCAACAGGGACAATTCAAATCAAATACATCAGTAATAATTTAGTCATACTAGTAATATATTATTTTAATATGACCTTGTTTGTTTTGAATAGTTTGTATTACAGATCTAAGAAACTTTCGCTTGATTCTAAATGTGTAAACAAAACATCTAGCACAGACCAGATAGCATTATATCAGTGATACGATAGTTTTCATTTGTTGTTAGCAACATAAGTATTTCTAATTGAAGTGTAATTCATTACTTAAGAAAATGCATCTTTATTCGTGGCACACAAATAACGCACACACACACCTCAATGATCTTCTCCCGGTTCTTGGTGGGGTTCATGGGGGGCTCAGTGAGGAGGATCTTGCAGTTGCGCGAGTCGATGTTGAGTTTCTCGGGGCCGAAGGTGTAATCCCACAGGTGCTTCATGTCGTCCCAGTTGCGCACGATGCCGTTCTCCATGGGGTAGTTCACCTCCAGCATAGAGCGCAGCTCACTCGCCTCGTCCCCCACCATCAGGTCCTGCCGGGGGCACAGACCAAAAGGTCAACAGATCAAAGAACAGCTTGCTAATGCATTAGCCGAGTGAAGTTTACCATCTGTTGGCAACGTGGGAATGTGGCCTGAGTAAAAGTCAGACTTCAGTCAAACTCTCGACATTCCACAGTTTCATTTTTCCAGCATCACAAACTTCAAACAACTTCACGTTTGCTTTTCTGAGACCAAAGTGGAGCCAGTCTAAGCTCTAAAACTACCACGTCTTCAGTCGCCTCGTTCAGTAACCAGGTTTCTCACCTCTAATACGACACGTTTGATTATTTGAATTAAAAAACTCTCCCAGGAGAGCAAATTATACACATAAAATACATAAAAACACATTAACCATAAAAACCACTGAGGATTTAATACGAAATAAAGCTTGATTTCCCCCCAATAAATATTTGAGCTCTGTTTTGACTCCATTTAAAACAGTTATTCAATGACTAATAACTGTATAAATAAATAATTGCAATAATAATTAAGACCGGCCAGGTTTGTAAACTGACATCCAGCTCATTTGGGCTTTGCTGAAGTCCCAACATGATCTATGAATCATATTTTATATTACAATATCTAACAAGATCTTATGTTTGGTTCCAACCAATCAGTGATAGGCGTCCACCTAATGAAATGTAAGATTTAGCTTGAGAGCTGAAAACCAAAGTGAGAACGAAACTGGAAGTTTTAGTGACCTCAGAAGTCAAAATTAGAAGCTGCATCAGAGCTGTCCGCCGATGTTTAATGGCTCATAGACGTTCTTCAGTCTGAACTGCTGCTCCTGCAACATTTATTTGCCACATTTTGGAAGGAACTGAGAGGGACTGAAGAGGAAGTCATTTGCAGTTCAAATAAATCTAACAGCATATCAGACTAGTTTATGCTGTCAGCTTGATAAGCTATCTGGCAGCCCCCTAGAACATTCTATTTACCATATCTAGAACACCCTATATAATGTATCTATATACGTTCTATTTTCAATAGAGCTTAAGAAGCTTAAAACATTTCTTCACTTTTGAAATAAAACCTCATGTCTAAAATTGTGACTTTTCAGTGGAGAAAACTCTAAGTTTTAATGGAAGTTAACGAAAAAAGTTTTGTTTTTAAAGGTAGCCTGGACCATTTCTTTTTGTCAATTCATCATGATTTTTTTTTACACAATGTAAAAGGCCAGCTGTCTTCAAACTTTGCTAAAAAAGTAAAAACAGAGACACAAGGTTTTTTTTCAGGCAGTAACAATATGCCAGGACACCACTGGAGATATCTTGAAGTTTATAAGAATTTAAGTATTTAAATATTTTTTAAAAAACTGGTCAAATTAGGATGCTCTTTTTTTTTCTTTTTTTTTTTTTTTAAGACAATGAACTTAATATTGTGTAACAGCTTAGAGTCCTGACATAACCCGTCATGGTGACTAAACACACAAGACCTTCTGTGTGTGAAGCACAAGGTCTTGTTTTGGCGTTAAATTCAGATGTTAGTACTGGATGTAATTACAGTTAGACCAACAAAAATTCAAATACACTGAAACACTGTGTGTCCTTAACTCTGCTGCTGACATACAGGCTTGTGCCCTTTACTCCCCTTTACTGTCATTTAACACTTTAAAACCTGCAGCAGTCCAGCAATTTCCCTATGAACACTCAATTAGGTTAACATCTATATAAAAAGAGAAAAAGAGTCATACGGCTCACTTTTCTCCACCTCATGGGTTAGTCTCACTGTGTTACGATGAAAGGCTTAACTTCAGTATTTTTGCTGAAGTGGAACATCGGCGCAATGAGACGAAACGGATCAAAAATAGAAACAGGGCGTCTAAATCAGAGCTCTGTGTCTGATATAGACGGCTTGACTGATTATTCAAACCATAGCAAAACTAAGATACCCACAGTTGAACAGAAGAGAACCATTAAACTTGAACCAGAAGGCTTGTAGGTCAGAAGGCAAGAGGCCAATGTCGAGTGAGTCCAAAATGAATGGATTCTGTTGTTTTTTGAGTAAAATCAATTTGTAGATCTTATGCAGACAAGCATACTCGTCTTCACAACGCAGAAACAGCACTGCTTTGATCTGGCCTTAAGTCATTTTGCATTACTGATCTGCTGGTACAACACACTAAATCTTTACATACAGCAATGTCAGTGCCACACTGCTATTTGCTACACCAATGTTCTTGTCATTGCGTTGCACTATTGTTTATCCATTTTTTTTGTCTTCTTATCTTTTATTCTTTCTTGCTGCACTGAGCATGCTAATGACACAAGAATTTCCCTCGGAATAAATGAAGTTATTTCTTATCTTATCTCTTATTTAAAACCACGTTCAGCTTCAGCTGCCCGACTTTCTAACAGTGACTTGTGTATATTCATGACCTCGGTGAACACCAGCAGCCAATGAGCTGCTCAGCTTGCCAACCAATCAGCACGCAGCGTCCCGAAAGCTAGTGTTCTACTACCCAAACGGAATATTCTTGTAAATAAATTTCATTAAATTTTATGTAGTACTTTCTCCACATACATAATGTATATCTATGGGGTTGGGTGTGGCAGTGTGTGACAGGAAGTAACCCCCCACTGAATGCATGTATATGAACACCAATAATACGATTTTATCGAAGTATTAATGATCCAGCAGTTCTGAATATGCAGCTAGTCCTGTAAAATGTATGCTCCCATTTCCAAAACTGGATTAAAAGAGTTATCAGATTTCAAGAGACCAAGATATTAGTATAGTTATCATGTTTTCAGTGCATGTATACTGTTTCACTTTTTAATTTGTTTCACGCTGTGTATTTAGAAACAAATCCGATCACTAAGTGAGTCTAAGAGTTCACATAATCATATTATTATTATACTGCCAAAGTTATAGAGTTATGATGTGCATATAAATGCAATGGACTGATTGTTTTCCATTCAGTTAACGACACAGAGCTTTCATTCATCACTAGCCCTGAGTAAAGCGTTTACGTCACTATTGCTGCTTTGGCAGTTGTTGCACTGAGTTTAAAACACATCCTGGCTCTGTTTAGACTGAGAAAAGCTCATAAAGTCCTTCTGCAGAGACAAATCTGTACACGCCACTGCACAGTAGGATGAGGAACTGATGATGCTGCCATACAGAAATAGGAATGACTTCATCGAGGTTAGTGGCCTGGAAAACAGCCAACACTTTGAGAAATGAATAAATAAATGAACAAATAAAATAAAAAAAAAAACACACCATACACAGCCAGAGAAACGTCCAATCAAAAGACAGTACACGTCGGACGATATTAGTTGTTATTAGTCTCTTCTTCACTGTATCATCAACACTTTCATTCTGTTATTGGAACAAACTCTTATTATCCTAAAAAAAAACACACATGCATTCCAGCACACACATGCATGAACACACACTCACCATCACGCTACTGCCCTAGAAAATACCAATAAAGACGGGAGAGATGATCAAAAGCAAAGAAAGGGAACAGAAAGAGAGCTTTCGAGTATCATGTGTGAAAAGCCCGAGGCAAGTTACACCCATTTAGTGATAACTGTAATCTTATCAGCACGGTGAAGGTGACAGTGTCTATTGTACGGTCCGTGACGCAGTGGGTTGGGTGTCGCTGTATGTGAACCATCTGGCATTTCAATAAAGCAATAAGTCAGGAGAGACTGTGTGTTACGGAGGCAAAACTAGATTGTGATTTTAGGATGTGCTGCCACCACCATACTTCAAAAACGTATTTAAAACTTACTGTTAAATATTACAACATTAAAAGAATATGCCTACATCCTCTCCTTGACTGAAACTTAGCCTACTGCATGCTCGGTAATCCTATATCAAAAGTAGAAATGAGGCTGTTAGTGTATTTTGATACCAAAACTGAATAGGGAAGTACTTGAGTACACTATTAACTGTTCAAGATACCAATAATCCAGTACTGAAATGACTATTCAGTCCTACAGTAATAAATGAGAGGGAAGTTTCCTCTTGCATGTTTTTGTAATCATAACCCAGTTTCATTATTAGCTTTATTATTTACAATTAGATTATAAAACAATTACATAAAAACTGATAAATAAGAAAGTTTATTTACACAAAAAATAGTTCCAACCTGTACTGGAGCTGCTAGTTATAAATGCTGCTAAATGAATCACATTGTGCCGCAAAAAACTTATACTGTAAACATGTCAAAGCGTAAACTACGAACCTGTGAGCTAATATATTAAGACTTGAACCAGCTACATATTTTACATTTGTGTTTCACATTTAAATGCAATATCAGTTACTCAAAACAGATTTAAAAATAATGGTATTACAAAGTAAAATTTGCAGGATTTTTCACCAATCAACACATTTTTTGTCTAGTTTCACTGATGAAAGGCAGCTGGCTTAACCTCAGTATTTCTGTTGCTTTTTTCAGTGCGATTAGACTCAAAGAACCAAAAATAGAAACAGCGAATGCAACAAAAGCTGTGTCTGGTCAAGACAGCTTGGTTGATTACAGGGGGTGTGTTTTGAGGACGAGTTGCTGAACATTATAGTTCTTTTACGATAAACTTTTTAAAGGTTAGTTGTCCTTTAGTGCTACTATTGGGAGGTGGTATACGTGTTTGGAACATTTCTTTGTAATAGAAACAGAAACAATATATAGTTATACAGAATAGTATATACATACATACATACATACATACATATATATATATATATATATACACACACACAAACACACTATGCTATATTAGCATATTGGTATACTAACTTTTGCATAGTATATTTCTCTATTTTTTTCTACAGTGAAGTGGCAACTCATTGAAGATTGATACAAATTATATAAGTACTGTAGCCATAGAGAAAGCAACGAGGATGACGACAATGTGTGTATATATCCATGTTAACAAGGACTTAGTTTGATGCTGCTCTTACCTTGATCTCGATGTTGCCCACTTTAGCTGTGGAGCGGATGATGGGCCTCCCCACCAGCGCTGGAAAAATGTGCTCAGGGAAGTTCGAGCCTGCATAGCCGCATTTCACAAACTGGGAAGAAACAAAAGAGAGAAACACTTTATTAAAATTACTCTACATTGGACAACAAGACATATATTTACATCAACTGACAAGGGCTTTTTATTCAAAGCGATATACAAGTTGTGCGTATCACAGATGTGGGTGAATGCAGCGTTAGGAGTCTTGCCCAAGGACTCTTACTGGTTTAGTGTGGTGAGCAGCCCAAGTTAGAAATCAAACCCCACTCTCCCGCTTGGAAGGCAACATGGTTGAAGACTGCCATTGTTTTTGACCTAAATAATTTACTTTTGCTGGATTATATGAACACCATAATTAATAAAAACAAACACAGCAGCTCATCTGGAGCTCTGATTGGTCATGATGCTCTCAGAAAATGAGCCTCTGACCAATCACAGTGTACCATGTGACTCCTTTGCCTGGAACTCCCATCCCTGTACAATATCAAAACTAAAAACTAGATTGCATTTCCACGAGAAAACGCAAAGTGTGATTGTGCGGTTGCTATGGTAACCGTGGTTGTTACTAGGCGGTTGCTATGACTGTTAGGTGGTTATCATGGTTGCTAAGGTGTAGCTAGCCAGTTGCCATGGTAACAGTTTTTCAATAGCCCTCGGAAGAGAAGGGCGCCCAAAATTCAGCTTAAATAAGAATAATAATAAAACTTAGGGAGAACAATAGTGTGATTCCTGACACAGTCGCACTAGTAAATTCAGAGAATCGAAATCAAAAATGTGTACCGTTAGACCAGTACCGTACTCCAAAAAGTTCTTAGCCTGGAGCTCACTAACCCCCACACCCCTACTCCCACCAACCTCCAGGTCTCTGTACTTTGAAAAGTGGCTATCAGCAGCCGGTAAAGAGGAACAAAGAAGATCTAAACGTGTCTAGACAAGCAGGAGAAGAAAAAAAAAACTCCTGTAAAGACAAAGCATGGATGTGGGGCTTCACCTTCCAACAAGATAAAATTTAACTAGTAGAAGTAAACGGGGATTATACCATTTTTCCACAATTTCTGCATTTAATTAAGTGGCAAAGTCATTCAGAATGGCGTGATGAGAAATTCTCCATTCTAGACAAACTGAGTCAGAATTGCTTACAGTGGTGAAACCTGACATCTGAAGAGTTTAACGCCATCATATAAACTAGACACGGAAATTTGGGACATAAATAAAAAGACTGTGTTGCAAATATTGTGACACCTGGTTCCATTCACCACCACTGTAAAGACACTAAGATTCTCTACACTGAGCTTATTTCGTATCAAACCACGAAATAAGCTCAGTACCATGTACACAGTACACAGTGAATGACCTGATTTACATCTTTAGCACTGAATTATGCAGACAATTTGAAAAGATGGCTGAGTTCCCCTTTAATAATATGCACAAACTATTTTTAACATTTTTTTCTAAGCAAAAGTCTGCAGAGACGCGAGTAACGTTCAGCTTTGCAAGTGCTGGCCAACTTCCTGTGTTAATGCTGGGTTTGGTGTCACACACACACACACACACACACACACACACACACACACACACACACACACACTCTTCTGCGATTAGTCATAATGCTCCAGGCTGCATCTGGCTGAAAGAAACAACTTCAAAAAGATAGAATAAGCTGTGGCCCTCACTCTTATAGTGTTACTGTTATTTTTTTAGCCTTTTTATTTAAACACTTGCTCTTATAGAGTTACTGTTTTTTTTTTTTGAAGGCTTTTATTTAAACACAGCAGGTTTGAGAGCAACAGGATGTGAAAAAGTCCTCCTTTAGCTGTAATCTATTTCAATCCAACCACTTCTGCACAGTCAGTCGGTTCATATTTGACGTTTCAGCTTCTTCATTCATCAGCAGCGCAGCTGCAGCCTGCAGGAACCTGAGGTGAGAAAGGTGTGTGTGTTTGTATTTGTCTCCTTGTGGGCACTGAAAGCGCTCACAATAATAGAAAAACTAAAGTTTAAACACTTCAAGGTGGTAAAAAAAAAAAGGTTAAAGACTAGATTCGGGTTGCTGAACTTAAGATTAGCAATGGTTTCGTAAAGAGAAGATCGTTTGACTGTTGTTATAAAGGATGGAAGGACCCCACAAAGACAGGAAAACAAACTTTGTGTGTGGGTTCACACTGCAATTCTGAAACTTCCTTTTTTTTTTTTTTAAATGTACTTTGTTCCGAAACTTCCTTTACTCTACCACACTGGAGGGCGTTTACATTCACAAGACTGCAATTTAATGACAAAAACACGAGTTTGAGGTATTAATCCGTTTTAAATGCACAGCAATATTGATCACTCAGAACTCCCTGGTTCATAATTTCACAATCATTGAGATGTGAAAAAGTGCTTTAAAGTGAACACATATAAAGAAACTTAACTTACCAACTTCAACTACAGTGACACTGAATGGAACCAAGGGTTTTTCACGCTTAAAACACAAATATAACTATTTTATTTACTATCTAATACAATCTACATGGATCTTCTGAGTATTTGTATGTAATGTTGACAGTACAATAGTGGGAAATCTAAAAAAAATAAATACATAAAAATACAATACACATTCTTTGGGTACTACATTATTTTAGCACCTTATCAGCTAGGAATATACATGTTTGAAATATATTTTAGGCCTAAATCTTTTCTTAAGACCATCATAAAACAAGATGTCAGTCATGAGGCAGTGTTTTTGTAACGGTTTTATGTAATAACTTTCAGTGAAGGAGCTTTGAGAGGCATTAAACTCTTCAGACGTCTGGTTCCTTCACCAAAAAGCGAGAACTGAATGCTTCAGAAGCTTTTATCCACAAGCAATGAGACTCATCAATCACAGTACATTATGGACAAATACTATTTCTCTCTCTCTCTCTCTCTCTCTCTCACACACACACACACACACACACACACACATACACATACACACTCACTCTCTCTCTCTCTCTCACCATCCCCTTCATACACACCGCAGTTTGCTCACTGCCTACTTTGCGGTTTTGCAAAGTTTTTTAGGTTTTGTCACGCTGAAAGTTAAAAACTTAAATGTCATATTTAGATCCTTTTTAATTTTATGTAGCAAAGTCAAGGGGGAACCTGCCACAGAGAGCCTTTCACTGTATTTTGTATGACTGCATGTGACAAATAAAACTTTCTTGAATCTTAAATCTTAACAGTTTTTTCTCCAGAATAGGGCATTTTCCAAACAGTTCTGTCGTGACTTTGTTTGCATCTTAATATTCAAGATGTTAGTCAAATACACTATTATACACGCACAACGTGCAGTGAAATATAACCCTGAATTGACAGTGCAACAACTAGGAAATAGTGTACAATAATAATAATAACAGTAATAATAATAATAATAATAATGACAATGCTACTACTACGTGTACTACTACTACTACTACTGATAATAATAATAGTACCAATAATACTATATACAATAATAACAACAATATTTCTACTACTACTACAACAACTAATAATTATAATTAACAAAAATACTATATACTACTAAATACAATAATAATAACAATACTACTACTAACAACAACAACATTAATAATAATGACTAATATTACCACTACTCCTAATAATAACAATAATAATAATAATAACTGACATTTTTAAGTCCTTTAATCTCCTGCAGGTCTCCGAGGAGCTGAATGGTTGTGTTTGTGGAGTGAAAGTTTAATAAAGTGTTTTTAATAAAGTCTGATGGAGCAGAAGGTGTGTTGACTGTCTAACCAGGAATCAATGAGCTTTAGCCAGTTAGCTTAGCTCTGCTAACCTCCACCCAAACGCCATTTTTCACTCTTTATTTAAAAAAAAAATATGTATTAAATGTGCACTTATATACGCTCATACAGACGTGGAGGCACTTTTAGAAAACAACCAAGTGGTCCATTCTGCATTTAAAGGTGAGAGTTTTAAATAAAATGGTAAAGTTGGTTAAGCTAGGCTATGCTAAGCTAAGCTAGCCGTCTGGATATCATTCATTCCTGTTCTGCAGCAGTTTAAGAGGACAGAGGAGGATTAAATCAAAGTTAAAGTGCTTCAGATGTAGAAAGGGAGTCACAGAACCCGATCTGAGCTGTATTAGTGTGTTTCCAGGTGTGTTGTCTGACACTTTTCCTCTGACTAGCCCAGCCCGGCTCGACACTTCCCGTTTATGGGTACTCTCCTCTTTGCCCTTCTGGTTTAATGGATAAAAGCTAGAGCACAGTGATGAAAAAAACCGAGCCCTGCAGGGACGTCTCTGTCCTCACTCACCCCTGTGCCGTTGTCACAAACCACCACTTTCCTGCCCTGGCTGTCCATGATCTCTGAAGCCCCGGGAAGCCGCCCTGTCCTCAGCCCAGCTGTGATGAGCCCTGCTCGGTCAGACTGAGAGGAGAGAGCCGCCCCGCCTCAGACACAGCGATCAGGGGGCCAAGCGTTCAAAATTAAAGTCCTGCAGAACACAACTCACAGCAGAACAGTAGTTTATACTATACTATACTATACTATACATATATATATATATATATACTGCGCAAAAGTTTTGAGCCATTCCTCATTTTTCATAAATATATATATTGCGCAGTACAATATACTATACTATACGTGTGTGTGTGTGTGTGTGTGTGTGTGTATATATATATATATATATAAAAAAACATATGCAGGCAGTACTATTTTACAGTACTGTGCAAGTTATTTTATGCCTATCAAACTGTCAAACAGATACAAGGTGCCTAGATAAAAGTTCACTGGTATACTAATCATACACACACCTCTTTCTCTCTCTCTCTCTCTCTCTCTCTCTCTCTATATA
>JBBPCZ010000089.1:21907818-21919249 GCA_037974445.1 Brycinus macrolepidotus | reverse complement strand
GTCAGGGCTCTGTGCGGGCCAGTCAAGTTCTTCCACACTGAACTCATCCAGCCATGTCTTTATGGAGCTTGTTTTGTACACTGGGACACAGTCATGCTGGAACAGAAAAGGTTCTTCCCCAAACTGAGTCCACAAAGCTGCGTCCAGAATGTATTGGTACGCTGAAGCACTAAGATTGTCCTTCACTGGAAGGAAGGGATCACTTGAATTAAATAATTAAGAGGTATCCCAATACTTTTGTCCACATTGCTATTAACGTTAACGTTAATGGGAGTCAGTTACCAAGACCAAGCTGGCTTGTTTTCTTCCTTAACTAGCAAGCCAAGCGTGTCAGAAAATACATAAATGAACATATAAACAACCTACCTTAAGACTGAAGACGCCATTTTGGCATGTTTTTAGTCCAAAAGTAGCTAAAAAAGACGAAGTCCCGGAGCAAGAGTATTAGATGTCAAGGCAAGGACAGGGAAAGCTAGCTAGCCCTCAAAGCTCATAATTATGGAAAAAACAGAGGTTATATACATCCATTCCGGCAAAAACGACTCAAAACAGGTGTCATGTTCTCTAAACACTTAATCTGACTCTATGTTGACGTAAAACTGTGAGTAAAAACCACCCTGTGAGCTCCGTTTAGGATTTAGTCTAAGATAATACGCCATTAGTTCCTGTTGTCACTGTAGAGGCAGACCCTTGTGCCGTCCCTCCGATGAAGCTCATTGGGCAAAACGAGAGCACTCCGCTTTCTGATTGGACAAATCTCCCATCCGTCAGCAGAGCACGGCGCTCATTGGTCAATTCGGTTATGCAAGAAGTGGCTCTTTAATAAAAAGATCTGAGTAAACAGATAAACAAAGGAAGGAAAGAGTAAACAAATAAACAAAATGATAAATAACTGAGTAAACAGATAAACAAATATCTAAGAACAGCTGCAAATGGATGCACAAAATAGAAGTTAAATTAAATAAGTATAAATTAAGATACATTTAAAAATAATAATACATTTTAAAAGTAAACAAATAAACAAATAACTGTGTAAACAAATATATGAATGACTGTAAATAGCTGAACAAAAAGAAGCACAGCCTTTTGTACGTGCTGTGCTAAGTAAACAGATCAATAAGTGAAGGAATGCACGAGTAAACAGAAAAAGAAGAGAATAAATCAAAAAGTAAACAAATAAACAAATAACTGAGTAAACAAATATATGAATACTGTAAATAGCTCAGTAAAAAGAAGCCGCTTTTTAAGGACAACATTTTGTGCATGCTGCGTTGAGTAAACAGATCAATAAGTAAAGGAATATGTGAGTAAACAGATAAATCAGAAAATAAATCAAAAAGTAAACAAACAAACAAATAACTGTGTAAACAAATATACGAATAACTGTAAATAGCTAAGCAAAAGGAAGGAGCTTTATTCACCATTTTGTGCATGCTGTGCTGAGTAAACAGATCAATAGGAGAATAAAAAAAAGTAAACAAATAAACAAATAACTGTGTAAACAAATATACGAATAACTGTAAAGAGCTAAGCAAAAAGAAGCAGCGTTTTAAGAACATTTTGTGCATGCTGTGCTGAGTAAACAGATCAATAGGCAAAAGATAAACAAGTGATTGAACGCATGAGAAAACAGAAAAACAGCTACTTAAACAGATAAATGAGTGAATCAATCAGGGAGAACTTGAAAGGGCAGTTGTGCAAAGGTCTTGCATGTGACGTGCCAAACAAACGAAGGAAGGAATAAAGAAATAAAGAGAAAAAGTGAATGAATGACGGAGTAAAGAGTTGAATGATCGGATTAATCAACATGATTGGTGACCAAGAGTAAACAGCTGTATAAAAAAACAGGCAGACACTCCATGTAAGGTTAAATTATTGAACTGAATGGATAAGAACAGGCCATCATAGGTATACAATATCAGTTTTTATTCGTTTGATTACACATACATACTGCACTTCCGGTGTTTATGCATCGAATGACGTTTGCTGTGGGAGCAAAAGGGCCGTGGACAACAAACAAAACAGCTGCGGTGAATAAACAGAGTGAGTTACGCCTGCTTTGAACCGTCCACTCAACCGGCGCAACAAAATAACCGGCACATAATAAATGACCCCTCCTCCCTTTCGCCCCTCATCCCTCTCTTTCCCCTTCAAAACATTCACGGAATATCTGCATTTCTATGTACATTTCTATAAATATTTAGATTTTTTTCATTTTCGACAGCCACGTAATACATTGATACAGTACGCAAACTTGCCCAATGAAACAAAACTTGACATAAAATAAAGTGCATTCTCAATAGATCACAATCCATATAAATAAAAATACAACAAAACAAAAAAAAATCTCAAACAATGACCACAGGTACTGTAGGATATAAACTAAGTAGAAGTGAACACTACTGTTTACTCGAAATGTGAGGACGTCTTTTTTGTCACAGAACAGGATTCACCCACCAAAGCTACTCGTCAAATCGTTTTTACGATAAGAAACCAGTGGATACGTAATAAAACGAAGAATCGATGAGCCATAACAGTCACGTTGTAAGAGTGGCAACAGTCTAAAAGACAGGTCAAGAGAAGTGCTGTGTGTGTGGAAAGACTCGTACGAAGGGGTTTTCTGTCTCTAAAACTGAATCTAATGATCTAGGATCAGTTCAAACTTCCATTTTTAGAGACCCTCAACACCGCCTGGCTACTAAGGGGTAGATTTCCGACACTGGACCACCTAGGCCAGCACGACTAAAACAAATTACAGCTAGTGAGCCTGGTAGCATGTTAATAAGAGCCATTTCTGAACATCTGGGGGCACTAAGCAACAAACTACACGGGGCCCACCACCCACCCCGTCATATTCTTTTATATACAAGAATAAAAAAAGAATATATACTTAATTTTGATCTTTAATCTGCAATAAGAACAAGAAAATCCGCTCTTTCCTACAAAAAAGTACAGAAAAAAATGCAACCTACATATTTGGGGCCCTCTGGGGGTCCCTAAGCAACTGTGTGTACTGACTGCTGATTATTTAAAAAGTCAGAAGAAAAATTTGTTTCACATCACAATCTGCTCTTTCAGTACGTATGGTCTAGATATAGTAGTATGCAAAAGCTAGAACCCGGTCAAATGACATTTTATTGATTTTTAAAGTGAAAATAAGTACACAGCCTCTATAGAAAGACAGTTATAGTATTTTATGCATAAAATGTAAGTTTTTATGTATTTTTTGAGTTTAAGATACTGGAACATAATAAAACAAAATAAAAAATGTACCTAAACTTTTGCAGAGGTCACTGATTCATGTCTTTTGGTTTTCCAATCTGTTAGATACAGTAAATAAACTGTAATTATGAATTAAAATGTGCAGAAGTGTGTTCCCTGTAGAGGATGTGTTTTTATTTACACAAGCAACAAAACATGTCATTTAACCAGATGTGCATAACTTTTGCATATGACTGTATGATGCATTACTGCCATGTAGACAAACATGTCAAAATGATTAAGGTGTTTCGTGAGTCTCTAACTAATTAGCAGCCGCACTTCTCTTTAATTTAAAGTTGTGTGGTGATGTAATTGTTTCAAGAGGATTATTATATCATATGGAGAATATTTACTTACTGCAGCCCAGGCCTAACTGTCAAGTACTGGTCCACATTCAAACATGTATTATAACTATGCCTGATAAAAATTCCTTCATTAAAATTATTTGATAAAAAAATAATCAAACAGCTACATTCCCTATGAATCAGCTTAGTGATTACTTTACAATTTCAATGTTAAACGGTGAATCCCCTGATCATTATAAAGCCATCTTCAGCGATATGAACACTCTCCACAAGGGGGCGCTATTAAAATCATCTTTGTGAGCATCACTGATTACTCGATTAATTAATTATCAATAAAATCGATAGTGAACTTTAACCCCCCTGACTTTAAGTGGCCATTTGAGTGGTTGACTATAAACTGACAATAAGAAAAAAATAAACAAAATTGCAGCAGTTTAGCCCCACCCATTCTTCTTGATGTTATAAGGAGTGTTTCAGTCTGGACTGCTTTTTGAATGAGGCACAAATACAGGGCAGCCAATCAGAACAGATGCAATTTACATATATGTTGGCCTTAAAGGTGCAGAAACAAAAATAGCCTACATAATACCACACTCCTGCCATAAGTGAACGTTAGAGAAATAAATAAAATATAAAAAAGTAGGATACAAGCCACATCAGACAGAATGTGAGGCTGAAGGACAGTGGGAAGGTTGGGCCCAAACGGATCAGGAATGTGGGTCTAATATGATCTAATACACCATCTAGATCATATAACTAAATATACCTACCTATATTATTTTGTTATTAGTATATGAAACTCAAAACTGATCTTAGATCAGCACTTATGAGACCTTTTATACAAGTCATTGGATCCCAGATGCAATATGAGACAGTGATATTAGCCACCAGAGGGCAGCCCAACTCAGCTTATATTGTCACAGATATCAAACATGAAAAAAAAACTTAAGTTTGTGCCTCTTACATCTGGCTCATTTCTCACTCTGACACATAAAGGGATTTCTGTATCTGCATAAAGGGTGCATATTTACGAATACTCGGTTGCACAGTGAAAAGCAAACAGTGCAGACATCGAAGAAATGACAACATCCTAAAGGTGTGCGAATTAGGCCTCTCTTTAGTAAGATCATAAGAAGCTTCAAGGTAGAGTCCAAAAAGGAACAACGTTGCTAGAGCAACAATGATACTTGGGTTATACTGATGACGATTGTTGACTGGTAGGCCGCATTTACTTCTTTCATTCCCAAAGCATTAGCATCACTGACCTATTGATCACAGGTCTATAGATCTATCGTTGTTTACTAGAACATTTAACAAGATATAATCTCTGTAATAGATATTTGTTTACATATTATTTGGACTGTTTGGGGAAATATGTTGTTCTAGAATTCTCCTTATAGTTTTAGATTGTACTGATAGAACCGACTACAATCATTGTGACATCATAATACGTAACTGACCTAATCTTTTACATCATAGTTGGGAACCTCAGTTCTCAAAGGGTTAATTATGGTACCATAATGGGCATTTTACTCTTTCTTTTTACTAGCATTTGTCTTGACTCCTGACTCCAAACTGTATTTCAATTTAAGGGAGGCTGTTTGGCCTAAAAACTTAAAATAGCCTGTCCTGTATATTTTCTGCTCTGCAATCTTACACTGGTTCCAGCTAAACACACACTTTACCCATTTCTTATTCACTTTGTGCAAATTTTTGCTTTTTATGAACACGTTCCTTTTCCTCCATCCCAACAACTCTCAAAAACAGACTGAACGCCAACACAATACCTTTCTTTTATAGCTGCAAAACATCTGTCCAGTAAAGCATGGCAGATTTAAAGCCCACAAACAGCGTTAAATATCAGACCGAGTCAGCAATTACGCCTCTGCTGCCTCAGTGGCAGTGGAGGCAGCTGTCACTGGACGGCTATGCTAGGCCTCCTGCTAGCACCTGATAAGAAGGCTATAGTCGCCCATGCAGTGCAGGCTAATTCAAAACGCTAAATCGTCTTCACTTAAGACTTTCTGATCCTGGCCACTTAAATTCTCTGTCGGCTTATGGGTTGACAGAAAATGAAATCTCTCAGATATTTTTGGTCCTACTTCTCCCTCCACCAATACAGCATGAAAAGCATACCCACAGGCAGCATGAGAGCTAGCTGCTAGTCGCTAGTCGCTGGACATCATGCTGGTCAAGAATTGGGGAATGATGAATCAAGCATAAGACAAGAATAAGAATGCGTCCTTCACATGTATACCAAATAAGACCGTAGCAATATTGTTTATTTGGTAACTGTTTCAGGAAAAGACATCTATTTTCTGTGGTTTAGAAAATGGAGGAACATGGATTTTGGTGTTCACAGTATTCAGCATCGTTTAATCTATTAAAGCACTTAGCGCTTGCCTTTTCACTTTGTCACACAAGCACCACGAGACATGCACTCACTCATTCTTGCTCTTTTTCTCTTATTCTTGCACCCACACCTGTAATACATTTACTGTTATTTCGGTGACAAACAGTTCTGTATCTACAATAAATAACACCTTTATAAGAAGTATCTCTTGCTTTTTTGTTTTATTCAGTCTTCTATTACATTTCTCCTCCTTGACCTTTGTATTTACCTGCTGGAATGTCCTTATATATTCATTCAAGTGCTTGAAAACACTGCATCCTATAGAATCCCCCTTAAACGGAAAACTAGACTGGTTAAAATGTCACAAGCCATTCTTAGCGCCCCCACTCTTTTCATGTGGCACTGTGCCCGAAGGGCTCGGAGTTGCTACTTTTGAGCTAGGCTTACTCCCACCTGAAGCCTCAGTCTTTCCTTGTACACTAGCCTGAGTATCCTCTGCTGATTTACTGGCTTCCTTGGTTTTAGAACTCTCCTGAGCTCCCCCTTTGACAGGCCCTTGCACAGTTTTAGCCACACTGGTCAAGACATCCATGTCACCTGGAACCACAGGGTGTGATTTGGAGGGGCTAGGGCTGGCTCCAGTAGGGGAAGGAGTAGGGGAAGGGGAATGCTCTTCAACAACCTCCAAGAGACACTTGTCCTCCCAGTCCAAGGTGCCCCGGTAGCAGTTGACTGAAGAAAGACCCTTGTCCTGACGGAGTTTTCCCAGAGCAGGAGACTGTACTTGGGGCGGGCTAGGTTGGACAACCCCTTTGGATGGAGGTAAACCAGTTCTCAACTTTACATCTGGAGTCCTACTATGGGTATCTGTACCAAGCTTCTTCATACTTTCTCCATCCAATGGTCCCTTGCTTGCTCTGGATGCCTCTGCGGTGCCTGGGGGTACTCCTGTTATGAAGATGTTGTCAGGAACAGGAGTAGCCTTTACAGTGCCACTGCATGGTAAATAAGACTTGACTGCAGTTAGTTCTTTTCCTACCTCATGCTTTACTTCTTTCATTCCTGCATCCTTATCAGCCTTCTTTTCTGGCAAGTCCTTTACAATGGAGCTTGACAAACGCTGGGAGGTTTGAGTTTGGGTAGTTGTCTTGTCTGGCAAGTCCTTAACAGTGGAGCTTAACAAACTCTGGTACGTCTGAGTTTTGGTAGTCGTCTTTTCTGGCATGTCCTTTACAACGGAGCTTGACAAACTCTGGGATGTCTGAGTTTTGGTTGTCGTTACTGTTGGGGTTGGAACCTTGCTCAGAGTTTTTGCAGCACAACTTTGACTTCCCCTTCCTGTTCCAACACTGGCAATGCTGGAATCTGCCATTTTTGCAGCAGGGATTGATGTAGTAGTCAGAGGTGACGGAATGGCAGGGACTACACTAAATTTTGACTCTGGTACAACAGGTGAAGGCCTAGTTACAACAGGTTGACCAGTTTCTAGTTTAATTGGGCTAACATCTTTTGGGATGGATGGTAATCGCTGTGACACATCAACAACTGGAGATTTTATGTGACTTGATTTATCAGCAGGGGATTTCTTGCTCGCAGATCCTTGGTCATGCTCAGTTCTATTGGATGACTTACTGGCAGAAGTTGCCATTTTACTGTCAATTCCTCGGGCTGCATCTCCATTCTTCTCCTTCTCAGTCTCCTTCTCCCTCTCTCTTCCAGCAAGTAAAGCATCTCTACTCAGTGGTGATTCCTGCCTGCCAAGCTTCCGTACAGGCTTAAAAATACCCATTTCTGGGGAAGATGGGATTGTGGGTTGTGTAGGTGATGGCGTGGTTGCTGAAGTTGAGGCTAGATTCTCTCCCTCTGTCTCCAACAAGCTTTGGAGACCCAGTTCACAGTGGAACCCGTCCTTACGATAATCTGAGTGACCCACTTCCAGACTGTGCTTTCTCATTGCCCCGATCCCACCTTTCTTTTCCCCGGAAGATGAAGAAGATGAGAGCGGTGATCCAAGCTTCTCCGCAGACTGCACCCTTTTGAGAAGAGGCGACCGGGGTGGTTCAGCACTCTTGGGCCTGGGCCTTGTTATGGGAGGAGACGAGTGAAGCTTGGCAGGAAAGGTCTGGGTTGTGTTGGAACTTCCGATAGTGTGCCCTGGCAGAGGTGGTGGTGACGACTGAGTAGGAGATGGAGTGTGTGCCAAAGGAGACAGAGGGATGTTGCCAGCGGATTTGCAGCGAGCTGAGCGGTACTGTCGATGCAGTTTAGGTGACAGGCCATGGAGGGAGCTGGGGCGCATGTGCTGAGAAGCAGCAGGAGAGTTCGGGGTGCTGGAGGCTGGAGAGCTGCTCTGAGAGGAGGCACCTGAGATGAGCAGTGAAAGAGCACATAATTACAAGAATACAATATAGCGCAATATCATGTGCAATTTCTTATTGGGTGCTAAATCATCATCATTATGTGCAATATCTCATTATTATGTGCAACAGTCTTACTGTATGAAATATCACTACTGATCTACTACTGATCTCAGTACAATAACATACTCGGTAAAGAGAACAGCTTCTAACCATTATTCATGGTACTAGTACATTACTTAGCAGTAAGTTATTTATCTATAGTATTTATAACCCAGCATTTTCTGTATGTAGAATAGTGTAATTCATACAGAGTTTTCATCAGACTTTTATTTTAGACTTTATATTTGTTCTCTCTGTGTCTCTGTGTGACTGTGCCGTAGTAACAAGCAATTTCCTCCAGAATCAATAACGTTTTCTGATTCTCATTATAGCAATTTAGTTAGAATACAAGTGCTCAATATTTACTGTACATTCATTATAAGTAGTAACTTAACACAAAAACCTGATTACACCCTTCACCTACTCACCAAGGTAAGAAGAGTCAGGAGTGGAGCGGTAGCTCTGGGTTGGAGAGCGGGCAGACAGACTGTGGGTTGGAGACCCAGGCAGACTCTCACTAGAGGACAGAGAACGGTTCAGGGATGACAGACTACGGCTAGTGTGGAGCAGGTTTGACTGCTTGGTTATCTTACGGAACAGAGAGCTGCGCTTCTTACTGTGCAGGGAGAGAAAAAGAGAAGAATGGAAAAGACTGAGGGGTCGATATGACTAATTAAGACAGTGTGGTTAACAATACTGTTAACACCTTTTGCTGTTGACTAATCCAGCCACAGTGCAACAAAGAGCCTTATCAGACCATCAGATTTTACCATGAATCTGCCCTGCGGTAGATACATTTAAAGCACAGTATATTTAAACGTATCAGGACAATAGGGACCCACAATCCATTAAATGTATTTGTATCAATTATTCTAATTAAATGTAATGTTAACATGACAAGCAAACCATATGCACAACCAACCTGAGGTGGCTCAAAAAAACTACACCAGTAAGAGTCCTTGGGCAAGACTCCAAATGCTACATTTGCATATCTCTGTAACATGATTAAAACTGGCTCTGGATAAAATGTAAATATAAATAAAAGTACATCTGTTTGGTAGCACTTTACGTTACATGGCAATTTTATGAAAAAGCTAGATGACTTACCTTTCCTGTCCCTCTTTTACCGGCCTTTTGCTGCGTCTGGCCATCTTGGATTTGTAGCTGGATCTCCGAGCTGGACCCACTTTTATAGATGTGTTCTCAAAGGGTGTGGTGGTGACGGTCACTTTATTACCACTCTGAGAGCACAAAAAAACAAAAGATCAGTGTTTTACACCTCTTAGATTGAATTAGTGTAGTATCATTTTGTCCAGTCAGCAGTAGACTTGGCCTAAAATCGGTTTCGTAGAAGGTTGTTTGGGCCAGAGAGTTCACAAGATTACTACATGTAATCTAATGTCATAATAAATATAATGAAATGAACAGGAATCATTTAAGATCCACTTTAAGCTTATTTTTGTGAAAGGACAATAACACAAACAGGATGAACACATTCATTTTTCACCTTGAGAATGAGCTCCACCACTTCTGTATGGACCAGCCCATGCACAGACTCTCCATTGACATGTGTGATGAGGTCACCAGCGCACAGGCCCGCCTCCTGGGCTGGACCTCCTTCTTCTACATGCTGTGAATGGACAAGAAGAGGTCCATAGTTATGGTCATAGATCTCTTGTCAGCTTCTCTAGATCACATTATTAAATACTATTAACCCTTAAAACTGATTTACTGAAATCAGTAAAAACTGATTTCAGTAAATATAAACGGTGTAAATCAGTCTAGAACCGGTGTTTACCCTCAGAACTCAGAGTGTATCAGTAAACTCTGATTTCAGTAAATATAATCGGTGTAAAACAGTCTAGAACCGGTGTTTGCTCTCCTACACGCTCGCTGTTTGCTGCTCTTTCTCTCGGCTGCTCTCCGGACCCCCTCCCTCTGCGGGCTTTCCCCACCCACTTCTGGGGGGAGACTATCCTGACAGTTCTCCTGGGTTCAAAGATTTTTCTGTTTGTTTCTAAAACCTAAATTAAAAGAAATTTGTTCATTTTTGTTCTTAATATTCATTTGTGTTTGACGCCATTTTTAAAACCCCAGTAGCGTTTTTTATAATTACAGGTTTTTTAAATGACATTAACTTTGGTTCTACGTAATACAGGAACACCAAAAAAGCTCAGCATGACGTCTGACACTTTGAGCACCAACACAAACCAGGGGAACGTTGTTTGGCCGTATGACAATGATTTACCATTTGTTGCGCTTTCGGCACGGATCTATGCTGCTCGTGTTCTAAGGGCTAAATGTTATATACATATAATATTAATGTTATTATTATCCCACCCTGCCCTCCTCTCACCCAGATGATATGATGCACACTGTAAACATCGCTGTCTCCCATGTAGACGCGGATGGCGCGCAGTGTGAAGCCATATTTCTTCCCCGAGCGGTGGATGGTGATTGGTGAGCGGAGTACGGTGACTGCAGGGCTGTAATCCCGGCTGGGGGACGAGTCCCGAGACGATGGGTTGGACGAAACTGAGCGAGGAGACATTGGGCTGGCCAGTGGAGAGCTAGCATGTTGCTCAACTACAGAGAGAGAGAGAAAAAGAGAGTGGATTAAAGAGAGCAGCCCACTGAAAATCTGTCATTTAAATCTCAGTAGAGTGCTAAATCCGAATCATGTTTCTATATTTAAACAAGCCAGACACTAAAAACTATACAAAACACAACACCACCTTAAGATGAGCCTGATAAGTCCCTCTGCCTTAACTCTGAGAAGTCAAGTGATTCCTTGCTGTACTATTGAAATGTAATTTTTAAAACATCAACATAGTTAGTTATGTAATGAATGACATTAACATTCTGTATCAAGTTCCTGCAGTATTATCCTGCAGTATTATCCAGCAGTATTACCCAGCAGTATTACCCAGCAGTATTACCAACAGTATTATCCAGTAGTATTACCCAGCAGTATTACCCAGCAGTATTATTCAGCAGTATTACCCAGCAGTATTACCAACAGTATTATCCAGTAGTATTATCCAGCAGCATTA
>JBBPCZ010000089.1:21543493-21561168 GCA_037974445.1 Brycinus macrolepidotus | reverse complement strand
ACCATACAGCTGAGCTGTTACACACACACACACACACACACACACACACACACACACACACTCACACACACACACAATGGACAAGAGCCCTGGGGATGGACACGCGAGCAGCTCTCTCTCTCTCTCTCTCTCTCTCTCACACACACACACACACACACAAATACACACTCACACACACACACATTCACGCAAACACACGCGCGCGCGCACACGCTTCAGTCTCTATTCTCTGAGGAATCACACACGCGTATTATTGCGCGCGCGCACACACACACACACACGCTTCATTCTCTTTTCTCTGAAGTTTCCTACACGCACACACACACAAAGGAAAAAAGAGTGGAGAATTTGGCTAACTTTCTCTCTACGCTCCCCCCCCCAAACACACACACACTCAGAAATGTTTATCACCATGGAGCAGGGCACATACTTCACCGCGTACACAACTTTTAACACACTTCAACACACTTTAAACCGCCTTTTGTCTGTTGAGTAACTAAAACGAGCCTCTCCCATTAAAACCAGTGTATGAAAAAGTCTGGGTTTTTTGCATTTCTCCAAAAAAAAATTAAACTTGATGTTTATTTTCCCACTTATTGCTCGCCTGTTGCCTCACAAATGCCAGACATGAGCCCCAGAACTTCATAGAGCCTTCTGTTTTCCTCTTTTTTCTGTCCCAGTGCTGGTTGGAGCTGGTTTTTTGGGGGGGAAGAGAGCCCCATCAGAAAGGGAAGCGTGGGGCAGATTGGAAAGGGGGGGTGGTGGTGGTGGCTCATTAGCATATTAGTACCCTGGCATGTGGCAGGCCGTATAAAACTGGAGGCTGGAGGCCTCCCACCAGATCTACAGCACTGACACACAGGAGCAGGACGTGGAGAGGAACAGAGAGCTTTTTCTTTTGGTGGACAGAACGAGAAGGAACTACAGCTTCACACACACACACACACACACACTTTCTCACACACTCAAGTTTCAAGCTTCGTTCCTGAACTTTCATTGGGGATCTTTTTTGTTTGGGAGGATTATCGTCCAATTTCTTAAAGGGAATCAACAAGTCGCTCCATCAACATTTTTTCTTTTGGAGGAGATATTTTTTTTGTTTTTGTTTTTTACTGGGCTGTTTTTGTTTACTTGCCTTCAAATGGAAACAACGTGGTTCAGCCCGAGTCGCTTTTGAGAGCAAAAAAAAAAAAGAAAACAAGAACAGGGAGCCGAAGACTTTCGCCCCCCCAACCCTGAACTCTTATTTATTTATTATTTATTTATTTATTTATTTATTTTCGGCCATGGGGCGCGTGCTGCTGCTGCTCTCCATCCTCTACATCTTGGCGAGTCAGGTAAGGCGCTGTTCTTTGCTGGGATTTCCAAAAGTCCAGAGTGTTTTAGGTGAAGTTGAGATGAAGTTCATGCGTTTTTCATTTGTTTTACTTCTGTGTTTGCCATGTAACGTTTATTGTCTGTAGAGGAACATGCTTCCACCAATTGTGGTCAATTGTGGCTAATCAGTCTCTATGAATGTGTATCTCCATCCATCCATCCATCTCTCCATAATCTCATCCATCCATCCAACCATCTCTCCATCCACACATCCACTCATACATACAACCATCTCTCCATCCACTCATCCATCCGTCCATCCATTCATCCACCCATTCATCCATCCAGGGTTTCTGCTCGGGCGTTTTCGAGCTCAAGCTTCAGGAGTTCCTCAACAAGAAGGGAGTCCAGGGCAACAGGAATTGCTGCAAGAGCGGCTCACCGTCCTCGCCCTACCAGCAGTGCGAGTGTAAGACGTTTTTCCGCGTGTGTCTGAAGCACTACCAGCCCAACGCCTCGCCCGAGCCGCCCTGCACCTACGGCAGCGCCGTCACGCCCGTCCTGGGCTCCAACTCCTTCCAGGTCCCGGACACACTGCCGGACGGCTCCTTCAGCAACCCCATCAGGATCAACTTCGGCTTCACGTGGCCGGTGAGTTCCAACAACAACATTCACACCAACAAACACCCAAGGAACACGCATAAGAGCATCCAAGCCCAACCCAAACCTGAAGACCAACACAAAACCCCAACAACCCAACGTTGGTCTTCTTTTCCAGTTTTCAGTTCCACCTTAAGTGGTGTAGAAGATCCAACAGACGTTGATCTCCTATTCCAATTTTCAGTTCCACCTTAAGTGGTGTAGAAGATCCAACAAACGTTGGTCTCCTATTCCAATTTTCAGTTCCACCTTAAATGTTGTGGAAGATCCTCTCTTTAAGGTTTAAGGTGGGATGGAAAATGTGAATGGTGAACATCAGAAAACTAGATGCTCAGATTGACTCATTGAGGTGTTGAATGGACACAGCATTTCAGCTCTGGAAGATCAAACGCGTAGTTTGTTTCCAGAAGTTTTGGAAGGTTTCAGAAGAAAATATCTCTAGATTTCTTGTTTGTTTTTGTAGGGCACGTTCTCGCTGATCATTGACGCTGTCCATGCCGAGTCCAAAGACGACCTGACCACAGGTAGGAGGCGCTGTCCATCATCTCCATCATCTCCTTCATCATCACCATCTTCATTATCAATAGTCTAGAGCTAATTCTCATGTACCTTTGGAACCAATCAGAGAACCCAGAGCGCATCATCAGCACCATGAGCACCCAGAGGCACCTGACTGTGGGGGAAGACTGGTCCCAGGACCTTCACAGCGCTGGGAGAACCGAGCTGAAGTTCTCCTACCGGTTCGTCTGTGATGAGCACTACTACGGCGAGGGCTGCTCCGTGTTCTGCCGGCCGAGGGACGACAAGTTCGGCCACTTCACCTGCGGGGAGCGCGGGGAGATCATCTGCGACGCGGGCTGGAAGGGCCAGTACTGCACCGAGCGTGAGTTACCACTCTTTATTTCGTTTTTCGTTCGTTTTTCCCCTTCGTTTACTTTCGGTTATGCTTCATTTCTTTCATTCGTATATTATCATCCCTCTTTCATATCTTATTTATTTGATTAATTGCGTTTTATTGCTCTTTTAGTTCTTTTAGTCACATAAGAAAACTAGTAAAATCAGGCAGAAAACCCTCAAACAAACAATGAAACATTAAAAAATGCAACTCTTAAATAAAATCTGCACTAAACAAGATTTTGCACTTATTTCCAGACGTTTTAACACTTTTATTATACAGTAAATAGGAAAAATGGTGATTTCAGAACATACTTCGTGGCGGTAAACAAACATTCAAAAACTTTCTTTCAGTAAATAAAATCGTGTCTTAATGATATTCACGTTCAGAAAACAAGAGTTTGCACTTATTTCTAGACGTTTTACACTTTTATGATGCATTAAAAAAGATAAAATTTTGATTTCAGAACCTTTTTTTTTGGGGGGGGGGGGGGTATTTATTTACTGTCCTGTTTATGGCAGAAAAGCTTTCTATTGGTACTTAGTTGTCTTTTTTATGGGTGGTATGGAGAAAAGCATCACTTGACCCAGTTCAAGTGTATTTTTTAAAAAACTTTTAACACTTTGAAATGGGTTTTTAGCTTTTTTTTTTTTCTTGTAGAGGGGAAAAACAGATCACTTGGCCCCCCCTAAAAAAAAAAGTTAACGGTTAGAGGGGTAACTTGTAACTGCCCCTCTGTGTGCCCCCCCTCCACCCCTCCTTTAATGCCCCCCCCCCAATCCTCCTGATTTATTCGCTCGAAGGAAGAAAAAGTTTTTCAGCTCCGATCTCACGCGTGCCATAAATTTACATGGTCGGGGCCTGATTGGCTGAGGGTGGCGCGGCGGCGTCGCTGATTGGCTGGCGCGGGGGACGGTATTGTTTGAAGTGGGGGCAGCTGCCGGCAGCGCGCGGACAATGGAGCAGCTGTCGCGCGCACACCAGCTGTCCACTCTTATAATCTAACCGGAGACAGTGAAGGAGGAGAAAGAGAGAAAGAAAGAAAGAAAGAAAGAAAGAGTTTAGGGCCCTGAGTGAAAAGAAAGAAAGGGGGGAGGGGGGAGGGGGGGGGGGGCAAGGAGAGAGATGGGGGGAGGGAATGAGAGGCAGAAAGAGTGAGTGAGAGAGAGAGAGAGGGAGAGAGGGAGGTAGGGGGGGAGAGAAAAGAGGCCCCCTTGTTTGTCCCCATTGTTGTCATGTGTTAAGCAGAACTTCTTCGACATGATAAGGAGATTTTTTTTTTTTAAAGCTAATAGGTTTAGTGACCCCCTTCTTTTAGGACAAAATGAATTAGATCAAATATAGAGCATATGTTTAAAAAAAAAAAGAAAAAGAAAAAATTAAACAAAGTGCGTATGGACGAGGGCGTCCTGTCGGGGCACCACGGTACTAATGGGTGCATTTGTCTGTCTTTTGTAGCAATCTGCCTTCCCGGATGTGACGAGGAGCATGGCTTTTGTGAGAAGCCCGGAGAGTGCAAGTAAGTGGATCAGGAACACGAACCACGTTCACACTGAGGCACGAGATAACGGTTTTTACGCTCTGTGTGGTGGTGCCCACACTCTAAGAAACAAAGGTGCTAGTATGGTACAGTTGCCCTCAAGGGTACACCGTAAATTAAGTTAATTGTACCAAATTCTGTTGTGATTATTAGTTTTTAAGTTACATACTCTGTCCTGACTCCAGTCTTATAATTTTGTTTTGTCAAGAGAAGGTAAACAAATACCTTTCCTTTGGGAAGGCCTGTGTAATGCACCTTTAAAGTTTATTTAGGCTCCCAAAGTGGACCCTAAAGACCATTTTGTATCTTGGAGGATACGTTTACATGGTAAATCACAGAGAGTCTGTTGATTAAGCTAGTCACATTTTATTGCTCCCATCTTCAGATTGTTCTAAAAGTTTAAGCAGTTAAAGTTGGTGTTAATAATTACACAAATATTTACTGTTTTGTAAAATATTGTTTTTGTTTGCTTGCGCAACAGGTGCAGAATGGGCTTCAAAGGGCGATACTGTGACGAGTGCATCCGTTACCCTGGATGCCTCCACGGGACCTGTCAGCAGCCATGGCAATGCAACTGCCAGGAGGGATGGGGAGGCCTCTTTTGCAACCAGGGTAAGAAAAGAAAGATACAGACAGGGGGAGAAAAACAGATGGACAGAAACAGAGACAGGGAGGGTGGGAAAGACCAGAGAATAACATTAACTCCATTGATGGTGACTCATAGAAGAGATGAAGATATATGACAACACACTACAGCAATTGGTGGACCATAAACAAAAAAGAAAGGAAGGAAGGAAGGAGTAAAGGGAACTGAGGGACAGATGAAAAAACACATGTGTGAGGATGACGGATAGAAGAGTAGACGCAGAGACGGCAGCTGTCCAGCTGCCGGTGAGCCATGCGCTGCTGTTTTCATCGCACTAATCCCCGTGTTGCACATGTGTGTGCTTCCCTCCCTCCAGATTTGAACTACTGCACACACCACAAGCCCTGTCTGAATGGAGCCACTTGTAGCAACACTGGCCAGGGCAGCTACACCTGTTCCTGTCGCCCGGGATTCACTGGCACCAGCTGCGAGATCGAGGTCAATGAATGCACAGGGAACCCCTGCCGCAACGGAGGAAGCTGCACGGTACGTTTTTACACTCATATTCAAGCTCTCTGAAGGAAAGAAGGGGTGTGGACTGAAAGCAACTGTAACATTCAAAGGGATCAGTCATCAACTGTGAAACTGTTGTAAGACTTTACATTAGCAGAACTTGAGCTGCTATAAGCAAGGATAGCATTCCCTTTACAACTGTAACAAAAGTAACTCCACCTCCTCTATAAACAATGTGGGGCAATACTGGGGCATGATGGCATGTTTATAGTGCTGTTGCTAATCTTATGCTAATCCTACATCTCATGTTACCTCCTAGGATATGGAGAACACCTACAGCTGCACCTGTCCGCCTGGCTATTATGGCAAAAACTGTGAGCTGAGTGCCATGACATGTGCGGATGGCCCCTGCTTCAATGGTGGGCGATGTGCCGATAACCCAGATGGTGGCTACTTCTGCCAGTGTCCTACGGGTTATGCCGGGTTCAACTGTGAGAAGAAAATCGACCACTGTACATCCAGCCCTTGTTCAAACGGTATGTAGTACTACTTTGTTTTATCCACTCAACATCAGGTTACAAAAGGGACAATGACAATATTCCATATATATCCTCTGAGACAAAAGGTGAAGGGTCAGAATGAACTAGTTCCAAGAAGAGCATTCTAAATCTGCGATGCTTGATAAATGTGGCCAAGTTGATACCTAACTGTCTAAAAGCTTCTAGTACAGGTGGTTGGGATCGTTATCTTTGGACAGATAACATTTGATTTGACACAGATTTGATCGGATGTATTAACATGATGATCAGTATTGTCACTAATCAATCAATACCAATTTCTCCATCTCACAGGAGCTCGCTGTGTGGACCTGGTGAACTCTTACCTGTGCCAGTGTCCTGAGGGCTTCACAGGAATGAACTGCGACCGAATCAGCGACGAGTGTTCCCTCTACCCCTGCCAAAATGGTGGCACCTGCCAAGAGGGTGCAAATGGGTACACCTGCGCTTGCCCGCCTGGTTACACTGGCCGCAACTGCAGCTCACCCATCAGTCGCTGCCAGCACAACCCATGCCACAATGGTGCCACCTGCCATGAACGAAACAATCGCTATGTCTGCGCCTGTGTCCCTGGCTATGGAGGGCGGAACTGTCAGTTCCTGCTCCCTGACCGGGCATCCCAAACAGCTGGCGACATCCCATGGACGGCGGTGGGATCAGGAGTGCTGCTGGTGCTGTTGCTGATTGTAGCTTGTGCTGTCCTGGTGGTTTGCATCCGATCAAAGGTGCAGCAGCGGCGGAGGGACCGCGAAGAGGAAGTGGCAAACGGGGAAAACGAGACCATCAACAACCTCACAAACAACTGCCACCGGGACAAGGACCTCCCCATCAGTATGGTGGGGGTGGCACCAGTCAAGAACATCAACAAGAAGATAGATTTACATAGCGACCATGATGACTTGAGCATGACCACGGAGAAGAGTGGATTCAAGTCAAGACACCATGCCTCTGACTACAACCTCGTGCACGAAGTGAAGTATGAAGTTAAGCATGAGGTGAAGCTGGAGCACAATGGGAAAGAGACGGCAGCAAAGGAGCTGTCTGACAGCTGCGAAGACGTGAAGTGCCAAAGCTTGCAAGACTCTTGTGAGTTCGAGGAAAAACGCAGGAAACGTCTGAAAAGGTATTCATTAAGACAAATAAAAGGCTTGCATTTCTTACACCTTTGTAGCTAAAATTTATGCTAACACCTTTTTTTCTTTGTTCCTTTTGTTCACAGTGATGCGTCAAAATATTCCGAGTCAAGATATTCCGAGTCAAAATTCTCAGAGTCGAAGTTCTCTGAGTCGAAGTATTCCGAGTCGAACTATTCCGATTCGCTGTATTCCGAGTCAGCATGCGCATCTGCATGTGCATCGGCGTCCGTGTCGGCATGTGTCGACAACAAATACAAGTCCGTCATGGTCATGTCGGAGGAAAAAGATGAATGTGTAATTGCAACCGAGGTGAGTAAAAGACAAAATGTCCTTTGAGAATCTCTTAATTCTTGAACATCTCAAAGTGAAAGATATTAGGGCATACATGTATGTAACTTGCCTTTACCTTGAATCACTGAAACTAACCATCCTTTCCATCCCATCCTTGCTCAGGTGTAATGGGCCTCCAGGAAGCCGATGCTCATTGTATCCCGTGGGAGACATTTTGAACTCCCATGGAAAATGCTGCTGCTCGAAACCTTTGGTGGAAATGTCCCACCACGTGACTACTGCTGCTGAAAAAGTAGGACTGATTTAACTGATATTCAGGGTGAGCTGGTTCTCTGTTCTGAAAGGAGCACAGGCAAACGGTAGCCTGTAGGCTTGGAAACTTCCACAAATGGACGAAGGGGAGTCGGTAAAAGTTTGCGGCCCCTTTTTCAAATGTATTTGTAAAATTTACCAGTAAAGCCATTTTATAAAGGTGTTGGACAGTGTGTGTCCATATTGAATTTTTAAAAAAATTTACGACAGAAAAAGAGGAGAAAAAAATTATCACAAAGTAAAAGATGTAGGAATTCGAGGAAATGTATCGCAATGTCTGCCATGTGGTGTGCGGTACTGTGGCAACGTTGTGGCAATGTTTTATCATTATTTTGGCAACATTTGCTGTTTTTTGCCAATATCTCCAAGCCCACACAGGCTGTTTCTGTGCCCAGAGACTGCACCAAACGTTAAAGACGTTAAAGAATAGTAGATTAAGAAATGTATCACAGCGTTTTCGCCAGTGTCCGTCTCTTGGATTCTACGTCAACGTCGTGGCAACGTTTTAGCAATATTTTGGCAACATTTGCTGGTTTTTCGCCAATAACTCCAAGCCCCACAAGTCAGTGTGCAAGAGACTACATCAAAACGGTGGATGTTTGGCCATACTGGCCTGTCTTTCACTAGGTTGAATGTCACATGATGTCATATCCTGTCACATGACCAGTGGAGAATATATGTATTACTTGATCACTGTGTAAATGGGAAAAAAAAGTGCGCAAAAAAAATCTCTAAGTCTTCCGAGCCTCCACTTCTTTTTGTACTATTGTTTATATGGTTTCAAATATGTATGTAATTATTTTTCTGTCATGAAAAAAAGCGTTTGTGTTAATATGAATAATATCCTCATTTGTTTGTTGTTTGTTTCTTTTTATTATTACAAAAGGTGTATGATTTAAGTTAATTTATTTTATTTAAGTTGTAAGTTGTATTTCTAAATTTTTGTAACTTTTTTAATATTATTTAAGTTTTTTCTTAAGTTGTACTTGTTATTTGCAAAGGCACTTCGGGTTGCTGGGATGTTTTAAGAAAATATTATTTAAAAGGATTGTAAAAAGAATGTTATTAATGCTATTGTTTTCATTCCTGCTTTGTTCTGTTTTTCTTTTGGGAAGGATTTAGCTTAAATTATTTTTCCAAATAAAGATTATGAAATATTAAAATGACTTCCCTTTTTACTACACATTTGTCCTCATTCACAATTTGAACATACTGTACTCAAACACAATACCTTAGGTAAAGATCTAGGCATTATCAATAAGAGCATTATTATTATTTTTTCTCTTCAAGCCTAGTCATTCTTCAAAGGAATGCAATGAACAGACAAGTTGCAATTATAGAAATCACAGTACAAGTGAAAGTATCTGAGAATTTGCAATAAATGTAAAGATTGACAGATTTTTCACATAAAGTAATAGAAATTATATCACTTTTCCACTTTGTGGCATTGCACATCTGTGTTTTTTTGCTTTTTGGTCTGTTTCAAAGTGTTATTAGTGATCCTTTGGAGGAATGGGTGGATAAATGGAGGAGGGGGGGCAGTCTTTTGATAGGGATGTGAACAGAGCTAATCATTGCCATCTGCTGCAGCCTCCTGGTTACCCCATACCGAGCCATTCAAGCCTTGTACAGTCCTCCCTCTGCCTCTGCCATACTCATAACACTGGAACCCAGCCTCGAAAAACCCTGTGAAATGGACCGTTTTCATACAACTTTGTCAACATGATCAGAATGATAAATAGTTTTTATATTTTGGCTAGAGGTTTAACAAATTAGTTCTAATAATTTAACTTTCAGACAAGAAACAAACAGGAATCAACAATAACTGACTGCATTTCTGTACAGCCTGAAGTTCTGAGTTTTATTTTTTAGCCTTTTCTTTTTAACGTTTTCTAATTCATTCCATGACTTTTTCTTATAATTGCAAACTTTACGATAAAACTTTCCATAATTAATTCCATGATGTTTCATTTCAAGACTTGAACTTCTAATTTATTCTATTACTTTTTACTTCAAAACTTAAATATTAAACTTTTCTCATTCATTCCATGACAATTCATTTTATAACGTGAACTTTACAGTTTTTCTAAATCATTCTTTGCTGTTTTGTTTTAAACTTTAATCTTCAAAAAGTTTTGAATCGGGACTTGTTTGTGCTTTTAGCTGCATTTGTACAGTGATTTACATTTAGAAAAGTTAGAAAGAAAAACATATTTTTCAGGGCTGAGCGTTAAGGACCAGCGAACTTTGTAGTTTTGGTGGAGATCTCTTACGACAGTCATCAATGGGACTCTGGGGAGGAGGCGGCGTCACACACAATGCTGCAGTGGACAATGGTTCAACACAAAAGGGCAACATTTGGGAGAGCCAGTGTGTGTCTCTGAATGGAGGGAGGAGGGGTGGGATGGGGGGGTGGGCCTGTGGGGCGAAAGAACGACAGATGTTGTCTGTCCTCCTGAGTCAAAGCGCCCTGCGGGCAGAAAACACCAGCTAGACCCCACATGGCCATGGAAGACACAGACAATGGAAATACTTCAAGTTTGGCCTAACTTGCTTTGCTCTGCTCCGCTAATCCTGCTTGGATTACTTCGGGGCAAACTTTGCAAACATTTCCTGCGTTTTACTGCACTCATATCATTTTACATCCTGTTTGCAAGCATTTAGTTCACATTGTAGGTCTTGCCTTGATTATTGTAGCTACTTAAAAATGATCAAATAACTTTAAATTACCGACACAACGACATAAATAGAGATGACATTGGTCTGACTGGTATCAGGTATTCAGAAAATCCTGAATTAGATTAAACCAAACTGATTCTGTAACAAATCTAACCTGAAATTACACAGAATTTCTTGTATTACCACATATCACACAAAGTAAAGTGGGTTACAGGAGGCAAAAACAGCCATGAGTAGACATATGTTTGGACTGTAAGTGACATACGTGGTTTTTTATGCAACATAAATCATAAATATAGAAAGTATGGCGCTTTTAGAAGAGCATTTCAAGTGAAATATTTAAATAAAAAAAACCCTCAAAGCTAAGCATCAAGAATGTAATTGTACTTAAAGCTAAGTATGAAGAATGTAACAATACAAAATATTATGTTGTGTAATAATATATTGACATATGACAATAATATGTGCCAAATTGGTTTTGTTATGGTTCTCTAAAGAACCATGTTTAAGAATGAGATTTTTGAGTGTGAAGAACCTTTTAAAGGTTATAAAGGGCTTTTTTTTTTACCACATTGAAAGTTTTTCCTAACAGCTTGTTGAAAATGGTATTTTGCATTCTATATTTATTTACATTTGTGCATCTGGTAGAATGACTTGACATTTTTATCATGTTAGAAATGTAGGCAAACGTGGTGTTAGGAGTCTAGCCCAAGGATCCTTACTGGTGTTCATCAGCTGTAATACATACGTAAATAGAATACATAATACATAAATAGAAATGTGATAATATTAAAACAATAGTGGTGTTTTAATTATTGTACTAAACAGTAAGCAGGGTTTATTTCCCCTGAATAAATGGAGATTAAATAAACGAATAAGTAAACTTGTCATTTTAATGAGTTTTCATGGAATTGGTATAAGATTGGAAGAACATGCTTTGTCTTTGAATTAGTACTAGTGGCCGGGTTGACTTCATGGAAAAGTAGGACAGGAATGAGAAGGTTTGCTCTGTGATCCCATTGTAGTTTAATGAGCAGATCGTGTACAGTCCTCAGGGAACTGAGGGTAACGCTATATCCCCGTACAACAAGGACGCCAAAAAGTAACACAACGCTATACTGAAAATTTACAGTCGGCTGCCAACATTGACATTTTCTTCAATTAAATCCACTAAACTACTGTGCCATTGCTGGAATTGTGTATCAGTTGGTAAATTGAGAAGGGAAGGAATTAGGAGAAGAAGGTGTTCCATGGAGCGACTCAGGCACAAGTAGTGGAGGTAGAAAAAGAGGAAGGATAAAGATCAGAGAGCAAAAAAAAGTGCAACAGTGGCAGTGCAGGGCGTGATGAAAAAGTCATGAGCGTAGGCCGAGTCTAGCTTAAGTTACACTCCGCCGCTCCTAAAGTAATGAACGAGAGAACGAGAGAGTGCAGGGACGGAGGGATGGAGAGAAGAAGGAGATACAAGATGCGGGTTTATGCTGGCGTGAGTGATGCTCAGCAGTGAGTGTGCTATTTGTGTGCTGTGCAGTTTTTATACTATACTAATATCTGGATTAGATTATGGTGTAGCTGACTTGTAAAGCTACTGAACATTCAGTCTTCTCTTGTTTACATCAACAGACAAGACTGACCAACAGGAACAAGGAATGATCAAGGTATGTCCCTCAATGTTTTGGCTTATACACAGTGTTAGCATAGCAAGTAGCTGCTGAATGGGAGTTAAATCATGCTCCTCCCCTGATTAATTATTAGCATAACCCCATCTGACCTCTACGGTCAGAGGAACTGGCTTAACTTCTGACCTACATTAAAATATCCTGTTTCTGCTAAAGATCCTGGTAAGATTGCACCCATCACATGAGTGAGGAGCTAAAAGTCTCTCTTCGCATTGCGTAACTTCCTAAATTATTCACGATTGGCTGGATTCTGCCACATTCCGCCAATCAGGCGAATGAAGGTACCATGGCCTTACCGATCGGCTACTGTGATATCACTGCATTCTTCTCATGCTTCTCCCCTTGGCTGGACATCGTCTACCAATGAGATGAATGAACTGAGGTCGTGTGTCCGCCAATAGATGCTAATGGTAGATTTTAATGCTGGGATCTTACTTTTAGAACAAAACAACTTAAAATAAGATCTTTCCATATAAATACTACTACTACCATTTCGTGGACCGGCCTTTAATTAAAAATCGTTTTAAGTTTTTGATTCCAAAACAACTCTAGAAGCAGGGGAAAGAATTCTATCTAGACCAGAAGACCAGGTCTGGAGTGGATTCAAAGTGCTAAGAATAGGACTGCAGGAGAGTTCTAGTGTTCAAGGGCTCTAAACCGAATTAATACTCGGGGACCAGGAAAGAGTACTAAAGGATGACCCGGCTCGATTCTACCCTGCACCGCACTGACAGCCGTCCTACGATGGAGACGCACAGTAGAACCGCTAGCCGAAGAGGAAGCGTCAGCCAACACACAGGTAAGCCAGGGTACACCTGAACATGTTCGTGCATGGATTTGCATATTCAGAAATGAAATTTTCATTAGTCCTATATTTGTAAGCTTTAGTTGCCATGCATCAGTATATGATTTACTTACAGTTAGGTCAGTGTGGCAAGACAATGTTTGTACGTTTACATTCATAATGTACTATATATATTAGTACTATATTGAATGAATAAAGTGGGCATATTCTGCATTTTTCCATGAGATGCTCTTACAACATTTAGGGTTTATATGTGTGGGCTAATGTACAGTAGCAACAACTGTCACTTATTTGAACATGATCTTTCATTATCTCTTACAACAAAAAGTCAGATTAGTGTTTTAAGGCATATATCATTTTATTTAAGTTGAAATGAACTCTGTTCTGAGTGGCTGTTCTGTATTATGGTTCATTTCAAAAGTGGAGCAGGCTGAAAAACTCTGTGTGACTTTGGCATGAATGGAAACCAATGTATGTAGAATAGCATTGATATATGTGACGTCACAAAAACAATGAATACAAAACAGACTATTTTTGCAGCTTTGTTTCAGTTTTTGAACTGGGTACTGAATAGCATGTTTTAAAATCCTTACACACTCCTAACAAACTATTCTCAAACTACTGTTTAAAAAAAGTGAGGAAAATTTGGTTGTCCATGATATGTGCTCTTCGATATCTCATTCTCCAATAGAATCAAGAAAAGAGAGGGAAAAAACCAGCACCCGTGCCATTTTCAAAAGAGCCAACCGCTTCCTCTCATGTGACCGAGAACCACGAGAGAGCAGCCCACCTCCAGTGCGATACTACGAGAAAGGACACCCCCTTCCCAGCAACTGCAGCCCTGAACGCAAAGCCACCATCCCTTTCCGAAACCCTGAGTTGGGCCTCCCGTCCTACAGGAGGCGCTGTGATGCATTCGGCGAGGCGATGAGTGGCCTCTCTCCACAACGTTACATGCCTTACTCAAACTTCAGACGTGGCGAGAGCCAGTCGCGAGCAAGTCCTCGTTCGGGCAGTCCGAGGTCTACTAATGTCTCACCACATAGGCAGGCAGAGTCCCGGGGCTCCTCCCACCGCAGAGGCTCCACTTCTCAACGTCATGGAACATCTCACACTTCATCCAGACAGGCTTCTGGCAAATGTAGTCCACTAAGAAGACGAGATTCTTTCACCTCACAGATGCGCTCCCCGTCTCGAAGTTCTGCCTCTAACAAATATGTGGAATCGTCAGTCCACTCAAACTCCCATAAACGAAGCCCCTCCCAGAGTTCCTATGGGCACAGCTTGGATTCCGAAAAGCTGTATCGGAATCTGAAATCGATAGCTAGCTCAGCAGAGTCTGATGATTCACAACTAGAAAGAAACAGGCGGTCCAAAAGATCAAAGTCTAAAATGGACGGTCGGTCTTACGAAAATGGCAGAAGCAGCCATAACAGTCGGAGGAGCGGACGCAACACGGGTTGCAACAGCAGAGATTTCTCACCATCGGGTAGTGACTATGACAACAGAAGCCGTTTTTCTCAAAAAGGTAGCAGTTGTCTGAGTGGGTACAGCACTCACAACAGCAATCGTAACACAGGCCACAACACAGCCCATAACAGCCGTGACAGTTCACCCCCTCATAGGAATCATCATAAGAATGGGCATTGCTCCCCAAGAGACAAGAAGGGTGATTGCAGAACTGACAAAGGAGGAACGTCTTCAAAACTTCTCATGCCAGACAGGCATTCCAGGACAGATCTTGGTCAATCACAGGGCTCCTGTCACGGGTCCCTTCATTCTCCACTGAGCCCCAATTCTACCGCGTCGTCTCGAAACATCTCGCCGTCAAGGCAAAGTCCAAAACAGGCGTCGTCCAAGACTCAAGCTGTAATCGTGGAAACGGACCAGCCGAGCACAGAGAGAAGCAGAAGCACCATCCGACGAGGTCTGGAAGCACTGATACTCTCTGAAAACACAAGGTCCACCAGCCAGCCGCCTTTGCCGGAGATGACGATAGAGGACTATGTGGTGATAGCTGATATTCCCAAGGTGAATCTGTACCCTGAGGAAGAGGAAGCTTTAATAGTGAGGAGGAGGCCACAAAGTCGAAGTCCACGCAGAGACAACCAATACAGGTCAGAGATGCTTACAGAAAGAATCAAATTTGCATCTGTTATTTACAGGGTAGCACAGAGTAGTTGTTGTAAGAGACTGGAGGTCATGTGAGGGCAAAATGGACAGAGAAATACAGACAGACAGCATGAGAGCACAAACAATACTCAACTTGTCTGTTAACACCCCATCTTCCTTATTCTTACCCTACACTGTGTCTTTCCTGTCTCAGTTACAGGGAAGGTCGAGAAGGCCACGGTGAACATGGAGAGCCAGAGGAACGAGGGAGAGGGAGAGAGAGAGGGAGGGACCGTAGAGAAAGAGAGAGGAGACGACATGACAAGGACATGGGAGAGTCCTCTGAAACCAACAGCACCGTTTCTGGCCCTGTCAAGGTATCTCAAGTGCAAAACTTTACATATCGTCACTGTCAGAACAAAGACTCGTATCTCATATTCTTAACTTAAAATGGAATATAATGCAATTTTATACCACTTCTTCTGGTCTGTTCATCAGGAAATGTGTGGAACACTTCTTCCATCTAGGTCGATCAGAAATGAAATAATTCTGCACTTATGTGCAGACATTCACTCTAAAAGCTGTAAAATACTCTCCGAAGCATAAAGCAGCAACTCAGCACTCTGAGAGAAAACTACTCAAAGCAGCTAAAGTTAACTTTCTTTAGTTAAAGGCCATCCAAAAAAAAAAAAAAACAGACTGAGGAACCAAGCTAGCTTGGGGAAACATAAAGCTGAAACATATAAATTTACCACAGGCATAAGCAGACATCTGGTTCCTACCACCACCACTATGAGCAATTCTGACTGTAGTTTTTGGTTTAACTAAAATGTAGCGTTTCACATCAGCCCAGTCTGAATGATCTAGTTAACGTAATAACCATTCAGTTACACAGAAAGTTTGAAAAATCAGTAGAATTCCTCTTCATTGCTCTCAAAATCAGTAGCACATTCTGCATTTCTGCGTTAAAAGAGTTTCTCTTCTGGTTCTCTTGGGTTTCTCATGGTTGCAGAGGTCCAGAGAAGAGCACAGGGCTTCAAAAAGACATGAGAGAAAACAACAAGACCCTCATACACCTCAGATGCAGGTATGTGCACACACACAAACACACACACACGCACACACACACACGCGTGCGCGCGCACACACACATACATGCACACACAAACACATACACACACACACACACACACGCACAAACACATGCACACACAAACACATACACACACACACATACACACACAAACACATACACACACAGACACACGCACAGACACACACACACACATATACACACACACACACTCACAAACACACACTCACACATACACACACACATATACACACACACACACAAACACACACACTCACACTCAAGTACTTCAACTGACTTGAGTGTTACAGAGTGATGTTATGCTAAACCCTTCTTTTATGTTTGGGGTCAGTTTAACCCCATTCAATTTCATATGTCTCTGAATAAATAACGGACATCATTTTTTTTGCTTCCTATTAAATGGCTTTTCCTAATTTAATTGGAACAAACTGTGTAAACACAAAACAATATGTTTTCAATGTCCTGTACACATTTTGTACACATCAGTGTTCTTTGGGGTCAGTTTGAGTCCAGGGTGTTTTAGCCGTTTAATAATGCATATAAGAAATATAAACATTTTACAGGTGTTTGATTGTTTTGGATGATATTGTGTGTAATATGTACTTTTATAATCTTCAAAACACTTCCCTCTGGTTTAGAGCCCCAACTGAACATAATCAGACCTGTAGGAAGTATGAGAACCACTGACACATCACATTACATGGGGGGTGAAAACATATTTCCCCCCAGAACTTCGATATTTCTCACGATGTGGGGGCTTTATTACATGTATGTTTTATTTAAAGCACTATTTAGGTGGTCAACACAGAAACACATAATCTTGGGTACAAATTTTATTTCAACCAATTTCTGGAGGTTTAAATTGCTGGGGACCAAGTTCGACCACCAGAACTTTGTTATTTCTCGTGATGTGGGGGCTTTATTACAAGTTTTATTTTAAGCTCTATTTAGGTGGGGATCAAATCTGACACCAAGCTTAAAGGATGTTAGTAAATTTGAGCATAAACTTTTGTAATAAGTAAAGCGGTCCCATAAATGAACACACCACACCACAGTGTGAAATTCTTTTTCTGTATTAAACCCATTCACCAAGTGAAGCAGCGGGCAGCCAGGAATATAGGACCCTGGGGAGCAGTGTGTGGGGACGGTACCTTGCACAAGGGTACCTCAGTGGTGCCACTAGCAGTCCTGGGATTCAAACCCACAACCTTCTGGTTGCAAGGACAACTCCCCAACCACCAGACCACCATCTGTCCCACAGTTTTAATAAAAACAGTATTTGTGCTAAAAGGAGCAGATTATCTTTCGGGGACCAACCAAAGGCCCTCACTTGTACAGAATTGTCTTCTATCATGGTCCTCACACAGGGCTAAACACACACACACACACACTTACACACCAGACACACACACTCCACACACACACATTAACACACACACACACACACACTCACACACCACTCACTCACACACACACACA
>JBBPCZ010000089.1:21351730-21369467 GCA_037974445.1 Brycinus macrolepidotus | reverse complement strand
TTTCCATCACTGCTGCAGGTCAGAGTCACTGAACTGCCCTCCACTGTTTCACCAGAGGGACTGATGGACACTGAGACGCTTTTTGGAGGATCTAGAAATCCGACCATAACAGCAGTGAGTGATCTAATAATCACAGCATATTAAATAATAAAAGAAGAAATCCATTACAAAACACAGAACACACACAACCGGAACCATGTGCAAACAATGATTTTATATGCGTCTGTGTTTTCATTTAACAATTCTCATACCTGAATTTTCTACAGTATTTTATGAACATCCTCCAGTCAACACACTGAAATATGGCCAGTCAATCACTGCATACTGAGTGTTGTTTCTGTTTATCTGAAACTGAAATAATACAGTAAAAAACACACACAGCTCACAGGATCTTCAGGGCTGGAATTAGGAATCACAGTTTTACAGTAAAAGGTGTGTTTGATGCCTGTATGCGTGTATTTGATGCCTGTACTGTTGTATATTGTATATTGTATATTGTATAACAGCTGTCACTTCAGTTAATGAGCTCCTAAAGTGTTTAACACCTCAGTGTGCTCTTGCCCAACTCTTAATAATCCACTACAGCTCAGTCAGATCCTACAGAGATCCTGTAATGAGTCTATTCTGCCCAAACTGTACATCTGTTTTGTAGCTGATGTTCTAAGATGCAACCAAACTGATCTTGAAAAGCTTCTGGAAGGTTAAGTGCTGATCAGATTTCTATCATGTTAATGGTGATCTCTACACTCAATAGTGCAGGAATCCTGTTCACCAGTGAATGAAGTACAGGGTCTTATTTCTGATGATGGTTCTTACCTGTGACAGAAAGATCAACTCCACCTTCACCTTGATACTTTCCTCCAGGTTGGTCTGTTATAAATCTGAAGTAATATTTTCTCTGGTCCTTTTCTCTCACATCTCTCAGTTTGAGGGTGCAGTCATGTTGTTTGTCTCCAAGGTACTGAACCCTGTCTCTGTTCTTTGGATCATCGGAAAGGTCAGGAGGTTCATGGCTTACAAGACATTGCTTAGTCCAGAAAGCTTTTTGGACTGAAAAACCACTTGGATATGTGTAGGAGCAGTCCATAAACACTGTAGACCCCTTTAGTGCACAGATAGACCTCGGTTTGTAATTCACACCCCACCCGTTCTGGGCAACAACTCTTGCAACACAAAATACAGAAATGTGTAGATTATCACTCTGTGGGTCTCAGTCAGGGGCGGATCTAGAAAAATATTTATGTGGTGGCAAGAAGGGGGCAGGAATTTTTGAGGGGTGGCAACGTATGGCAGACGTTTATATACTGAATTTAATCAGTTATCACCAGGGCTCCCAACTTTTCCAAGAACCTTGGAGTGAGAGTTTGGGGTGTGGGTGGTGGCTGATGCAGGTAGCGGGGGGGGGGGTTGGGGTGTTACGACCGTCACCTCTCTGTCTCTCTGGCGTTATCTCATGCTGCATTCAGCGCAGTCGGACATTGGAGATTCGCGCTCGGTAAATGTCAAATTGGCCGTAATTTTTCTTTTAATTCGTTGCTGGCAACTGGGGTGGCAGCAGGGGTGGCAAGGCTTTCTTTTAGGGTGGCACTTGCCACCCTATGCCACCCTGGTAGATCCGCCCCTGGTCTCAGTCAGTAACAATGCTGCATAAGTCTCTGCTTAAAGAGAGACTCCACAGCTACAACCTTGAGTTGGGCAGAGCTAGAGAGGCATATTTGTCAAGGGTCCATTCTTGGACCTGTCCTTTTCAACCTGTACAAGTCCATTAGGCAGCTCCAGCTCATTCAAAATACTGCTGCCAGAGTTCTAACCAAAACCGAGTAAAGAGAGCACATTACTCCAATTCTCAGGGTCTTGCAGGGGCTACCAGTTCCGTGCAGAATTGATTTCTAAGCATTTCTCATTCTGTACAAGTCACTGCACTATTCTCTTCTGCACTATTCCCCTACGCCATCTTCTTTCAAATATCAGCACTTTCATTACACTTTCAGTTTTTTATTGATTTTCTATGTATTATTTTCTTTTATTTCTTCTATTGTTTTATTTGGTTTTAATCTATTTTATTTTAATTTTATTATATTCCCGTAGAGCACATCAAATAACCTTTTATGTATGATATAAAGAACTTTGACTTGGCTTGACTTGACTTCAGTTCATTTCACCCCAGTTTTGAAAAACCAGCTGTAATAAGCTGAGCTCATTTGGAGCTAAAAGCAGAAAATGAGAAGCTCCACAAGTCTTGCAGCAGGATGGGGAGGTGCTCCAGAGTAGCACTGCACAAAACCACACACACACACACACTATTTGCCATATTTGAGGAATAGTTCATGAAAAACACTGACTCACCGTAAACGAGCAGTAGAAAGACTACAGAATTGGGAGGAGTTATTTGTAGTGACATCATCACAACGGAGCCTATAAAAACAGGGATTAAAAAATGCTTTTTTGTTTGTTTTGTTGGTTTGTGTTTCAGTAAATAAACACTGCATGCACCGTCCTGTGCAGTACAACTCTGGTTAAAGAACCATACTTCAAAGAGATTTCTGAGTCTGAAGAAATTTTAAATGTCTAAAGAACCATCTAAAAATGGAAAGGTTCTACACAGAGGTGGAGTCAGCAGGGGGCAGGGTTGAGGTAGCTGCCCTGAGCCCTGCCTCTGAGGGAGGCCCTACAAGTATGAGCAACATTAAACAAATAGCAACAAAATTTATAAAACATTCATAAGAGTATTTCTGTACAGCAATAAATGTGTCACCTACTTACCTTCTTTGGTTTAACTCGCTCATTTTTTTTCCAAGTCAAAACTTCAGCTTCAAACTCCACTGACCAAATTAAAACACTGACCCAAACAACACTCTGACCAAAACAGAAAACTGATCAAAACAACACTCTGACCAAAACAACACATTGACCAAAACAGAACACTAACCAAAACAACACTCTGACCAAAACAATACTTAGACCAAAACGGAACACTAACCAAAATAAAACTCTGAACAAAACAAAACTCTGACCAAAACAATACTCTAACCAAAACAAACCATTGACCAAAACAAAACTCTGACCAAAACAACACTCTGACCAAAACAACACACTGACCAAAACAACTCTGACCAAAACAAAACTCTAACCAAAACAACACTCTGACCAAAACAACACACTGACCAAAACAACTCTGACCAAAACAACACACTGACCAAAACAACTCTGACCAAAACAACACTCTGACCAAAACAACTCTGACCAAAACAACACTCTGAACAAAAAAACACATTGACCAAAAAAACATTCTGACCAAAACAACACTCTGACTAAAACAAAACTCTGACCAAAACAACACATTTGTCACAGTTCCGGTCAGCGGCTGCTAGAGGCCGCTTTTTCAGTTTTGTTATGGGACTCTTATTTTGAAGTCATGTTCTGGGTTCTGGTGTTCACAGTCACAGCTGTTGGGTGTTTTTAGTTGAGTGATGTTTGTGTTTCATTGGTTTGTGTGTTTGAGTTCTGTGTATTTAGTTCAGGTTGTGGTGGACTTGGGTTGTCGGTCCACCATCACAAATACCCGCACGTTACCCCTCACGTTACTGCTCATCGTACCCTTTACTTGTACTAGCTCATGGTGTTTGAGCTCTGCTTTTATGTTTTGGCCCTCGAGCCACCTTTGAGCTCTTGTGTAATAAAAACATCTAAAATGGACCTCGGTGTTTGCGCCTCCTTCATCCACTGGTATGATAATGACGTGACAACATTAACCAAAGCAACACTCTCACCAAAATGAAAATCAGAAAAAGCAAAACTCTGAACAAAAACAAAATATTAACCAAAACTACACTCTAACCAAAATAAAAAAAAACGGAACCAAAATGAAACATTAACTAAAACAACACTGACCAAAATGAAACACTGAACAAAGCAACAACCTGACCAAAATGAAACATTAACCAAAACTACACTCTAAATAAAAAAACACTTTCACCAAAACAACACTCTGACTGTTTCTTTTTTTGTGCACACAGCCTTATGTTTTACATTTCATGGCCACTATTTGTTCTCCGACACATATGTAACATAAAGTTCACACATTTCATTTACAAAACTGCTTCTCCAAGAAACCATCTGGTAATATTTTCTTTAAGAAACCAAAAGTGATTGTTCTAAGGATGGGAAACACAGATCTATGGCATCGCACAAAAAAAAAAAAACTTTTTGGCACATTTTTTAAGGGTGTAACACAAACTCTGTCAAAATGTGATCTGACCTGCATCAACTCCATATTAAGATTTGTGAGCTTTAGTACTTATAGACATGTAGATCAGTACTATAATAATGAATAAAGTATGTCTTACCCGGCAGCCTCCTAACGATTTGTTGTTCGAACTGCAAATGAAGAAACAAGAAGGAGCTTTGAGGTTTTAAACTGCAACATATCTGTGGTTTCCTACATTCTGAACACTGACGCACACGTTTAGCGTGGGTGTTCGGCTTTTCATTGCATCACTCCCCTTCTCCACAGAAAATTACACATCACTGCACCAGCAGAGGAGTAACAAAATGGAAAATGTTAAACCAACTGTTGCGTGACTCTTGATCCTAAACTGGATCAATAAAAATATTTTTAGTATTTAGAATGAACTAATATCTCATTTCTTCAAACAGGTTCCTTTAAGAAAGACTATCTTTACACTTGTATATGTGTAAAATACCTTTAGGAGGTACGCCTTTTTATGGTCAATGAAGCTGTTCATTGTAGACAGAGAGCAGGCTCATAAGGAGGGAAATTTGTAGGGAGAAAGTGAGAAAGAAAAAACAACAAAGAAAGAGTGCAGTGTCATGAAAAAAGAGGAAGTCTGGATAAGTCTCTCATACTAGTGTAACCCACCACAGCCCACCAGCTCCACACTGAGAAACTGTGTTGTTTGTCAGACCTCAGGGGTGGATCGTGTCTAAACTTGACATTGCTCATTTTATGGCTTTTTAAATAGACAAGCATGTCAGGTGAATTGGAGATGTTAAATTGCCCCAAGGATTGAGTATGTTTGTCTATGTGTCTGCTCTGTAATGAACTGGTAACTGTCCAGGGTGTTTCTCTGCCTTTTGCCTTATGACCGCTGGGATATTTTTGTTTTCATGTTTTGATTATATTAATGAGACTGATAAATTAATGGAACTGATTATTTAATTACTGGGGACACTACTTGCATTTTTGGTGCCCTGTGTGAGGATATAGAATATTTGGGACAATCTTGTATTTCTCCTTGCCACATTGCAATGGAGCATCAAGCACAGCCCTACTTGACCCACCTCTTCCCAAAGGTCAAAGACATGCATCAAGATTTTTCTCAGCTTTGGCTTTGGCAAGTGGTGGACGCCTGACCTTTGGAACTGCCAGGACCCTCGCTATCTTCAGCGACTGAAGACCCACTTCTTCACTTAACAGCTACATGTTCATGTCATAGACTAGCACAAACTTAACAACTTGTGAAGTTAAATAAAAACAAACTAACTTACCTAAAAAAAAAAACTCTTCTGTGTGTGTGATCTGACAAAGCCCTGATGGAGTACTGACTCCATCTCTGGTAGACTCTACTAGCAGTCTAGGTTTATTACTGTAAGGGATGCGTTGTCTCATGGACTACAAATCACCCATGTCTGTCTCTCTGGATAAAAGCTTCTGCCAACACTTTTAACAAAGGCTTCCAAGCACACAAGAGGCGAACAATCCCAAAATCACCAGTAGAGGGTGCCTTAGAATTGCTACAAAGCAAAGCTCATCCTTTTGAAGTATTGCCTGGCAGCAGAGGGTGCTCAAGCGCTGCCTTAGACTTGGCACAGAGCAAAAGCTGATCCATTGGTTGTTCTTTCTAGCTTGTGCCTTGCATCTAATTCACATGTATTTAGTTACCAAATGACAACTCACATTGCATTTAATTATAGACCCTTCCAAACTGTCTGCATTGCAGATGCATTCGAATAATTTTATTATTCAGTGCTGTTGATTTGTCATACCTAATTGTCTTAACTAAACAATCATGGACAGCAATCACAAGCTTTTGTCTAATTCCAAGAATGATAAAATCATCACTGAAGATCAAAGGGGGGGCATTAGGTAAGCATGTTGTCAGGCGATGGCAGCACCAGGATACACATTCTATCAAAGATCTTGTGGAGTCTGATCAAAGGGGGAACTCCTTTTGTCCACTGCCTGCAACCACAGGAGGAACACACAAATAGGCCTAATTTTCAGTAATAAGTTTAGCTTAGACATCTGATCACCCTTGGCACAAGTCATCAACAGCTAATTCTGAATTGAATTCAGTGCAACACATACATTTAAATGTTTTTTGCTTGATCTAGTAAAGACTAGATCAAATGCTCAGCTGATTGAGAAATCAACACCTTGTTGTCTTTGACATCTAGAGATTGCAGTTCACACATTCCTTCAACACTCTCATGGAATACATGCAAGCACCCATTTTACTATTTAAACTAAGCACCATTTTTATGTAACAGAAAAGGAAAACTCCTCCTCTACCTTACACAAACTTTCTCTCTATCTCTCTCTGGTTTAACACAAGGCTGACAATGTTTTGTGCATTTTCTTTGAACGTGTACAGGAAATGTCAATGGGAAAGTGTTATTTCAGTGTCGGTCCCAAGCAATTGAATCATGATGAGGGTGTTTTATGATTTAGATCCATAAAGAGGTGTGGTTTTGCAAAGCAAACACATAATGATTCACATGAAAACTCTCACTTTAATCTTGATGTTTATCTGTGAACAAAATTGCTGAATCAAACAATTCTATAAAGTCTGTTTCAGTCACTTCTCATCAGTAGTGCCAAGGACGGTAAATCTGACACTAGCCTACTGGGGCAGCTGGGGCAGCTGGTGGCCTGGTGGTTCGGGAGTTGTCCCTGTGGGTTCAAATCCCAGGACTGCCAGTGGCACCACTGAGGTACCCTTGAGCAAGATACCATCCTCACAAACTGGTGAATGGGTTAAATGCAGAGAAAGAATTTCACAGTTGTTCACAGTGTGTGCTGTGCTGTGTTGTGTTCATGCGTGACTATAAGGGGCCACTTCACTTCTGAATGTCTTCCTCCTTGGTCTTCTCTGCTACTTTACCACAGTGGAGCTGGATACTGGCATACACAGACCCCTCCTCAGTCTCACAGACAGAAGCTATTGGTCCAGAGCTCTCAGCATTCCTGGGGTTTTTGGGTCTACAGTGAACAACACTGGCATAATGAATGCTATCCTGACTGATGGGATTTGGATCAGATGTTGGATCACCGGCTGCAGATCTCACTGCCACATTGCTGTAGAGAGGATCCTGTAGTGAGCAGAGGCGACAGAGATAATTATCTCCGGGAATAATTTTTGTAATGAAGTCAAAGATAAACCACTTCTGGGTACCTCAGAAGTGCCTAGCAGTCTTGAGAATTGAACCCACGACTTCCTGATCGCAGGGCGAATGCATGTTATAGCATGTTAAATAAAGAAGAAATCCATTACAAAACACAGAATACAGAACTGGAACCAGTAAACACATACACTCACACAGAACGTTCAGAGTTAGAGCAGCAGAGTTTTTCTCCAAATGTTCATAAAAACACTTGCACTTGTATTCTCCACTGTTCACATTGCTGATCTTGTTAATAGTGTAAATCTCTCCTTCTGCTACTAATGATGTTCCTTTAAACCAGGTACAGTCCACAGGTGGGTTTCCATCACTGCTGCTGGTCAGAGTCACTGAACTGCCCTCCACTATCACCAGAGGGTTTGATGGTCATGGAGATGTTCTTTGGTCCATCTAGAGGTAAAACAACACATTACACTTTATGGAGGTGCTTTTCTGTTTGAAAATGCTAAGTATTAATGTCCTGCAGATCAGCATCAGATTTTATTGTGGATGTCCATCATTTACGTCAGCAAATTAAGACTTGTGACTGTTGATTTATTTCACAAAGTGACAGAGGAACATATATTGTAATAAAATAATCACAATGACAACATTATTATTGCTATCCAAACTTATGCTTGCTCTGTGAGAATGAAAAACACACAGTGATCCCTTTATACTTGCATTACATTTACTCACTGATTTTAATGCACACAATTAATTTTTAAAGAGAGATTAGTGATGCTGCATCAGCTTTGTGCAGGGTCTGATGGAGCTCACCTGTGACAGAAAGATAAACTCCACCAAACAAAAGCAACAATAAACAAACACAAATAAATAAATTAAAATTACGGGTAGAAATTAGAACAAAATGCAATGCTAGTGGAGAAACCTGACCACATCAAGTGACATGAGACTACATTTCCTCCAAACAAGCGTTTAATAAATTTCCCAACATTGAGTGATGTGTTGGCAGGAAGGACTGACGCAGCAGGGGGAAGAAAAATGTTGCATAAAAGATTGGAAGAGAGTGACATAGAACTCAGTGCTACTTCTGCTTTTTTAATCTGCTTCTCCGACAGTGAGGATCTGACAAAGCAGGGTAAGAAATTTACATTCACATTTACGGCATTTAGCAGACGCTTTTATCCAAAGCGACTTCCATTCTGTAACTACAGGGAACAGTCTCCCTGAAGCAACTTGGGGTTAAGGGTATTGCTCAGGAACCCAGTGGTGGTGCTGAAGGTAGGATTCGAACCCATGACCTCTTGGTCCAGAGGCAAGTATCCTACCCACTAGGCCACCACCACCACCAATCTTATTCTATATTTAGTGTGTCTAATAACTGTGTAATAGCACATTAATAAATGTTAACAATCCCCTTTACTCGTGTAATTACACATGTGTACCAGGTTTGAACTGTTTTTCCTTCAGGAGGTGTGTGATTTCCTACATTATGATAATACTTACATTATATCAGCACATGAAACCCCAAGGTTCTGCCTTTGAGTAATGTGTTATTAATGTGTACCTATATAGTTATAAGCACTTAATGTAAAGCAGGTCCCAAGTATGTTTTTTTTTTTTTTTTAAATAAGGAATTTTCACATACATTTAGCACCCAGGGAATTATTTACTGACCACAGAAGGTAATGGCTCTGTTGTTTTAATAATTTTAAGGTTTAAGACAAGAAAGGCTTTAGTTTTAGCAAATTCTGTTCTGTTAAGGCTGTTAGACAATAATTGTTTGGACTCTGGAACACATTCCTTTTTATGTATTTTGGTTTATTATTCACCTGTATAGGTTGATATGGAGATGTCACTTGGAAAGATGGTTTGTGTTTTTCTAGTCGTTCAGTTCACAGCTTTGGGTAAGTCACAGCACAGTTACACAATTATTTCCTATAAGGTCATAATCAGGACAAGCTCTGCTAGTCACTACACTCTTAGCAAAAAGGCTTCTGTGAACTGTAACAACGGTAGAACGCTGTTTGATGATATGTTCTTTAAAAACCTTCAAGAGACCCTTCATGAAGAAGAACCTTTTATAGAGGCATAAAGAACATAAAGTGTTCAGATGGTTCTTTGAGTTGTGATGGTTTGATAAATGGGGCTAGATTAAGCAATTAAGAGGCCCCAGGCCAAGATATCTCAAACTTTTTTCTCAAGCGAGCCAGATCACTCTGCACAGCTCTTTGGGAGGGTCAGTAACAGTAAATAGTATTGTGGACAACCTGGGTTTATTCCACATTGTCATTGTTAATTTACCTTTCACTTTGTAGAACTCAATTATGCCATTTGTTCCTACAAATAGCTAAAGGGGGGGTTAGAGGATTTGTCATTGATAAATGCTTAGAACACATTCTTTGTTCAGTGCCATGCATGCACTTTGTTGACTATCAGACTACACTTTGCAGCAAAAACAAGTATCAAACATTTTATCCATTAAGTCATCTTGTAGTAGATGGTGTATCTCTTGAAACACATAATACAACTTTTTTCTTATAAGGACCATCTAGACAAAGGAAAACCAAATGTCCAGTGAATATCCCAATCTGAAATCAACTTTACCAAGGGCAGAATACAGTATATCACATACATTTCTTTGGTGTCCAACCAGAATGAGGGAAAGTGATTGATGTGTGCGGTGTAGAACGATGTGTTAATTTCAGTTTCTCTGCAGCCCCTCCCCATTGTACTGCAAGACTTGAGGAGCTTCTCACTTTGTATTTTTAGCTTCAAATGAGCTCAGCATACTGCAGCTGATTAATCCAAACCAGGCTGAAATGAACAGCCATAGAAATGAGCTGATGGGGAGGCTTCTACGTTTTCTGTTTACTGACAGAGACTCACAGAGTAGTAATCTACACATTTCTGTATTTTGTGTTTCAGGAGTTGTTGCACAGAATAGATGGAATGTGAATTACAAACCTGAATCTATCTGTGCACTAAAGGGGTCTACGGTGGACATGGGCTGCTCTTACACATATCCAAGTGGTCACTCAGTCCAAAAAGCTCTCTGGATCAAAAAACTGGCTGCAGGTGAAGAACCTCCTGATCTGTTAGATGATCCAGAGTACAGAGGCAGGATTCAGTACCTCGATGATAAACAACCCAACGACACAATCAGACTGAGCAATGTGACAGAAAAGGATCAGAGAAAATATTACTTTAGATTTATAACAGTGAAGGACAGATATCAAGGCGCAGGTGGAGTTGATCTTTCTGTCACAGGTAAGAACCTTCAGCACAACATGGTGAACAGGACCCATCTAGTAGTTCTGTAGTATAATTTCACCAGGTCTTAATACCAAACCTGAGAAAAACACTGCTTAGAACTGTAGAGCTGATATTTACACACTAATATGTGTTCTTTTTGAGAATGGAGCAGTGAAAATATGTTTTCTCCTGTTCACAGGTCTCCAGGTGGAGGTTCCTGAGAGAGTGATAGAGGGAGATAAAGTCACTCTCACATGTAAAACCACCTGCATTCTGTCTGACAGACCAATATTTACCTGGCACAAAGATGGACATCGTTTGTCCTCTAATACTGACCAACTCCACCTGCAGTCGGTCAGCAAGGAGGACACAGGCAGGTATCGCTGTGCTGTACAGGGACAGCAATATCACTCTCCAGAGGTCACTCTAAATATTAGATGTAAGTACAGATTGGTTCAAACTTATTCAAAAATAGCTTGTACACACAGTATTCATGGCTGCCATGTAGGTGCACTTTGTAGACATACAGTTACTGAGTGTAGCCCTTCTTTTTGTTCTGCCACCCCTCCACCCTTACCATAAAGACTATCAAAGTACCACTGCTGATCAGATATTATTTGGATGGGCAACCATTCTTTGCATGGCAATGAAGCAAAATGTTAGCAGTTTCTCAGTAGGGAGTCAATCCGAAGGTCGTGGGTTAATGGGTTAAATGCAGAGGAAGAATTTTACATTGTTCACAGTGTGTGTTCTGCTATGGTGGGTTCACGCATGACTATAAGGGCCATTTTACTAAATGTCCAAGGTTTGGAATTCAGTCTGAGTAACATTCTAGGCGCTGACGGCAGAATTTTCATGTTGGCCTTTCATTTCCTCAGGAAGCACAGCTACTGCTGTGCCTTCTTAACTAGAAAAGATGGGTTGGTAGGCCATGAGAGTTGCCACTAGACTTTCTTCAAACAATGTATTTGAAGAGGCTTCATGAAATAGATTTTGTACATAGAATACTTTTGAAAAATCAATGAATAGAATTCTGACTCTGGTAATCAACCTTGTTCAGAAGGAAAGCACATTCTGCTTGTGTAGACTTAGTATCCAATGGTTCTATCGTTGACTCTTTTTTACTCCTGTCAAGATGAGCAAACAAGTCATTGATCTCACTGGCCAACAACATTTTGCTAACACACCTGTCGTTTCCACATGTGATGCAAGTCACAGTGGTCCTCTAGCTGAGGTTTGAAGGTCCCCTGGGAATTCTTAATGCCTTTCTTTAAGCATGAACAAGCAGCATCTCATCCCTGCATTTCAGACCTCTGTATTCACCCTTAGTTTCAGCTTTTGAGGCAATATGCCTTTACAGTTGGTGACACTGTCAGTACAGCTACTGAAGTAAAAGCATTGTCTCCATCTCTTGTGTTGACTAATGTGCAAAAGTCCCCACTGGCATGTTCAAAACAATCCTGGAGTTTTTTTGGTGGCCCCCTCAGACCAGATCTTTGCAGTCTTTCTAGTTTCACTGTGTTGCTGATTAGAGGTCTGTAGGCTGGGATTAAAGACAGAGCACTATTTTCCCACTGGTTTAGGCTCTATATGCATCCTTGATGTGGGTGTTGTTGACACACAATGCATCTTACATGCTGGAAACTAATTCAAAACCTCCTTACAGATCCTCGAGGCAGCTTCTCAGTGTCCATCAGTCCCTCTGGAGAAACAGTGGAGGGCAGTTCAGTGGCTCTGACCTGCAGCTGTGATGCAAACCCACCTGTGCAACATCACTGGTTTAAAGGAACATCATTAATAGCAGAAGGAAAGATCTACACTATTAACAAAATCAGCTCTGTGAACAGTGGAGAATACAAGTGCAAGTGCTTTAATGAGCATGGAGAGAAATACTCTGCGGCTTTTACTCTGAATGTGTGGTGTAAGTGCATTCTGTATTTTGAGGCAATTTTATTTTGTTAAAAAAGGTGTGGTTAGAAAGAACCAGCTGTTCTCTTATTTCTAGATCCTCCAAAGAACACTTCAGTGTCAACCAGTCCCTCTGGTGAAATAGTGGAGGGTAGTTCAGTGACTCTGACCTGTAGCAGTGATGCCCACCCACCTGTAGAGAGCTACACCTGGTTTAAAGATGCTGGAGCCTCACCTGTAGGATCTGGACACAGTTACAGCTTTACCTTTGACTCCCAAAGCAGTGGGTGGTACTACTGTTTGACCCAGAATAAATATGGGTCTCAGAAATCAGCTGCAACACCCATTAATGTAAAACGTAAGAAATGCAATGGCCTTTTATGTTACATCTATATGAATTATCCTCTTTTGCAAATTAAATGTTTTTTAGTGTTTAATGGAACTGCTGTAAGTTTTGACTTTATTTGTGTCTCAGGAGACTACTTCATAATTCTGTACGTGGCTTTCGGGATCAGCCTCGGTGCAGTAGCAGCTCTTCTCGCCATAGTTTTCAGGATGAGGTAAAACTCTTATTAGTGTGTGTGTGCATCTGTAGGTTTTTGCTTTGTATGTGTAAGCATTTATTTCCCAAAAATGATCTATTTCAATAGTGTATACTGGGGGTGGCACGCTACCACTTTTCCATGTCCGATACCAATCCTGATACCGCAGCCTTGAGTATCTGCCTATATCGATACCAATCTGATGCCATCTCTTTCCTCTCTTCAACAACTAATTCGTTAATAATACATCGTTTAGATGCATTTTGAATCCAGAATGGCTCTCTAGTTTCTGCAGTCCAATATTGCACAGTTTGTCCATTATGAAGTTCTGCAAACATAGCTGAATCTCCAGCAGCTCTTTGTTAGACATGTTTAACACTGATAGTGTGCAGGAGTCTGTATTTTAAGTGCACTGTGTAGGGAGCAAAAAATGTTACAGAAGCATTTTTTTTTGTTTGTTTGGTTTTCAGCACTGCAGGTGAAAAAAAGACATTTCAGACATGTCTGATCAACTTATTAAACATGTTACAGATCAACTTACCAAGACCATCTGACATGGCCATTGCATCTAACACTGTTTATGCACTATTGTAATAAAGAAATATTGATTAATTACTTTTTATGAATCAATTTTATATGAACAGGAGGAAGAGGCAGACCAGAAAGGAGGAGGAACATGATTATCAGGTGAGCTACATATTGTAGCCTCTCAGTAAAGGGACTTTTCATTTTACTGAGGTCATTAAAACTCTGAGACTATGACCTGCTCCATGTGATTGCTTGTGATTGCTTGATTTCTGTGGAAATTTTGGACAGTGGGGACTGTCTATTGCTTGTGTTCTCTGATTTTTCTCTGTACAGAATTTCAACCCTAATGCAACAGACGACACATACACATCCCTTGACCCCATGTCCAGGTCTCCTGAGTATGACACACTAGCAGTGAGTGAATCTCTTTGCACTAACATCTTTGTTGTTATTAGATTAAATTGTTATATAATATATATAAATTCTATAATATATATATACACACACACATAAATATATAGGTAGACAGATAGATAGATAGATAGATAGATAGATAGATAGAGAGATAGATAGATAGATATGTATGTGTGTGTGTGTGTGTGTGTGTTTCTAACTCTTCTTTAAATTCTTCTTCTAGACCACAAGAAGACAGTGCTGAGACAATGGATACCAACCAACACATTATAATTATTATTATTATTTATTTATTTTTATTTTATTTTATTTTTTTGTGATTATGGGCTGGCACTATACTATCACCATAATTCCCTACGAGTAAATACTATGAATGTATATATTTATAGTATTTTAATAAAATGTATATCTAAAAGGCGAATGTACTTACCGGTTATCCTGGGAGTCCATAGGTGCTGTGGACAGTCACACACCCGGGGTGTGACCTGGAAGGAGAGGGCTAAAGATGTTCTCTATAAATGGAGAGAAAAACATTTGTTACTGAGGTACTGAGATGAAGTGATGTGATGATGTATGAGGGAAGATGAAATGTGATAATCATGGTAATGTAAATGTCATGTGTGGCAGTGAAGAGTGTGGTAAACCCCACTGGGAAAATGGTATGGCTCAAGCATTAATTAGGGGAGGGCCTTCTGAAATAAGTAAGGCAGCACCAGGGAGTTGGAGGGAGAATGGTGTTTGGTAAAATGCACATTTGGCATGAGAGATGTTTTGGTCATAGGAAGATAAACTAAAAGGAGGAATTGCTACAGGACTTCCTGTCACTGTGAAATGATGATGATGATGATGATGCTGATGGTTATTATTATTGTTATTATTATTGTTGTTTTTGTTGTTGTTGTTTTGTTATTGTTATTATTATTAACCCTGTTTTGACCATGTGGCATCTTAAACTGGAAAAACTGGGGTTCCAATAAGGAATTCCATATCATGTAGCAGGTCTCCTGTAGAGGCTACACTGCATCTATAACTGGTTTATACCTAATGTATGATATCAGTATTCACCACCTAAAGCAGCTCTGTGCCTTGGCTAATATGTGTACCATATACTGTATTTGTATATTGTGCATGTCTTAATGTTGTCATGTGTTTCTGTACCCGCAAATACTAAGCTGTTATTGAAGTATTTTGTATAATTGGCATGATGTGCTTACAGCTTGTTAATTAACTAAAAGACCAATAAACAGACAAAACAGACATTTGGAAAAACAGATATTTGGGAAAAAGTGTGGAAGGCAGCCAGGTTACTTTATTAAACTTGCTTTTTTATGGCACTGATGATACTCACCTTAAAATTAGTATTTTATTTTAATGTATTTAATTAAAATATAAGGTTAAGTTAAAGGTTCACAGGTTATGGTGTAATGCTTTACGACTGCAAACAAATCCTCCACAATAAAACACAAAATGCTGAGCTACAGAAAGTACAGAACTCTAGATATCAGTCACTTAGTGATGAGCTTTATGGTCAAGTGTGCAGGTAATTACGACTATATTCTCTAGATGGCAGCATAAAAAAAACAGTATATCACAAACCATCTCTGACATCACCACCACAGAGGCCAATCAGAAAAAAGAAAACCAAAAACAGCCACAGAGACAGAGAGGGAGAGAGAGAGAGAGAGAGAGAGAGAGAGAGAGAGAGAGAGAGAGACTTAAGTACACAGTACAGTATTTTTTTGTACAGTATGAGAAACACATTAAAGCGTGACATTTCTGTTTGAAAACACAGTGTATGCGGTTGTCTTTAACCGTAATGTGACATATGACCCACGTCTAGTACTGAAATTATAACAAGTCGCTTCTTCCTCATTCCACAATTCATTACAAAAAATTACGCTAAACTAAAAAAGGTCACGCCTCCCAAACAGTGCTCAAGTGGTGTTCTTACTTTTATCTGTTCATCAGAGTCCCATCCTGTCCAGTCCACTGTGAATCAGTTCCACGTGTTCATCTGCTGAAGCTAAAGCTGAGCACCATTTATCTCCACAGCTGATGAGAATATTTGTGTCCTGCTCTGATGGTTACAAGGCCTGGCCGAGCGGCACAGCAGCACTTGAAAAAATGTTTTCAAAAAAATTTAATATTTTGTTAAATCTAATCCTAATTTTAATCCTAACATTAATCTTAACCTCAATCTAAAACTTCAGTCTAATCCTAAAATTAAACATTACCCTTAACTCATCTAATCTAATTCTAATTTTAAACCCAACCCAAACCTTAACCCAAACTTCAGTCTAATCCTAATCCTAAACCTCACCCTAACCTTAACTTTAGTCTTAAGTCAAAACCTTAATCTAATCCTAAACCTAATCCTCTCCTTAACCTTAACCCAAACTTCAGTCTAATCCTAATCCTAAACCTAAACCCTACCTTAACCTTAACCCAAGGCTTCATTCTAATCCTAAACCTTAACCCAGCCCTAACATTAACCTTTTTCTTCAGCTTTTGAATTGTTTCAAAGGAATTTCTGGAAAGAACAGCATCACAGCACAGAGTCAGTGCTGGCTACATTGGTTGGTGAATTATAGGTTTGCAGAATATTGTAAATGATTCTTTCTTCTGGCACTTCCAGATTTGAGTGCAGCATTTAATACAGTCAGTCATGATACTTTTAGTTTAGACAATCAGGTTCTGACCTGGTTTAGGTCTTATCTGACAGACTACCACCAGCTTGTCTGTGAAAATGGGGATTTTTTTTTATCATAGAAGAATGTAATGTGGTGTCCCACAGGGGTCTGTTTTAGGGCCTTTACTTCTCTCTTTGTTTACAGCCTCTAAGATACATTTTCCATTAACACACTGTTGTGTATCACTCATGATACACGATGTGATAGCTCGGCCACATTCATCTCAACAGTTACACACTCGTGTAATCTTATCCCAAAACTTTGATCTAATCCTAATCCTAAACCCAACCCTGACATTAACCATAACTGAAACTTCAATCCAATCCTAATGCTAAACCTAAACCCAACCTTAACCTCAATCAAAAACTTCACTCTAATTGTAATCCTAAACCTAATTCTAACCTTAACCTTTACAAAAAACTTCAATCCGATCCTAATCTTAACCCTAACCTTGACCCAAAACTTCAGTCTAATTCTAATCCTTAACCTAACCCTAACCTTAACCTTAACTTAAAACTTGAATCTAATCCCAAACCCAGTCCTTACCGTTACCCAAGCTTCAATCTAATCTTAATCCTAAACCTAACCCTAACCTTAACCTTAACTCAAAACTTGAATTTAATCCTAAACCAAAACCAAACCCTGACCTTAACACAAAACTTTAATCTAATCCTTAATATAACCCTAAATCCAATCCTAATCTTAACAACAACCCAAAGATTCAATCTAAATTTAAACCTAATCCTAACCCTAACCTTAACTCAACCCAAAACTTCAAATTAATCCTAATCCTAAACCAAAACCTAACCCTGACCTTAACTCAAAACTTTAATCTAATCTTTAATATAACCCTAAATCCAACCCTAATCTTAAACTTAAGATAAAAGCGTCTGCTAAATGTACGGCATTTAGCAGACGCTTTTATCCAAAGCGACTTCCACTCCCTAACTACATGGGACAGTCTCCCTGGAGCAACTTGGGGTTAAGGGTCTTTCTCAGGAACCCAGTGGTGGTGCTGAAGGTAGGATTCGAACC
>JBBPCZ010000089.1:21309838-21329113 GCA_037974445.1 Brycinus macrolepidotus | reverse complement strand
ATTTCCTTTCCCACAGAGGAGATGTCCTGACAGATGAGATGTCTTGACAGAGGAGGTCTGCAGCCAGACCCTTCTCTGCAGTTTGGGCTCCAACACAATCTGTCATTCAGTCTCAGCACATCCACACAGCAACACTTCATCTGCACTACAGAACAAAAACAGCAGAGCGAGTGGTGATTTTTAAGGAAGTAGAAATAATTCCATGTTTACTGAAATGTAGCTTAACTGTAGATGTTTGTATAAATATACTTATATGATGAGATGGACTATAGTGTTGCTAATACATTAGAGGAAGTGGACATCACTACAGACCAATGAAATATTCTGGAACAAAGTTAGAACTGCTTTCAGGGTTTTGGTCTGTGGTGTGAATGTTCTTGATGTTGGTCAGTAGAACTCAAACTGCTTCTGTTCTCTGACCCTCCTCTCTCCAGAACATTGACCCCAGTGCTAAAGACGACACGTACACAGCTCTGGACTTCGTGTCCAGGTGCTGTGACTTCAGTCGGACATTAAGAGTCATAAAGTCTTCCTACAAAGTCCAGATTTCTTCATCTCTCCTCCTCTGCTTCATTCTCTCTTTCCCTCAAACAGACTGTTCATTCCAGTCCTTCTGATGGTCTGTATGCAGCTCTGGATCCTCAGTCCAGCTCTCCTGATTACGACACTCTAACAGTGAGTGAATCCTCTTGGAACTGGTGGACTTTTCTATATTTGTTTTTTTGATAATAATAATAATAAGGAACTGTAGAACAACTGTAGAACAAACGGTTCAAGAGTTATAAGCAAAAACATACCGGCTGGTGGCACTACAGAGATGGATGGATTGACAGGTAATTATAACAGGTGCCCAGACCTTCTGTACTTCACCCCTAATAATGATGACTGTTTCTTTCTTTTCAGGCTGGGAGAAACCAAAAGTGAAACTATGGAAACCAAGGAAATCATTCAGACTAAGGAGAGAGAGAGAGAGAGAGAGAGAGAGAGAGAGGGAGAGAGAGGGAGAGAGATTTAACAGTGTTGTTTTCACAGTCTTGTACTATCACTGATTATAAAGGAAAAGAAAATTTTAAAAAACCTAAACTTTTATTATTTTCCTTACATTTACTTCAAAAATCTTTTAAGTCAATTTGCTTTAACAATTCTGTTATTGAATTTTTTATTTTCTGTCTTGTTATGTTGCCTTTAAACATGTTTTGTTTTTATTTTATTGTTTGGTAACATTCGTATCACATTTTGTTTCTATTTTTACTCTTTTTTACATTGTAAAGTACTTTGAGCTGCATTTTAAATGGTCCATATCATGGAAAACAGAACTTCTTCTGGTTTGATGAAATACAGTGTCTATGTCTCACACAGACATCATTAAAGCTTCACTGCACACTCTACTCAGTCCATACGGTCCATTCATAGAAATTCAAAGTCATGAAAACAGGCTGAATTCACTGCTTTTGTGATGTCATGAAAAACAAATATTACCTCTACAGTCTCCTATTGAACTCACCTTAGGTGTAAAAGGCCAACCTGGAGCTGGACCAGTGACCATCCCCGTGCAGACCACTAGAGGGAGATCCAGCCCCTAAATTTTGAGCTTCCAAGCTCTTCTACTCCTTAAAGAGTTCCACCACCCCCTTCAGCACATTTTCAAAAATGCACACAGCACACACATATCTGTTCTCCCTTTTCCGTTTTCTCTGAGGGACATATCTGTCTGTTCCATCTAGACCTGCTAGTCTTTTCCCTCCTGACAGTATTCATGTTTTCCTTTTTTCCTCTTTCAGCCCCTTTTTGGGAACAAAATCGCTCATAAAAGGGCTCCCAATGAATCACCACCCATTTTCTGGCTTGGATGTACAGTGATCTTTTCGTAACCACAGCAGTGCAAGTTGAAGTCCCACTCAAAGAGTCATTTTATTCCACCTTTTACTGTGAGTTTGAGCTGTGGGCCTTTCTTTCCACCACCCAAGGCCAATACCAAGTGCTCTCACAGTCTCTGCACTTTTCTTAGTGTTAAACATATTAGGGTAGAGGGAGGGCGTCCTTGTATTTCTGATGTGAAATTAGCTAAGAGTAATGAATGAGTTTAAGGATGTTTATCCATGTTCATCCTGCTATTTTATTGCAATATATTTTCAGTGCATCTACACATAGACGATTATTAATTTAAATACACATGAACAGTAAAAACAGCAGCAGGAATGTTAATAAATGACTGAAATGTGAGCAAGCAGAAAAGACAGACTGACGCAGTGTCAGGTGAGTTCAGAGCTCCAGACATCTGTCAGTCAGTGATGATTTTTATGGGAAAGTGTGCATGTAATTACAATGAAATTCCTCTAGATGGGAGCATAAACCAACGGAAGATCACGCACCAACTATGACATCATCACCACAGGGGCCAATCAGCACAGAGACAAGAAAGTTTTAGTGTTAGTGTAGAGTATAAGGATAGTTAAAGAAGAGCTTTGTACTGATCTGCTAAACTTTAATGAAACCCCCTCTTCCTTCATCTACATAAAAGTGAGACTGATTCTTTGACTGAATCTATATATTTATACACCACTAGACATGAAATATGAATTGTGCATTCTATCTAGTACTCTATTCTACTGGTAGCAATATGGTACTATGATGTCCTGACTGTCAGTTTGTCAGTTTGCTGATTTACTCCTGTAATATTGATTTAAAAAGCCTCTATAGCAATTTCCCAGTAAGAGCTACAACAAATAACCTGACACCAGACTCAGCCATTCAGGTTAATGCTCCTTATGTCTGCTCTAGCGAGCATCACACTGCTTGATGAGGGGACACAGAGGTTAAAAGTGCTATCTAGGACCATGGATGGCTGTGGCATCAGCGCGGTCCAAACTCCTGATCTCCTGATGACAGGGCCAACACTTGGGAGCAGCCTCACACATCTTTTTTCTTAACTTTGATCAAAATGCATAAATGTCATCCAGTGAATACAAGATTAAAGTGATTTTTAGAGGTGGACTTAGAAATGGAACCACTGTCGCACATTCTCTTGGAAGGCCTGTATGTCTTTCTGTGAGAACAACACGACCAGACACCAAGTTCTGTTGAAACAGCAGTTTCTCAGTGTGGACCGTGGGCAGTGGTGGGCTATTGTGGGTTACCATCCTATGCCAGACACGATCAGACTTCCTCTTTTTTCGTGACTCTGCACTCTTTCTTCCTTGCTTTTTTTTTCTCCCTCTCTTTCCTTCCACCCCCCCCCCCCCCCAAACACACACACACACACACACACACACACACACACATACTTATAAAGTGATATCTATTGGTCCAGTTTAGGATCAAGTGTTAATATTTTCTGATGTGTAACTGCACCTAACATAGTGTCTGCTGGTGGATTGGTGTGTCATTTTCTATGGAAAGCAAGAGTGACGCAGTAAAAAAGAAACAACACAGATACTAAACGTGTGTGTCAGTGTTTAGAATATAGGAAACTGCAGACATTTCTCGGTTTATCACCTCAAAGCTACTTCTTGTTTCTCATTTGCTGTTTGGATGCTAATTGGTGAGGAGGCTGCCAACAGACAGGTAGGACTTGCTTTATTTATTATTATAATACGGTACATTTCTGATAAATATGTTCATTAGTGCAGATGCTGCCAGGGCTTTATTAAGAGCTTTACTAAGTCTAGGAGGTCAGATCACACGTCGTCCATTCAACAGTTTTCTTTAAATGATCTGTTACAAACTTATTTTACTTCTGTAATATAAGGATATTATGACAGGACCACTACAAGATAAGCTTATGACAGGACCACTACAAGATAAGCTTATAAACTGTAGAACCCTATCTTGTACCCACATCTACAAGACTTCCAGTAACTACACAGACAGACAGACAGAGTCGAGAAGAGTCCAGAAAATTCCTTCTTAAATAAGAGTGCTATTACTCTAGTGATAATGTGCTTGAGTACAATAATTATAGTAATATATAAAATTACTGAAGTTAGTATGGAAGAGTTATTAATTAAAAAAAAAAAAAAGTCATTTTTTTGCTCAGCAAGTAAATGCAGGTGTCTCACAATGCATTCATCATGAGTTCAAATCCCTGCTGGGACAAATATTAACCCCAAATTAACCCCTCTCTGATCGTCTTCACGTACGCCAAGAGAGACGACTTGTGACCAACTATACTGTTGAGTTACACACTCTGTCTGCTAAGCGTGGGTGGAACTTGTCAGTTCTTTTGGCAGCCTGTTCTCAGGGCCACTCTATTTCCTCTCAAACCGCTGTCCTCTCTTGAAGATCTCATAATGCTGTTCTTAAAATTGGACAACTGGTTGTGGGAGCACCAACTGGCTTGAGAGGATGAGCGGGCTTAAAGACTCAGGCTCGCTTTCATGTTGGAAATTAGTCCATCTGCCATTGGCAGTGGTTGAGTTCAGACTAGAAATTTGTGCTTTCTCTTTTTACCGTCTCACCCCTGAGAAGTGAAATTATGATGTCTTGGACCTGCAGTTCCTGGTGATCAAGAGGAGGATCTGGACGAGTGAAGGCACTGGTCAGAGGGGGGTCAGTAACAGTTCCAGGTCTAGACAGACTATAGGAACCTGCCATACATAGAGTAGGCCTGAAGCTTTGCCAGGCCTAGTGGGTTTGCTTTTTTCTGTTATATTGACCAGGCTTGTAGAATGCTAGGCCTGATGCCCTATCCTGCCAGTGGGAGCCTCAATCTTTAGTGGCTCCTCCAGAGCCCATTATTTCACAAAAATGAGTCCTGCTGGAATGCAGAGACAGTGTTGTGTCCGGCGCGAGAGGGGGTTATTTTTGTATGTTTTTTTTTTTTGTATCTTCTTTTGTTCTCTTTGCTTTTGTATTTGTTTTTGGCTGTTGACTCTCGTGGTGGAGGTATACATGCCCAGAGAGTGTGAGCCGAGGCACCAGGGGTTCGAGTCATCCGAGCAAACGGCACCAAAGCCTGGGAACAGCAGCCATGCCATGTTTCTTTGTGCTCCCCTCTTTGCATGTTCCTCGCAGCAGACGGCAGAGGGCAAGGAAGCAAGGCCAGTCAGACACTGACGGCGCACCCAAACCAGCATGAAGGGAGAGGTTTTTTCCATTCGGTAGTGTGTGTGGTTAGCCATTGAGGCTGGGTTGGGAGCGGAGGTGTCTCAGTGCTGTGCGGTTTCTCCCGCAGTTCCAGAGGTCAACAGTGCAGTGGGTGCTACCTGGGGTTTGGACTTTGCTTTTTGGTTTTGGAAATTTGGTTTTTTGGTTATTTTTGTTGGGCCACACGGGGCAGCATGTTGGCCCAAGGACTTATTTTGCTTTGTTTTATTTTTGTTCTTCTTTCTTTATTTAATATTGGGTTTATTAGGTTTAAGGTTTGCTTTGTGTTTTCATTGGGGGTTTTCTTTCTCTCTCTCTCTCTCTTTAAGAGCATGAACACTGTGTGCTTATACTTATCTTCTAAGCTTGCTGTGCAGGGGAATCATTTATTTTGCTGTGGTGTGGGAACATCATTTATTGTGCTGTGATTTAACCGGTATCACTCGGGATTGTAGTGGCAACCGAGTTGGGAGGGAGATGGGAGACCCGAGGGAAGGAAGTGAAAGCTGTGATACCATATTAAGCCTGATAAACCTGTGGAAAAAGTTACTTACCTGTGTGTTGTCTCATCTGTTGTCACTGCTCCCGGAGATCCTAAAGGGTGTAAAGTAATGGCTGTGTGGCTTAAAACAAAGCAAATAATACAAAAATAACTTAATAGCAGGAGGTGTCTTGCACCCTAGGCCACCACAACAGCTGTCAAGTATGAGCTTTCTGGGGATTCGAACCCAGGTGGTGTCGTGGAGAAAACTGGAGTGAAAGTTTAAGTTTTAATTGTTTTTCTAAGTTAATAATCAAATGCAGTCAGAAAGTTGAGGCAACGCTGTTTATTAAGGCAGCTTCATGGTCCGTGGGAGCAGTGATCAGATGCTCTCTCCAGCGGACCTTACACTCAGGTTAAATAGACCTTTAGGATATAACACCCCTTTTTCAGATTACACCCACTCACGGGTGCTCTGCCAATAAGAGTAATTACTGACAATTCAAATCTCCACCTTTCCTTCCAATGTCTCCACCTTCCCAAGTGTTTTCCAATAGATACGAGGTCAGGTATCACTTAATATTCCTCCGTCATGAATGGTCACATTCTTATTTTTTCTATACCATGCCTTGTGCACGTTGACGCCTCATGGCTGATTGACATCTTGTGCGTGCAAAGACCCCATATGTCTCATGGTCCCTGTGTTTACATGGACACCAGACACCGAATTGGATACTAATCGTGTCAATTTAGATTGAATACAATTCCCTTGACCTCTTGACATAAAACCACGTTTATCACTTATCCATGACATGTGAACGCTTGTTGGGAGGGTTTTCTCATTTTGGTTGGATTATATGTTCATTCAAGTGCAGATATTTCTGCTTTAAGTTTGGGGTCCTCCTGGAAGGCCCTCCTCTGGAATTTCCTGACCAACTTCAAAAGGCCAAAGGGCACATGCCATTCAACATATGGAGGCAGCATACAGGGGCCTCTTGTAGCTTCTATCACTGAATAAATGCTGTATGAACTTTAATGGGAGTGAAGACATACCCTATTAATTAGTATTTTTATCATTCAAATCTTCATCAGTGGCAGATCCTCAGGTTAACTCTACATTGTGGCCTCTGTCAGGTCCAAAGTGCTACTGTGGTGTCATACCTCAATCCTCACTGCCCACACAGGGGTCACACACACCTTGCGGTTTCCTTTGTTGGCCTCACATGGACAGAAACGTTTTGGTCTTCATTGCAGCCTCGCAGGTATGTGCCTGTAACAAGGACTACAGGACAAAACCTGCAGACTTGCTCCTCCCTTTGCCCACACCTTCATAGCTGAGGTCCTCCCACACACTCGATTTTGATACTGGACTACCTCAATCCAGAGACAAATCTGAATTCAAGTCTAAATAAAATTACTTTTACTTAATTCTACTTAAAAAAAAATACTATCAAAAAGAAAATTGTACACAGGTACTGTAACGAGAGTTTATGTAATTCACATACAGACACTGGTATCAGGCCTAGGCCGCAGTCAACATGAGGGTAAATATTTTATGAAAGTAAAGTGGCCCCTTATAGTCACGTGTGAACACACCACAACACAGCACACAGTGTGAACTTCTTTTCTGAATTTAACCCATTCACCCGAGTGAAGCAGTGGACAGCCACAAACAGGGGGCGCCCGGGGAGCAGTGTTGGGATGGTCCCTTGCTCAAAAGTACCTCAGTGGTGCCACTGGCAGTCCTGGGATTCAAACTCATGACCTTTCGATCACAGGGGCAACTCCCTAACCACTAGGCCATCAGTTGCCTGGAAGAGAACATTTTTTTTCCATTCCAGTATTTATTCTAATAAATACAATAAATGTTCTTTATTTATTCCATTGTTTTTATAGTCTTTGCCACAGTGATGTCACTCCAAATAACTCCTCCCACTTCTCTGGTCTTTCTACTGCTACTGTATGGTGAGTCTGTGTTGTTACATCATGAGCCATTCTTGTACAAATTTATTAACACATCATTACTAAACATGGCTGAGAAGCATGACTCTGTGTGTGTGTGTGTGTGTGTGTGTGGCACAATAATTTCTGCTTTTCTGTAGTTCCTCCCCCTCTCTACTCACATTTTCTGCTTTTAGCTCCAAATGAGCTCAGATTATTGCAGCTGATTATTCCAAACTGAGCTAAAATGAGCAGCATTAGAAATTAACTGAAGTCGAGACTTTATGCAGCATTTTTACTGATAGAGAACCACACAGTAATAATCTACACATTTCTGTATTTTGTGTTGCAGGAGTTGGTGCCCAGAATGGATGGGATGTGAATTACAAATCTAAATCTATCTGTGCACTAAAGGGGTCTACAGTGAAGATGGGCTGCTCTTACACACATCCAAGTGGTCACTCAGTCCAAAAAGCTTTCTGGACTAAACAGTGGCCTGCAAACGGTAAAGAACCTCCTGACCTGTCAGATGAACCAGAGTACAGAGGCAGGGTTCAGTACCTTGGAGATAAACAACAAAACCACACCCTCAGACTGAGTGATGTGAGAGAAAAGGACCAAGGAAATTATTACTTCAGATTTATAACATTAATAACAGACACACCTGGAGGAAAGTGGCAAGGTGCAGATGGAGTTGATCTTTCTGTCACAGGTAAGAACCATCAGCAGAAATTTAACCCTGTACTTCATTCACTGGTGAACAGGATTCCTCCAGCAGTTCTGTAATACAGTCACTACAGTCCTTCTTACCTCAAAGCATTTCACAGAAAATGTGCTGATCTAGGAACAGTTTCTGATTGATTAAATCAGATCCCAAATCAGCACTCCAGTTCAGAGATGCAGCTGAGAAGTTTTTACACTGTCTTTCTGGAATTAGTGCTCAAGTCTAATCTGGATCACAGTAACATCATGAATGTTATAGAAGTAATTCCACAAAAATACTAATTTAAATTTTCCCCTTAATCCAAACAGTCAGTTCAAGACATTTGTTTCTTTAGTTTTGCATAGGACCTCCAAGGTTAATGTAGCTAACAATTAAATAATGGAAGTGTCTTTATTCCTGTTTTGATTAACTGTTTAAATTCCAACCAGAAGTATTCAGAATCAGAATAAGATCAGAATCAGAATTATAAAACTTTACTGACCCAGAGAAAATTGCTCATGTTATGACTGCACAGACACATAGAGACACAGAGACAAGTGTAGCCTATCACAGCTCTAGCTCTCTATGGTAGACACTGGATGACACAGGAGCTTTTTTCTCTACGTCTGTGCAGTTCAATTATCACAGGGACCAGCTAATCAGTTCTAGGTTCGTCTCAAGAGAAAATGAGTAGTCGCATTATGCAGAGCAGCAAGAGCAAAAGAATGACACGTGGACTCGTAGTTTAAAAAACTGGTACTATACTGAATGAAATATTGACTGGTTGTAGAAAAAAAACTAAAAGGAAAACCCTTTCATCAATATGCAATAGCCCCTTTTCCAAATCACTCACCTTTCGTTTTCCAAACTCAGTAAAATGAGTACTCATACATAGGAACACATTACTTTTTAAAAACAATGAAAAAAGGTTTTTTTTTTTTTTTTTAAAAACACAATATATATGGATGTATCCCTTTGACCTGAATAAATATACCAAATTACGTCTTAAATGAGGTCAGTTCAAAACAACCACTAAACCACTGAATCAATAACAAATCCCACACATAGATATTAAATATATACAGTCTCTCCTTCAATGTCCTTTCTCACTGCACTGACAGAATTGGAAAAATGCTGGAAAAGTGCAAAGGGGAAAAAAAAATCCCTCAGTATACTAGCCAAAGGCAGCCCTACCAGGACGATGGAAACAACAATTCGGATTCTCCAGGACCGTTTCAACTTTAGCTTGGCTCGCCACAACTGCTGAACTCCTCCACCACCATCGCCATCGCAGTGCAGAGAAGCAGCAGAGGAAGAACAGGAGAGAAAAAAAAACAACCCCAAACAAAAAAACACGGCCTGCATAAGCCAATAGAAAAGAAGAAAAAACACTTCTAAGCATTAACACATACAGGACTTAAATTCTCAAATTATAACATTCACAAAATCTCATTCCTTAAATCAACTTTATACATTACTGTCACGAACATGTCAATATTTTTCCATACATCTTTGTGTAAAACACACACATCGGATGGGAGGGGGCTAGAAGATGGACTAACTCATGAAATTGGATAAAATTAACCTAAAAAACAATATACTCAGCATTTTCTAAATCACTAAATAATATGCACAAACCTAAATCAGCTAATTCACTCATGCAGAGCAGTAAAATTCACTCACCAGAACAGTCTGTCAATAGCACACACTCAATACTCCTCAAAATCACAAGCTCACAACTTCAGCTTTTCCTTGAACTTGCAGAAACAGGAGACATATAGAGAGAGCAGACAGAACCTTAAAAATCAAATCAGAAATCCCGGCCCAAACTACATTGCTAATTTTAGACCGCTAGCAACTTAGCGGCTAACGCTAGGTAGCAGCTCACGTTTTTTTTTTTCTTCGGCTCACTGAAGCATATATCAATTTTCTGCGATGAACGAAAGCATCCACTCCAACAGTTTTACTTCACAAAGAGTTGAAAGTGGTCTGGTAAAACTCCCCGTGTGCATCAGTAAATAAATTTTCTCTCACTAACCCGTGAAAACCGCGGAAAAAAAAAAAAAAAAAAAAACTTTACACGCAGCCAGCTGGGGTCTCATTGGCTGACGCCCAAGCACGTGAATCTGCTCTCAGTACCACTCGCTCTCATGTCACCCGTATCTTTACAGTCTTTCAACACACTAAGTACATTCACTTCACTTGAAATAAACAAACGGGTTTTTAAAAATAAAATTTCACAAAGCTGAGTTATGTAGCAATTTAATTTAGCCAGGTAACTTAAGCCTGAAGTTGAGGACTGTCCAGTAGCAAAGTCCCATAACTCCTATCCTGTTGGACAGGCTTGACTTTGATCTTACGCTTTCTTGCTGAACAGAAATCTTGCTTTGTGAAATAACCCCTTCTCTTATGTGTTAGATGAAGGGTGCTAGATCTCAAGCACCCAGGACTGGGAACCCAATGGATAAACAAATAGTTCCTGAATGCATGTTTATTTATTTTGGTGTTTTAAGGCCTCACACATTTTAAATTATTATATTTTATGTTATGACAAATGTTAATAGTTTTTAATGGTGTGTGATAGTGGTGTAAGCCTCTTCCATGTGTGTAGGACTACTGTTACTGCATCACAATTTGGTTTGGCGTGAAATAAAAAGAGCAGGAACTGTGATTCTGACTTTTACATCTGGTCGAACATTTATGATGTAAAAACAATATGAATTAATGAACTATTGAACTAATTTTTCTTTACCCTTCCAAGCTGAATTTTGTGTGTGTTGAGGGGGGCTCCATAAAAAGGACTGCAGTGAAGGTGTGTTTTCTCTTTATCACAGATCTGCAGGTGGAGGTTCCTGAGAGGGTGTTAGAGGGAGATCAAGTCACTTTCACATGTAAAACCACCTGCAGTCTGTCTGACAGTCCAACATTCACCTGGTACAGAGATGGACATCCTTTATCCTCCAGTTCTGATCAACTCCACCTGCAGTCGGTCAGTAGGGAGGATACAGGCAGGTATCACTGTGCTGTACTGGATCAGAACCTTCACTCTCCTGAGGTCACTCTTAATGTCACATGTAAGTGCACATTAATTAATTCAGTCTCGGAAAACAAACAAAAAGATACAAGTTGTCTCAGAGTAATGTGAGGACTCCAAAGTGCAAGTGTGTTTTTTCTTGTTCACAGATCTCCAGGTGGAGGTTCCTGAGAGAGTGAAAGAGGGAGATAAAGTCACTCTCACATGTAAACCAAGCTTCAGTCTCTCAAACAGTCCAACATTCACCTGGTACAGAGATGGACATCCTTTATCCTCCAGTACTGATCAACTCCACCTGCAGTCGGTCAGGATGGAGGATCCAGGCAGGTATCGCTGTGCTGTACTGGATCAGAAACTTCGCTCTCCTGAGGTCCCTCTTAATGTCAGATGTAAGTACAGATTCATTCATTCAGTCTCAGAAAACAAACACAATGTAAACAGCTATCATTGATATTAATATTAATTTGGTAAAATACATCTAAATTGCCTCTAGGTGTGACTGTGTGTTTGTATGTGTGTTTGCCCTGTGATGGACTTGGTCCAGGATGTTTCTCAGACAGTTAGAGGAAGGAAAGCATGACTTTTACGTTCTTTTTTTTTTACGCATTTTACGTTATTTTTCGGTATTTTTTTCTTTCTTTCTTTCTCTTCTTTCCCTCTTATTTACTTTAAGCCAGTTTTCTTTTGTTCATAGCACTTGTATATTTACAGTAATTATTTATTTATTGACTCGCTAAACTTTATTTCGTCCTGCTCTCCCGTCGATGGTGATGGGGAATGTTAAAAGTGAAAGTGACCATTCTGTCATACGTGAACACACCACAGCACACGGTGTGAACAGTGTGAACTTCTTCCTCTGCATTTAACCCATTTAAACCCATTCACCAAGTGAAGCAGCGGACAGCCAGGAACACAGCGCCCGGGGAGCAGTGTATGGGGACGGTACCTTGCTCAAGGGTACCTCAGTGGTGCCTAGCAGTCTTGGGAATCGAACCCACGACTTCCTGATCGCAGGACGAATAATAATAATAGCAGCAAACATAAAGAGCGACTCCTCCTTCCCTCTTCTTCTCTGTTAGATCTCTGGCCAATAAGATGGACGAGCTGGCGGCGCTAACAAGGACAGAGAAAGTTTTCCGGGAGTGCAGTGTTATGTGTTTCACGGAGACATGGCTGCACGAAAACATCCCGGTCTCTGTGGTGGATTTAAACGGGTTTCAGTGTGTGAGAGCGGACAGAAATACTGGCAGGAGCGAGAGGAGGAGGGAAGGAGGACTCGCTCTTTATGTCTGCTGCTATTGTTATTATTATTATTATTATTTATTTTTAATTGCATTATTAATACTAACTCACTTTCATAAGCCATGTTTGCACTACTGATCTGCTAGTACAGCGCTCGAAATCTTACACACAGCAATGTCAGAGCTGCCTTTATCTTGTTACAATAATGTTCTGTAATTTTGTTGCACTATTGTTTATTGTCTATTTTTTAAATTTTCTCTATTGTCTTATTATCTTTTATCTTCTGTTGCACAGAGCATGCGAATCACTTATAAATCTTATGAAGTGTAATGAGTCGTTCTACCTCTAGATGGACCAAAGAATGTCTCAGTGTCCATCAGTTCCTCTGTTGAAACAGTGGAGGGCAGTTCAGTGACTCTGACCTGCAGCAGTGATGGAAACCCACCTGTGCAGAACTACACCTGGTTTATAGAAGGTAGAAACTCTCCTGTAGGATCTGGACACAGTTACAGTGCTCTACAGAGTGGATCTTACTACTGTGTGGCTCAGAATGAACACGGGTCTCAGAAATCAGCACCAGTGACGATTACTTTAAAAGGTAAAAATGACATGATAGCATTATCATTGTGTTCAGAACTGAACTATAAAACTAGTAAAACAGTAAAAAATAAAAAAAAAACTGGTTGAGTAACAGCTGCACACTGTGTTTCACACAGGCTTTCAGAGTGTTGTTCTCTTTGTGACTGCTGGTGTCCTGTTTGGGTGTGGAGGCATATTCCTTGTCATTATGGTTATAAGGTAAGCATGTGTACTTTTTATTTATTTTATTACACACACATACACACACACGTATATATACAAACACACATATGTACTTATGTATATTTATATAATATGTAAACTATATATATTTATGAGCTGAACACCATCTACACACACACACACACACACGTGTATATATATATATATATATATATATATACACATATATATATATATGAATGATTATAAAGAGAGAGAAAAACAACATTTTTTATTCTCAGGAAAAAGAACAGAAATCATTCAGCTGAAGAACCAAAACAGTCAAATCAGGCAAGTTGACGCAGTGTAACTGAGTTAACTCCTCAGACACTGCAGTGTTATCACTATGTTTCCTGTTGTTTTCCTTGGTCAGCTCAATTTCATGAAGAATTTGGATTTGTGATTAAGAATGGAAAATCCATACACGGATACACTGTAATATGTTGTTTCCTCACACCTCAGGAAAACCTCTACAGCAATTTGCCAAGCAAAGCCACAGCAAATGACCCAACAGCAGACTCTGCCAATCAGGTTGATGCTCTTTATGCCAGAGAGGGACCCCATAGGCCAAACAACCCCAGGAGAGAAGGGAGCTCTGCAGTTTCCTCCTCAGGAGTTGATGAAGAGGTTCAGTACGGTAACATCCAGCTCCGTCGGCATGAAGTAGCAGATATTATTCAGGAAGATGATGTTCAGTACGCTACAGTTACATTTTCTCCTGCTGGACCAGCCCACAGGTGAGTTACAAACAAAACCATTGTGTTTGATTCAGTAATACGTGTCTTCAAAGTGCAGGTAGATCACACTTGATTCATCGTTACAGCTCTCCTGTCGCTGAAGAACCCTCTGTGATCTACAGCAGTGTGTAGATCTGCTCACAACCAAAGTTATGACCCACATCTCGATCATTAATTGGAACACGACCATTGGAAACCCTCTAGATGTCACACATAGCATCTCTTTTGGAGTTTATCCATTTTTGTAATAATTTCATTGCTTTATTGTTTATTTTTTCAGCTAAGTTCTCAGTTCATTGGTCGCTGATTAAATGTTATAAGAGGAAACATTACACATAATTCTCAATATTTTGGCAAGATATTAAGACACAGAGTGGAAGTGATAGTGATGGCACAGTCTGGTGGTTTCCCTGTTTAAACACACCTGGTTCAACTCACCTGTTCATTGCCAGGTATGGTGAGTGTGTTTGAGGAGGGGAACCACCAAACTGTGCAGGACACCAGCTCTACAGAAACTAAATTTGGGCTTGGACTGTCCTAACCATCATTATTACTTGGCCACCACATCATGTCCCCTATAGGACACCAAGGGGCACTACAACTTGTTAAAGTTATGTTTTTTTAACTATTTGGCTTCTTAGTTTTTTTTGAGGGCTTAAAATAGTTGCTAATGCGGTGTGAGGAAATGTGGAGTCAGAAAAATTCTTCTGAGCTTCTGACTTTGTCTGGTGTAGCTACTATAGCTTACAATGCAGTTTCTTTAATGTTCTTTAATGTCTTGCCAAACAGGTGAATTTTTTTGCAATATTTTTATTATCAGTATTATTATTTTTTTGTATATACAGTATTTTATGGATCCACACATGGATATTATTTCAATATTTACACATGTATACAGTGCAGTCACATTAAAACAGTGCTGGAAGGTTGGAAGGTTTGCTGATGACCTTGAGAACTGTTCATACTGGCTAACTAGGCTAGTTATGCAGCTACAAAACTTCATTATTTTGTTCAAGTTTTATTTGTATGCTGTTTTATAAATTATTGGCCGAGTAGGCAGCTCAGATGAGTTAAGTCTGACCTGCTAACAGTCCCTAGAACCAGAAATAATAGTGCGTTCCATTTGACCTGGGAAGTCAGAATTTCAGAACTCCTATGTCACATCCCTGTCCTGTTTTGCCTCTGCTTGCTTTTCTTTTTGCCTAGAGCCATGCAGGTTTTGTTTTGGTTTTCAGCTCTGCATTTGTCCTGCCCCATGTTCAGGGTGTTCACCTGTCTTTGTAACTCCTCCCCACACAGGTGTTCCCTGTCAAATCCCTCTTTTAAAAGCCCTGAGTCTTAAATCTCTTTGTCGGTCAACCATGGCGCTACCATGTTTGTTTCGATGTTTGTTGCTACCCTTTATATTTTCTGTTCATCTGCACTTTTTTGTCTAACTTGTGTACTTGATCTGTCAGCGTACTTGTGAATGAAATGATTGCTTGCATTTACATCCACAACGAGTCCTCCCTACATATCACCTTACATCCTAGAGGGAAATTTTAACTGGGACACCCCTGATGTCAGATTTCTGACTCGGAAGGTCAGAGGAATCTCGCCTACCCTGACTTCAAAATCCAAGGTCATTACTCTTGGGATCAACAGTAGTGAAAGTGGCAGCAAAGGGTTTCTGTCACATTAGTGTCTCATTAAATCAGTCGTCCACACAGTGCAGTCCAGTCTCCATCTATGGACGCATTGCTGAGATGTTTCTATGCACAAAATTCTGTGTTATGCACTGGTATTGCTAACACTGGATAACTATAACTAACCTGGCTAGATCCTCACTTTCCCACTTGTTGGTCATAATCAATTGTGATGTTATTCCCAGATCCGACTTCCCACTTTCGAGGTAAATGGAACGCAGCGTAAATATGTTGAGGCAGCTTTCAGTCACTATGCTGCAGTCAGTTGAAATGATGTTCCTGAGGCTGTAAGATGTGCTCAAACTGTAACCATTTCAGAAAAATTAAGCTACTGTTCCCATTTATCACTTGATTCTTTTTTTATTTACTCTCCAGCTGTTATGGTTTAATTTCAGTTTGTATTCCTTTCAGTTTTGTATCTTTTATTTTCTCTTAAACAAATTTTAACTTAAATTCTATATTTTCTTAAATGTTTCTTTTACTTGAACCTATGTATAGCACTTTGAGCTGTGTTTGAAATGTACTATATAAATAAATTTATCAGCAAGAAGCTTTCAGACATTACAGAGAGTTTTTTTAATCAAAATTTTACACATTTGCAAACATATTCTCAAAAACAAGTGTACCAAGAGTTATTTGTGTGATTCCACAGAACACCTATTTCTGGTTCTCTAAAGAACCTCTATAAAGAATAATTTTTGAAAATAAGATGTATAAGTGTGATGGACATTCTTGAAATTTAACGAACCCCGATGTAATGTGAATGTTCTTGGAAGAACCCTTAAACTGGTTAAGAGAATTTATATTGTGTGGAAGTGCTTTATACCTTCACATGCACACTGATTTGGAAACATGGTTCTTTAGGGGATAGGAACTAATATGGCTTTCATGTCCTCGCCGCCGTAGCTAATGCTACTCCAAAGGTTTCCACAGTTGGCAGATAGCCTGTTTGTTATGGTGAAGCTATAATAAATGATAGCTACTAACAGCAGAGCAGGGCTAGCCATGAGCAGGGAATGTAGATTAGTAGTAGTAGTAGCTTAGACTTGAAGTGGATTTTATCATCCAGTTTTGATAACAGGGATTTGTAATTAAGATTGGAGTAAATTGTGGATAATTGGCTCCTTTGGGGTAATCATAGTTTTATTTTTGCATAGAGACATTTAAAACAGTTATGAAAATGGTAGAACAAGTGCAAACAGACCCCGGCACTTCCTTCACCACTGGACCCCAGAGCAGCTACCACCTGCTGTAGGAAAGTCAGACTTCATCTAGTGGCCCAAGTCTCTGCAGTATGTGTGTACAATACAGTGTGTTTGGTGTTGTCACATAGAACCAAAGTTATTGTAATTTAAAAAACGTAATGATAATAGCTGCTACTGGGGTTTTAAAAATGGTGTCACACTCAAAACGAACCAATTTCTTTTATTTTAAGTCTTAGAAACAGACAAAGAAACACAAGATCTCTCCGTAGGGGGTCCGGAGAGCAGTTGAGCGGCGGTGCACTGAGCGGAAGAACAGCAAACGGCGAGCTTGTAGGAGAGTAAAAAACGGTTTTAGACCGTTTTACACCGTTTATATTTGTTGAAATCAGATTTTACTAATACACTCTGAGTTCTAAGAGTTAGGGTTACACACTCTGATGGTCTGTGGACCCCTGAATTAACTTTGGCCACCCCATGACCACCTCATAAAACAGCCACTGACAGAATACACAATTGTAGACTCAGTAATTCGCAAGTGACTGGTCACTGTCATGTCGGGCTCCCTGAAAGGACGCACTGCAGAACCAGAGTTAGGAATACAAAGTTTTTTATTGAAAATCCCCACAAGAAATGAGCTCACTGAGCTCCAAACTCAAACTTAGTAGTCCAACACGAAACTAGAGAGGTTCCAGGAAATCCAGTCTTCCTGCGTGAACGAACTCGTGCTGCTGAGAACTTATCTTGGTCTCACGAGCCAAGCTACTGTTTGGGGTTATCCAGCCTGTACTACAAATCCACTGAATTGCCGCAGTGGAAACGGGAACATGAACACCTCACGCCTGTGTGGAGAGATGGAGAGTAACAGTCACTGAAGCTCCCAGAAGCCAATGGAGCTAAAAGCTACTTTAGCAGTAGCCGTAGTCAGAAGCAGCTCCTCCACTGCCCCTTGGAGTAGCTCTCCCAGATTAGCTCCCGTTGGCTCGTCCTTCCAGTCCAGCACTGTTCACAAACACACACGGAGGTTAAGCACATCTGCAAATACACATACGAACCCATACACGAGCACAGCCGAGTGCTAACTGCTCAGTTGGCTGATGGTTGGGGTGACCACGCACAGATCTCCGGGTGGGCTTCCCTTTTCAACCCGCACACACACAGAGACAGCCAATCATACCACACAACCTATCAAACACTAAACAAGCAATCGTTAACTAAGGTGAAACACACATGGACTTGCTATCAGTAACCTAGAAACCCAGCTGATTAGCTTAGTGCTAAAAGCTGGGCTGCCCTGCTACTGATAGCCACTCACACAACATATGATGTCATCACTGCATGTCCAGGGCTGCACGTGGTCAAAACTCGGGGGACAGGCTCTGAAGGGGGCATGACCGAGGCGGACCAGATGTGACAGTCACTTTTTAATTCATGTGTCAAAACTGCTTAGTAATTCATTTTAAGATGTCTGTTACTAAATTAATAACAATCAATAAACACATTTAAATCATTCATAAACACTCTATGCCTCAGCTAATCAACAGTTCAGGTAGCTAACAGGTTAGGCTTTAATACTTTTGGAGGGCTTTAATTTGAAACCATTTCTGACATTTTCACTGAAAAAAATTAAAAATATGTTACATTTGTGGCTGTTCTTTTCTGTGCAACTCTATTTTTAAACATGGAATAAGACTTCATTTCCCACAATGCATTTCATGCATCATACCACATCCACTTCCTCTCTTCAGTGATTCTGACTGGCAAGCAGCTGCCAAAATACTATAAAAATATATATATATTGTGTGTGTGTGTGTGTGTGTATGGGTGTGTGAGTGTGTGTGTGTGTGTGTGTGTGTGTGTGTGTGTGTTTGTGTAAGTGTGTATGAGTGTGTGTGTGTGAGAGAGTTTGTGTAAGTGTGTATGAGTGTGTGTGTGTGTGAGAGAGTTTGTGTGTGTGTGTGTGTGTGTGTGTGTGTGCGTGTGTGAGTGTGTGTGTGCGTGTGTGAGTGTGTGTGTGTGTGAGAGAGAGAGAGAGAGCTTTAAAAAAATGAAATGTAAAAACAGTGTTTAATATTGCATTAACAGGTTTCCTTTAACCTTTTTACAGGTATTTTTATCATGCTCAGGTCTCAGGGCTTCACAATTTGGGTTTTGTTAATCATTATCCTCTCAAACACCCCGTGAGGTTTGTCTTGTTGTAAAGTTTACCATGTATTTTTCTGAGCTGTGGTGAAAAGAGTAAATGCACTGAACTCACCTCACCTCTGGCTGACCAGTGAGAGAGAGGGAGAGAGAGAGAGAGAGAGAGAGAGAGAGAGAGAGAGAGAGAGAGAGAGAGAGAGAGTGTGTGTGTGTGTGTGTGTG
>JBBPCZ010000089.1:21256333-21274020 GCA_037974445.1 Brycinus macrolepidotus | reverse complement strand
CCTGGGCAAGTTCTGATTAAAAGTTGTTCAGCTAGGCAGTAAGACAAATATCAGAATTAGGGGTGGGAATTTAACGTGTTATTTGCGATTAATTAATTTGAAAAAAAAAAACATGTTGAAAAAAAAAGAACGCATTTAATCACACTTTGCATTCCAAGCAAAGGGGAACTTTTGTCAGTGCACGATTTCCTGGTACACCCATTACATTGATGCACACATCAGAGCTACAAAAATGGAAGAATTGGAAGAAAGCGCGCTGCAGGGATATTACAGTGGTACCCCGCATAAAGAACGCAATCTGTTCCAGCGGCGTATTCGTTATGCGGGGAGTTCGTTGTGCGTCCCTAGACTTCTAAGGGAAATCGTGTAATCCGTTCCAGGTCCCTGCGAAAAATCGAGAAAATTCTTAAAAAATGAAGACTAGTAAAACATTCAATAAAGCAGGGAATGATGTTAGGTTTTTTCTTGGGGTTCACACTTCACAGAAACAAGTAAAAAATGTGCAGTTTCACTCGCGAAAAAGCTGTCCTGCAACAAGAATACCTTCAATTTTAACCACCAGTAAACACACAGACACCAAAAACACATCAAAACAGGAAAAATTGCACTAATGGGGAGAAATAACACAACATGATGCGTTGTCTTCATCTGAGACACATCTGGATGGATTCAGACATTTTATTTAATGTAAAACTGGGTTTTCACGTGCGACGCGCGGTTTGTTGTGTGAAACACGTTGGTTCTGCGAGTCACACTCCATCAGTCTTTCATAAAATTAAATCAGGAGATGCTGATGGAGACATCAGGAAAAAATCTGGAACCAAATCTGTGTTTTTCTGACAAGCTGACATACAAAACTGGATCTTTTTCAGTTTGCTTTCTGCTGTGTTTATGCTCATCCATCTGTTTTTGCTGCTGAAAGATTCTCACTACTCAGATAAACGACTTAAAGCTATTTGCACAGGATACTAAGACTTTTGCACAGTGCAGTAGGAATGTTAATACAATTAAATGACGGGATTTTCAGAAGTGAATCCCTCCGAATCCGTGCTCGGTGGTGTGTTTTCATAGTGAGTTTAGCTAATTTACCAAATGAGGAGCCCATGTTCATTTACACCCATCCATATCTTATAGGAATCAGCTAAACAGATTAGCTGGCCTGCTGCCTGTACTGGTCTCCATTCGTTTCAGGCTAAATAAAACATTGCTAGTTTGGAAGTGTTTTATTGTGGACAAAAAAAATTGAAGGAGAATCTGGGGAATGAAAGAGCCAACTTGAGCATCGTTAGCTAAAAAATGTGGCTAGCTAACGTGGCCTGTCAGACACCAGATTTAGCCCCACCCCAACGCAAATCGGACAAAAAAAAGTCTCAAAATCTCTCTCAACAGAAAAGAGCAACAATGTTCTTTCCCAGTCAGTTCATTGTGAATACATCACAAAAACTGTAAACTAATAGTCAGAAGACAAAAACTCCTGGAGACTCACCTATTCAGAGAGAACCTCCTCTCCTGATGCTCTATCTACCCTGAATCACACCTGCTTGTCTATCTGTACAGGCTTACATCTTCCTGCAGTACTCCCTACTTAAAGATTTAGCACTTAGAACTCTCCTCTGGTTCTCACACTGTCCTGAAACTTGAGTGTTTCCTCAAATTATAAGTTGCTTTGGATAAATGCGTTTACCAAATAAATGTACTGTAACAAATGCCCAAAACGTACCTTCCCTTAACCCTGGGTAAGTCAGTGCTCCGGCCCATGATGAGGTACGTCTTGCCTTCCTCGAACGAGAAAGACTCTCTGCAGTTAGCGTGACCCATAAAGCTTCTCATTTCTCCTTCCACACCCGTATCTGAGCCTGCACATCAAAAACACAAATGCATTAGTGTGAATGTGCTCGAACCCTTGAAACGTCCTCTTGATGGGAACGCAGACGGCAGCAGTGTAACAATGCGTGCTTGAAAGTTTGTGACCCCTTTCAAATTCTCTTCATTTTTATATGAACCCGACCTAAAATTTGGATAAGATCTTCATCAGCGTCATAAGAGGATCCGATAAAACAAATCTGTCCCTCTACAGAAAAAGTAAAAAAAATGTAAATCATGTCAATGTACAACGTACAAGAGGAATATCTATCAGATTGTACAACTCTCTCTCGGTAGTGCCATCACTTCCAACACAACCCAGTCTTGCGTTTAAAGAAACTTTCTTTGAGGTCCATCTTACGACTTCCCATATTAAACAAACTTTTGAGTAGATTTTATTATATCTGTAAGTTTTATTTTATTTTCTGCATTTTACAACCTCTATGGAATTGTATTGTTCAGCAGTCTTGTTTGAGACGTCTGACAGCGAGAAGTACTTTGTAAATAAATTTTGCTTACTTACTTCTTCAAAAGTTAATTTCACTAGTTGTTCTATGACTTAGTAGCTGCACTGCATGATTTTTATTAGTCAGCCAGTCTTATTTTTATAATAATAATAATAATGATTATTATTATTGTTGTTGTTGTTGTTGTTGTTATTGTTGTTGTTTTGTTGATGTTGTGTTATCTTTAATCAAACTGTTACTTAAGTATAATTTACATTACAATGATTTTATGTAATTTCAACAACTTTTTCTGCTACCTTGATGAGCAGACACTGTGTTGCCAGTTTATTAGGTACACCCACCCTGTATCTTAGAATCTGAATCAGAAAACTTTTTTGATCCCGGAGGAAATTGCTTATGTTATGACTGCACTGACACACAGAGACACAGAGACAAGAACAATATAAATATAAAGTTGAAATAAATCTAATGAAACTCTAAATGAAATACACTATGCTATATACACAAATGCTGATGTGTAAACATCTACACTCATGGATGGTTTTATTTTGATGCTGCAAAACTTCCAGCATAGCTTTACTTCCCCAGTGTGACCACCAGCTTCTAAAAACTTGAGATGTTCACGAGACACTCTGACTGATGGTCACAGCAACAAAGAGTAGTCATACCTTCTTTCAGGACCTGTTCGATCCTCATGATGTAATAATCTGTGTAAGGGCTTTGGTCAGCGCTCACCACTTTGACCTTGTAAACTGTAAAATGCACAAACATCGTTACTTCAGTTGCTACTCATTTCACAAACATTTGATTTATTGTTACAGCAGAACAAACAAATCACACACACGCACGCGCACACACACACACACACACACACACACACACACACACACACACACACACACAAACAAAGCTGGCTTTGTTTACCGTAATCCATGCCAGCCTCACAAGCCTTTTTCTCCCGATCTTTCTCCTCGATTTTCTGTTTCTTTTGGAGGCTGCAGTTCTCTGTCGTGAGATATTGAAAGTTTCAGTTTGATTTATTTATTTATTTGCTAAAGCATCTCCAGTGGCTTCTCAATATCAGAAGCACAAAGTATGTCTGACTGTCATTTTTTTCAATTATTACTAATTTTGCTACACACCTTCAGCACACTGGCACAGGCCCTTCTGATCATCGCACAGTCTGTTCAGTGCTCCGTCTTTCTTCATAGGGTGGTAGAACTTCACACAGCGGTCGCCTGTGAAAGCGCAAGCATTTATTACAGCGATTTTACAGCACTCTTTTCTTTGTCTGATCAGAAATAAATCATCTTCTTATCTGGGGATTATTGAGTCTGACTTGTTTCTCCTAAACCCCCCTTTAGGAGACATAAGGAGCAAAAGAAAAAAAATCAACTGAAGACAGAAGTTCTTTTGCTGTTCTTATCGGCTTCTCAGTTTCTCCTCTTTAACAACCTCATGGATCAAAACTGTCTGACTTTGGTAGCCGAGACTACCTATGACCAATTTCAGGTTCATTTAAAAGATATACCAAGTTTTCTTGTGGATCTTCTGCTTAATCTGAAGATCTGATGATCTGAGGTGAATAAAGATCAGAGCAGTTCTCCTGGGTTCAAAGATCTTGTGAATTTTTTAAAACCCCAGTAGTGATTATTATTATTATTACATGTTTTTTAAATTAAAATAACTTTGGTTCTACGTGACCAAACAAAGCTCAGCATGACGTCAGACACCTCGAGCATCGACACAAACCTGGGAAACTTCCATATAAGGAGCTGTATGGCAGCATGATGATAATTTGCCATTTGTTGCGCTTCCAGAATGGATACGTGCTGCTCACGTTCTAAGGGTTAAGATATTAAATTGGGATCGGGCTGAGATTAGGGGAAGCTCTTTCTCAGGAGCTGAATTTAAGAAGTGGGAGAAAATGAACAAAATCTCATACTGATGTTAAACTGAGCTCTGTTATATCTAGGAGAAACATTCTGGACAAAGATCTTATTTTGAATTTTCCTGTCCTTTGGGTACGCTTGCTGTTAACTTACCTGGAGAGTAGTACTCATATACAGTGATGGCTGCGGGCTGGAGCATGGCCACATTGTTGAGCTTGTGAATTCTGAAAGCAATCCTGTCTACCTCCCCTCGAGATACCTGGTGAGAAGCAGAGAAGATATTTTGCACACTAATGTAGTGTAACGTTCCATGGGGATATAGCGTAGATTGTGTAAAAGTGTTTGCATAATATCAAACTTAATGTCATCCAGCAACGTTTAAATGAAAACAGACAGAAAACCCAACTTAATTCACTAGTCAGACCTATGAGAGGGTGTGGCCTAATGTTCTGAAGAGCATGCTTGCTTGACATCCCTTGGTCCAAGATTCCCAAGCTTGCTTTGCCACTCAAGCAGGAGTATTAAGAACTGAGCAAACCAAGCCAGCAGAACCAAGTGAGGCTGATTTTGTGTGCACCCTGGAGTATGAAAGAGATTGGTGGTTCCACAGAGGTTTCATATTCACCAATGGTGACGAAAAGGTATGTTTCAAAAGGCACTTTTCCACAGGTCTACAGGAACCGTTCTGTATCTAAACTGTACTGTGATGGTACTGAAGTTATATCATGTTTTGATGTTTCAGTGTATTTCAGTCCAGTAACAGAGTTTCTGACTCAATTCTCTCCACACAGTTTATGGCTAGTCGTCCCAAAACCGCGTCCATGGAGTCGAACCGGCGGAAAGTTTTTCTGTCAGAGCTGCTTTTGTTATTGTGGTCTTTTATTATTTATAGTCTTGTTTGAGTTTTTAATTTTTTCCTTGCATTCTTTATCTGTGTGATGGAAACCTAACCCAGCTACCTTGTTAGTGGCTCACCTTCATGTTTCTCACAGCATTAAAGATAAAATTGACTATTAGAGAGATATTTCGCCACTATGAGGTGCTAGTGAGATGCCAATGAGATGACTACACACCAACATGGCGGTGCGCTGCTGAAAAATACAAACACCTGTTAATTGATTCTCTCCGCCAGCCTAGGAAAGCCTAAAAGGTAAGAAAATAAACTATACCTTCTATCATATTAACTCCTATCGTATCATTTCAGCTTTTCCACTCTAGAGAAGCCGTTAGAAGATCTGGAAAGCTTATTTAGCTTCTCTGTCGAGCGCTTCGACCGAATCAACATGGTTAAACCCAAGGTTCCGACTCTCACCAACACACCGACGGCCAACAAAACTACTCCGTCCACCAGGAGGAGCCGGCCCAAGGATTCGCCCGAAGCGGCCTCTCCACCTGCTAAAGACTTCATGGCCATCTTGGATTCCATAAACAACAAACTAGCCAGCTTCGACGGACGCCTGTCCTTGTTGGAAATTCTCCACAGAGAAGTTCAAGCTGTGTGTGAATCTCTAGAATTTAGCCAACAACAGGTTGAAATATTTACGGCAGAGAACACGGTTCTCAGAGAGTCGGTGAAATCCCTCACTGATGGTATGAGCCAGCTCTCTTAGGAAAATAAAAAAATTAAAGAAACTGTGCTAGATCTACAGGTGCGAAGCATGAGAGACAACCTAGTCTTTGCTGGTGTCCCAGAGGAGACCGAAGAGGATCCAGAATCCACGATCAAAAACTTCATTCAGAACCAGCTCAAGCTCCCAGCGGATACCGTTAATAACTTCTCTTTCCACCGTGTTCTTCGCCTTGGAGGAAGAAGACCCGAAGGCCACAGACCTAGACCTATTGTGGCCAAATTTGATCATTATAAGCGAAAGGAGCTGGTGAAAAGCAGAGGCAGGGAACTGAGAGGAACGGGCTTCAGCGTCAATGAGCAGTTTCCCCAGGAGATCCTGCAGCGGCGCAGAGTCCTATTTCCCATCAGGAGGCATTTCATCGATGGAGGTTCCTGAGCGGTCATTACTGTTGACAAGCTGTATGTCAACGGGCAACTGTATCACGACCGGGAAACCACCCCCTGGCTCTACAAAGCTAAAATCAGGTGATCATTTTCCATATTAACATAATTTGTTCACTAATCTGCTAACAAGTATGTCCTCATTTAAGCATTATCTGCTTGTCTCTACTGCTTAACCACAGACAACATGTGTCGTACATGTAATACTGGTATTTGCACTACTTGTTTATTTCTGTCCTCTTTCTCGTTTATCATTATTTCTCTCTTTTTCTTTTCTCTCTCTCCTCAACAGTTAGCTGCTCTTATGGTATTTAATGCTACAGTTTGCTTAGCTGCATCCCACATAGAACACACACAGACGCACACACTGGCCCAGGCTCTAACCCGAATAGACACAGATCCTCAACAGGTACAAAACACACACAGGCATACACACGCACATACAGGCACCCATGTGCAATTACATGTGCACGTACATGCATCCACACATACACATACATGTATACACACATGCACACACTTTTAGTAAGCCTCTCACACTCAGCTAGTTGGTTTAAACATGAGTACATTCAGGTTTGTCACTTGGAATGTGCGTGGTTTGGGTTCCAGAGAAAAGAGATTAAGAGTGTTTAATTGGTTGAAAGAACTACAGGCAGACATTCTCCTCATACAGGAGACTCACTTACCCAAAAGTAACACACTCACCTCACCACAGTTCCCTCATGTATTCTCAGCTGGCTACAACTCCAAACAAAGGGGAGTAGCCATACCGATAAATAGAAATATACGCTTTACTACCACTAATTCTATTGCAGATCTGGATGGCAGATTTATTATAGTTAATTTGTCTATTCATAATAAGGACATATGCATTACTAGTATATACGGCCCAAATATTGACGACCCCTCCTTCTTTCACACTCTTTTCTCCTCACTTTCTGATCATCCTGACACCACACTTACAATAGGAGGGGACTTCAATCTGGTGTTTAATCCTGAAACTGATAGGCGTAGTACCGCAGGGAGTTATAGGAATTGGCAATCTGCAGAAATTCTTAAACAATACATGAGGGACTTTGGACTGTGCAATTTTTGGCATTCTCATCACCCTACCCTTAGAGAATATAACTTCTTCTCGTCCGTACACTACTCGTATTCTCGGTTAGACCACTTTTTAATCAGCAGCTCCATTATGAGGGACACTACAGCCATTCAGATTCACCCTATCACTATCAGCGACCACTCAACTGTTTCCCTCACTCTGACTAACGCAAAGGTCACACCTCCAACCAGAAACTGGAGATTTAACACATCATTACTTAAAGATCAAGATTTAATAAATTATTTCAAACAGGAATGGGCACTATTTTTAGACAGTAACGACATGCCAGGAATCTCACCATGTGTTCTTTGGGAGACAGGGAGAGTAGTCATGTGAGGTAAAATAATTTCTTACTCCTCGCATAAGAAAAGATTAGAAAACTTAATTATGTCAGAACTCGAGCAAAAGATTAAATCTTTAGAGGTCGAGTATGCTGTCTCATGCGAGGAACACATCTTGAGTGAACTAAGGAAATCAAAACTCAAATTAAATGAAATAAATGATAAAAAAAAATACAGTTCTTGTTACAAAGACTGTGACTAGAGAACTTTGAATATAGCAACAAAACAGGCAAGTTCCTAGCCAACCAATTAAAACTAAATAAAGAAAAAGGAACTATCGCCTCCATTAAAAATCCATCTGGAAATATTACCCATGACCAGAAGAAATAAACAATACTTCTAGAAATTTCTATAAAACTTATATACGTCACCATCAGATGCTGATGTTGAAGAATTCCTCAATATTATAAACCTTCCAAAATTACAGGACGTCCAGGTTATGGCTCTGGATGCACCCATCTCAATGGCTGAACTCCATGATGGCCTTCAATATATGCCCAGTAAGAAAGCTCCAGGTCCAGATGGTTTTCCGACAGAATTCTATAAAGAATCCTGGACTACGGTGGAGCCCATCTTTTTCAGAATGGTATGTCATATCAGGGAGAGTGGCGAGTTATTTTCTAACATGAACTCAGCTAATATTAACCTACTTCTTAAGCCAGGTAAAGACCCCATGCTTTCATCAAGTTACCGCCCTATATCGCTTATAAATACAGACCTTACAATAATTTGTAAGGCATTAGCAAGAAGACTGGGAAAAAATCACCCCCTTTATAATACATCCAGACCAAACAGGCTTCATCAAGGGTAGACACTCAGCCACCAATACACGTAGGTTAATTAATCTAATAGATTATTGTACCATCAATAAATTGGAAACTACAGTCATTTCTTTAGATGCAGAAAAGGCATTTGATAGGGTAAATTGGACATTTATTTTTTGCAATTCTAAGCAAATTTGGGGCGGCGCTGTTGTGGCCCCTCACCCTCATTGTAAAACATTACAGCACATTCCATGACAAACTTGGATATTATATGCACACGCACACGCACACATGCGCATACACACAGACAGTCTATTGTACACATACTCATACATGCACACGCACACACCCATTCACTCTTACACACACACTCACACATACACATGCACAAACTCATTCATTCATATACACACACGTCCATACACGCTCACACATACATACAAATAAACACACACACATCCTTCACACGCACACACATGCACGTGTACATCCACGCACACGTACATATACGCTTGCAGACATGAATGCGTGTACACACACTCAGAACCATCCAGGGCCGCCGGTTTCTCTTTGTTTTTTCTGTGTATGTGTGGTTGGCTCTTGCTTTTCAGATGCAACAGTTTGAGCGACGATACAGTTACGGCAATTGTCCTTTGGATCTTTTCTGTTTTTTTTTTTTTTTGTTTTTGTTTTGTTAGCTTCCTTTTTCTATTTCTTTTCTTTCATCTCTCTCTTTCTCTGTCTTCTCTCCCCCTGTCAGATCTGGCTTAATTATACAATAAATTAATAAATAAACACAACTTCAAGTAACAAGAGCGGCTTATACTGGATTGTTGAAACCCCACTTGGCAAAGCAAAGTTGTTGGGCACATCATGGCATCTAGCTGCACATCCTGCCTGCCAAGCTGCCAGACACGACAGGGAAAAAAAAAAAAAAAAAAAAAGGTAAATTTGTTAGTGTCATAGAAAAGTCCCACTGAAATTTATCTTCAGCCCAAACAGACAATCATGCTTGAACTTCATCGACTTCCCAGTTGTTAGTTTGTGTCCATTGTTTTGCTGCATGGACAGTAAATAAACAGTGGTCTCTTTCCATGTTGTGATGAAACATTTCGATCAATCAGAAAGCAGTAATGCAGTCAGCTCGGCTGCGGCCTGTTTTTAGTCCTGTCGTCAAGTAGCTCGGGTTCAGATCAAGTTCAGGTCGCTTTATTTGTAATGGAGAAACGTTTGTTCGCGGTACGGAGTGGTTCCTTGTGCCGGTAGAAAAATGCCAAATGTTGCCTAATAGCATGAAAATGGAACGTAAATGTTGGATTCATATTTAATATTTACAAATGCTTTGTAAAATGGTTCCAATGAGTATAACTCCTGGTTCTGGCTTGGACCGTGACTGAAGGTCCATAACTTTCCATCTTCCTTGTGTTTCCCTGTGATCACGTTTTCGCAAGAACCACCCAGTTTACCTCAAAAGAGGACAAATTCTGGCAAAATATATGTAGAAATTCTCAAGGTCTTCACAGGACCTTGGTGTGCCCACAAGACCAGCGTTAGTCCAACTGCTTAATTATCCAAACTGAAAACTTCAATAAGAGAAAAGGTGTTCATATTTACCTTATCTAGATAGAGGATCAGTGATCCTCGCTCTGAAAGCTGTTTGTCCATCTCAAACTTCTGAATATACTTGTCACGACCGGTGGTTAGCTGTTAGAAACACAAGGAAAAAAATGTTACACATCAATTCATCCTTATTTTCTGACTTATGTGTACACCAGTTTTGCAAATAAAAAAAAAAGACTACAATAAAAGAGTTATGTTTAGACAAAACGAGCCATCAGTTAAATCACAGCAAAATATATCACATATCAAAAGTATAATGTGATACATATATAATTCACAGGGAGTATATTCAAATAATTAACCACAAAAATCAAACGGTCATTGAAAAGAAACTGAAAAAGTACATTTGTGACATCCTGCAAAACAGTTCACCTCTTCACCGCTAGGGGAGCTAGTGGCCAGAGCCAAGATGAGACAAAGGATTTTAAGGACTATTTTAAAGGCTATTTAAGGAGTTTTGATTGCATCATTGTGAAGTACTGATTCTCATGGTGTACAGAGCTTTTTTGTCTTCCTGCTGTTTTGGAGTTTTGTTGCTGATTTGTTTTGTACTTTGAGTCATGCTTCTAACCTTTCTTATCGTACTCCTGTTTCTGGTTTCTGACTTGCTTTTTGCTCTACCTGGATTTAGTATTTTGTCTTGCCCTTATGCTACTGTTTTCCCCTTGACTACTCGGACCGTAATAAGGACTACAACTTGGGATTATCTGTTTTCTCGGTTTGCCAAAGACTGCCCATCTTTTGTTTGAAGCTTCTTACTCTTCATACAGCTCTGGAAAAAAATTAGAGCCCACTGCAATTTATTTTAAAATCAGAATCTCTATGAGTATGACAACCATTCCATGCCAGTGTCTGTTAAACTCCTGCACAAGCACCTCATTCTGCTTTGTGAGGTACTGATTAGTGATCACCTCAATCAAATCTTATTTAATGAAGAAAAGTATAAAAACACTGCTGTAATCAACACTCTCCTCTCGCAATGAGACCAGTTGGATGGCAAAACACTTCTAGAAGTACGTCAAAGGTAATTATTGCTATTTTGTTTAAGAGTGAACAAGACATTTGTTTTCTTTTAATTATTCAAGTTCTGTAAACACTGCATCATTTCTCTTATTTTTGTCATTTCCTTTAAAATAATACTTTAAAGAACAATAATTGTATTTGGAAATTAAGAGAAATGTTGTCAGCAGTTCTTAAAAACTAAGGCAAAGCTGTTCAGTTCAATACTTGCAGCTATAAAAGATAAAACCTGTGAAACTGAATATTTTTGCAGTGGTCTCTTGTTTTTTTCCAGAGCTGTATAAATAATATGTATGAGCGTGTGTGTCACGCCCACCAGTCATGTGACGCGCACTAGGACCCGGAAGTGAAGCGCGTCACTTCCTATATAAACAAAGGAAGAGCAGGTACTCATCGCTCAGTCATACCTTCTCATGCCCGAGCCGAACCTTGCCATCTCCAACTCAACGGTACCGTGAGTACTTTCAGATCCTCTCTCCTTTGTCTTGACTGTGTGTGTGAGTGAGAACGCGGATTCCCGGTGGGAGTCTCTACTCCTTAGGAGCGTTCTCATAGTAAAGTGCGTGGTTTACCTACTCTTTCGTGTTACTCCGCGACTGGGTTCATCCACCACGCTACACAGGGCAAACTGTTACTGACCAGTCCTGACAGTGTGTGTGTGTATGTGTTTGTGGTTTCAGTAGATGTAAATAAAGACTGCTGGACGCTGTCCAAGGAAATTAGGCTTCTTACAGCTGATATAAATGAGAGTCAGTTACTGTAAACTGTGTTGTGCAGCATATTTGTTGTCCTCACAAAACAATAATAATGTTACCCACCCCAGCGAAGTGTTGGGGAAGAGTTTTCTCACCTGTCTGGATGTGTTTGACAGCTTCAGCGCGACGTTGCAAGCCGACTCCCTCCCACTGCTTTGTGGCGTCCAGATAATGTGTGGCGATGAGGGGCAGTGTCATGAAGATCATGTTCTGTTCTCCACAGCCATGAGGCTGCACAATCAGACGCCCCATGAAGTCTCCACTGATGGCCTGCTCGATGGTTTGGCTTATTTCTTGTCCTGCAGGACAGCAAAGCAGAGCATAAAGCGATGAATAGGTTTGGATGACTGTATGACATTTTTTTAATTGAACCTTGATCAATTTAATTCATCAGTGAAACATCAGTGAAATCAGTGTTGTTCTTCCTAGAGTATGTTGGAGACAATTTTCCAGTTCTCTTCACCAAACACTACCTTGTTTTTTGTCCATCTGCAGCATTTCTCCAGACTCTGGTAGACGTTACCACCATGTGAGATTGTTACATTTACTTTTGATGTATCCCTTCACCTTTTGCATTCGATATAAAATTCTTCTGTATACTCTTAAAGCCCTTCATGGCTTTCCTTCCTATTATACACAAGACCTGTTACATCTCTACACCACTTTAAGGTCAACAGACTCAATGGTTTATGTACAACACTCAAAGTCAGACTGTTTTCTATGGGAGGCCTTCAGTGTTCCTGCACCCAAATTATGGAATTCATTGCCCAAAAAACCTTAGAGATACTTCTATTTCAGAATTCAGGAGTCACCTTATTATTATCATTATCCCTCAGATGTTCTTATACAAAGAAATTTGTTACAAAGCATATATCAGAAGTAGGTGAGCACAGTAGAAACACTGAGGACTTATAGGTATTGCACGATGTTCTTGCTTGAGCAGGTAACTGAACCTGTCTGTCATTTGCAGTGGTTTTGCCCACTACAGTATACCAATTGCTATACTAATGCACCATTCACATCTATTGCCACAGACACACTTGTAAATGTCAGTGTTATGCATATTTACATATATTTATTTCTACATATGTTTAGAACTTAGTTTTAGCCTTTAATTGTCTCTTTAATTTATTGTGACTATATTACACTGATGTCACAGGGGATCATTTCACTACAGATTGTATAACTGTGTTTGTGACAAATAAAGAATTTTGAACCTTGAATCATCACTGCTGTATCCCTCTCCTTTATATCGCACTGGATTGCTATTATTTGTTTATCTGGCTGGGTTCAGAAGTCCATGAGATCGTAGGCTTGTTTCTTTCTGTGTTTTTTTATTATACTTTGGATCCATATTCCTTGCATGTTTCTGCAAAGGATCCTGATGTTACCTATGCATAATGGATCTTGTCTGAAATGGTACACACCAGTTTTGGTCAGTCCAGTACTGGCATTCCCATCATTAATGCTCCTGTGCTGACCCTCAGTCCTGCCCTTTCCAGACACTGGTAGAACTTTCCCATGTCAGTTAAATTTGCAGTCTGTGTTGCTGTAATGTTCTCCCTGTCTTTCCCGTTTATTGGCTTTTCGTAATGTTATGTCTTCTAGTTTTCTTGTCTATGTTGTTGTTGTTTACGTTCTTCATGTGCCTTAGTTTATTGTAGTCTGTACTGGTAGTAGCCCAACCCCCTTGTTATCCTGTTCACCTATGTCTTGTTCCTGTCTCCTCCCCTGCACAGGTCTTTCCCATTGTCTAGTCAGTGTATTTATACCCCTAGTGTTACAATCTGTGTTTGTGGATTCTTTGTAAAACCTCTTGTTGTCCTACTCCATGCAAAATGCTCTTTTAATGCTGTTCTGTGCAATCCTTGATGTTTCAAACTCTTGGTGTTTTGTGTTGCTTGTTTTTTGTTTGTCCAGTTTGCATTTTCTTGTGTTGTTGTGTCCCCTCAGACCCCTCATTTTTGTTTGTGTTTTTGTTACTTGTTTTTTGCATTAAATCTGTTGGATCTCGAGATTACATCCTGCCTGCCTCGACCATCACATTACATTTGCATTCACTGGAGAGACTTATCTTGTAATCCACTGTATATCATTGCACCTTCGCTGCATCCACATTAACTCTATGTGTTAGATGAAAGCAGTTGATGCTTGAGGGCAATGGATTGGATATGCTGATGTTCCCTTTGTCATCTAACAAACTTGACATTTTATACCCCCTTCCTTAATTCTGACTGGAGTTGGAGTTGGAGTTTGGGGAAGGTATTCAGTGCATTGTGAAGAGGTTTTGGGTCTTGTCGTTTCTGCCTGTTGGTGTCATTTTTTTTCAATATTTGTTGTGTTTTTAGTGTCTGTGTGTTTACTGGCTGTTAAAATTGAAGGTATTCTCGTTGCAGGACAACTTTTTCGCGAGTGAAACTGCATTTTTTTCCCTTGTTTCTGTGAAGTGTGAGCCCCAAGAAAAAAACCCTATCATCATTCCCTGCTTTGTTGAATGTTTTACTAGTTCGTTATGCGGGGTACCACTGTAATATCCCTGCAACTCGCTTTCTTCCGATTCTTCCATTTTTGTAGCTCTGATATCTGCATCAATGTAATCGGTGTACCAGGAAATCGTGCATTGACAAAAGTTCCCATTTGCTTGGAATGCAAAGTGTGATTAAATGCGTTATTTTTTTTCAAATTAATTAATCGTAATTAACGCGTTAAATTCCCGCCCCTAATTATAAATCTAAGATCAGATCATGGAATGGCTACACGTAATTTTCCCTTACCAGACACGGTGATGTATGTATGAGCTGGTGTGTTTGGAATCTGTCTTTCTGGTATGTCACTCTTCACATTAACGACTTGCACTCCACCTTTACACAGCAAGACAGAGAGATGAAGACAGACTTCATAGCACTGATAATTATTCTGAGTGGGCAAACTTGATATAGCATGAAGATAATGATAAAATGAGATAATATGTAAAGGTCAGTGTAGTGATTAAAATACAGACCAGCTTTAGAGGGGTTAAGCTCCACATTCTTCTCCTCCAGTTCAGTTAACACACCTTCAGACTGAGTAAAAGACAAACGTCTGTGTACTTTACCCATGTAAGAGTAAACTAAATGCATTATAGTCGTCAGTAAACAGCCAAATTACATCTTTAGGCAACCTCCTAACTTCCTGCAGCACTGATTCAGCTACACTCAGCCATTTAAATCACTTCGGCTTGCTGCTCTGAAATAGGAGAAGGCTGACACTCACCACGACCTTCAGGGCTTTCCTCACGCCGTCAGTGAGAGTCGAGTCATAAGCCGCAGCCTTCACTTCAATCCAGTGGTTCCCCAGTTCCATTGGAATAACGATGTATGAGATGGATCTGGAGGACTTGGCATCAATTTGAACTGTGTTACGGTACTTGCCTTTTTTGCTAGCTGAGCTGCAAATGTGCTCCGTCTCTGTGAATTCCACTCGCACCTAGCATTGACATGCAAAAAACACATTGCCATAAAAGAGTGGCTGAAATCCACAAACTACACACTTGCGAGAAACTAGGATCATCAGAGATTCATCTCACTCCAGTAACTAACTGTTTGAACTGCTGAAACCAGGCAAGAGCATGAGTTTTACAGGCAAAACAGAGAAACTCAGGAAGAGCTTCCATCCTCAGAACATGAAATTCTAAACTGTTCATTATAACACAAACTGAACTCTCTACCTCACCTGCCTCTCTACCTCACTGTATCTCAACTGCTGAGCAATTATTGTCATAGAATCCCATCTGTCAATTGTATGTGAACAATGTAACTGCTTACACAGGCTGTTTGGAGCAGAGGTCACCAACGCTTTTCTTGGAGATCTGCCTCTACTTTCCTACTAAAGTTTAGTCCCAACTTATGTCTAACATTCTGCCCCCCTTTACTTAACACTAATGAATCTGATCTAACCAGTCAAAGAATCCTGAAGAAGTGGACAAGTTGGAGCCAATGGTTGGAACTACACTTTGCAGGAAAGTAGATCTCCAGGACCAGGGTTAGTGACGATTCGTTTAGAGTTTTCTGAATAACGCTCGGATGCTGTGTGGAAATGAATGTGTATCATGTGTTCTTCAAACCTAATGAAGCTTAGATATGTTCCTTCATTCATTAATTCATTTTTGGACCCGCTTAACCTAACCAGGGTTACGGAGAAGGCTGAAGACTTTCCCAGCGCTCATAGGGCAACAGCAGATATACATACTGGACACGTCACCAGTCCATCAAAGGGCAGAAACACAGATAAACAAACTCACACACACACCTAGGGGCAATTTAGCACCTCCAATCAGCCTGATGTGCTTGTCTTTGGACCAGAGGTTTCAGTGGAAACCCACAGAGAGAATGTACAAAATGTACCTTATGTTTCTTATTGGAGAAGTTGTGCAGAATAGCCTTGACTTCTATTTGCTCATTGCGCACTGCAGAGTACGGCAATTTTAGGTCCAAAAAGAAATCCTTCTTCACAATCATTTCATAAGGATCAGCCACGCAGATACCTAGACAGTGAGAGAGAAACGTCATATTCTGTAATCGACTGTCAATTGCAAGTGTCCTTTGTGTACGATGGAACACCAATTCTGTGCGTGTCATATAATCTTTTAGTAAGTCATACTTAACACTGACCATGGGTCTTAGACAGACTGATGGCTAGGATCTGCCAGGTAGTAATGGAATCTTTTAGAAAGTTATTGTCCATTTTGAGGATACTCTCAGTACTGAAAGAAGAGGAAAAAAGCACCAGTTGTCTGTTTAACCTTTACCATTCACTCTTTTCAGTTAAAGATAAAGTACTTAGAAAGTACTCTATACCGTACTCTATACACTTTTTTTACCATTGGCCTCCCTGGCAGTTTGGTATCACCTTGTCCTCCCAGAGCCAGCTCTCAGGGAACTGTGTTCGTGATGTAATTTCATCTGAGCTGGCATACATGTCATCGTCGTCCTCACCTGTGTAAGCGTTGACAAATACATATAAGCAATTAGGACTTAATTAACTCTTAGTTAACTCTGCTCAAGTTTATTCAGTGACTGAGTAAATAAGTGGACTTTACAAATCACAGCATTGTGAAGCTCTGAAGCTCTTCTATGTTAAAACATTTCCAAACATCTTTGAAGACATGCCGCAGTTCAAATAAGATGTAGGTTCTTACTGCGAGCCAGATGCATCTCCCCTTCTCCTTCCTCCTTCTTGATCTTGTCCAACTCCTTGCAGCAGTGCAGAAAGGCTTGGACACACTCTGCGCCATCCATGATGAATGTAGCTCTCCTTTCACATGTGTAACGCAGTTTATTCTGCCTCAGTCCATCTGCACAACATTTCTTTTGATCGCCACTGAATTTTCCAGCTGTAGGCAAAGAGGGGAAAGAGGTGAGCTCTGGAATGGGAAGGGTAAAACTTTCCCCTGAAGATCTATAGCTATCCCTAGAAGAACATAACATCATGACATCTGACAGGATTTTAATGGAAGTATCTGTTTGTATTTCTGAAGCTGTACATTATGAGTGCTTCAGGTCCAGATTCTTACTCAGTGTTTTGGTGATTTCTAGAATAGTCACAGCTCTCCGTCTTCTCTTTGGTGAAGCAGGACAGATAGATGCTGTACATTAAAAAACAAATAATTAATTAAAATGTCAGTTGCTTTCACCTGTACCCTTTTAAAGCTCTACACTTAACTGGATGATGTGGAGAACCATTTCCAGTTTTATGTTCTACATTGCATCATGACCACTCTAATGGTTGGAAAAAACTAAATATCTGCAGTACTTGTTCTAGTGTCGGTTCCTCCTGCTTTGTCGGACTCAAACAGCAGACCTGCATCATAGAAA
>JBBPCZ010000089.1:21225119-21250044 GCA_037974445.1 Brycinus macrolepidotus | reverse complement strand
CAAAATCTTGGAGCAATAGTAATATGTGCGGTGCCATTCAAATGAATGGCACACGCCCATAATAATAATAATAATAAGAAGAAGAAGAAGAAGAATATCGACAACAATAATAACAATACTACTACTAGTACTACTACTAATAATAATAATATCGACAACAACAATAGTAATAATAATAATAATAATAATAATAAGAATATCGACAACAATAAAAACAATATTACTACTAGTACTACTACTACTACTACTACTACTACTACTAATAATAATAATATTGACAACAACAATAATAACACTACTACTACTACTACCAATAATAATGATGGTAATTCTACTACTACTAATAATAACATTAATAATATCGGCAACAACAATAATAACAATACTACTACTACTACTACTGTTAATAATAATAATAATGATATCGACAACAAAAATAATAACAATACTACTGCTACTACTAATAATAATGGTAATACTACTACTACTAATAATAACAATAATAATATCGACAACAACAATAATAACAATACTACTACTACTACTACTACTATTTCTACTAGTAATAATAATAATAATAATATCAACAACAAGAATAATAACACTACTACTGCTACTACTAATAATAATGGTAATACTACTACTACTAATAATAACAATATTGATATTGACAACAACTATAATTACAATACTAGTTAATAATACACAATACTAGTTAAAAATACACATTGATGTCCTACATATTTTCATGGTCACATTCTACATGCTATGAGCTTTTCATTCCTATAATAAACAAGTAAACACACACACACATTGGTATTACTATACTGCAGTTTCAGTATTACCGCTTTAATTTAAGATCGTTCTAGTTTTTCTGTCATTATGGGGACATTTGACCCCACAGGTGTTTCTGAAGCCTAAAACACCCCATAACGCGATAAATACTCTCTCTCTCATTCACACACACACACACACACACACACACACGAAAAAAACACGCACGCGCGCATACTTACGCGCGCGCACACAATGGCGTGTGTGTCTCGCGCTGCAGGTTCGTAGCTCAGGTGCTGTAACGTGACACTGGACCACGTGACCAACAGTGGGAAGAAAAAAAGAAAAGAAACGAAACTCATCGGATGTGTGATGAATGATCTCGGAGTGGTCGAAGGTGTGTGTGTGTGTGTGTGGACTTCACGGGGCTTTCTGGGTAACACTGAGTTTTGAGCGTTTTTGATTAAAGTGTGTCGAAGAGCTGCTCCTCTGGGTTTGACCAGCACCGAGGTGAAGCGGAAGAGAACCTGCACACACACACACACACACACACACACACACGGACAGTGGAGAGGACGTGCTGTGGAACAGCCTGAAGGTCCTGAAAACAGGTAAAACCCTTAATCTAATAAAATGAGAGGTGGTGTGTGGTGTATGTGGTGTGTTGAGGTGTGTGTGTGTGGTGTGTTGAGGTGTGTGTGTGGTGTGTTGAGGTGTGTGTGAGAGGTTGTATGTTTCTCTGAGTCCAGTGAAGGTGGCCGGCTGTGTGGTGTGGACTCAGAGCTCCAGAGCCACCTGTACAGGTGCGGTTCTGTAGGAGAGACCAAACACAGTCCAGCAGTCCTCAGAGTCTCTGGGTTGTTTTCTCAGGGCCGGGTGTTCTGGACTGTCCAGGTGCTGCTTCTCCTCGGGGGGGCAGGCGCTCACAGGTGGGGCTGGGAATCATTTCAGCTTTATCAGTTCAATTCCGGTTCTGCTTATTGATTCCCACTTCGACTCCATACAGGTAAAAAAGGAACACAAATTGTTAGATAACAGGAAATATCTTTATTCTGAACATTCAGCATGTCCCAGCAGCAACAGGAGTGAAATGTGAACTAAAACATTAAATACATTTACATTTACGTGAGTGCTTTGAAGTCCACGAGAAAACATGTTCCTCATTCTAGACTTAAAGTTAAGAGCTGCTAAAAGACTAAGATTCTACCAGAGAAGAAGTTAGGGCTCTTCCAAGGGTCTATCAGATCACACACACAGAAGACATACATACATATATACTTTATATATATATATATATATATATATTACACACACACACACACACACATATATATATGTATATACCTGTATGTACATATGACGTATAAATATTAATACGTTGATGCATGTATTGACCTGTTTTAGGTCCTGGCAGATCAGCCACGCATGTATGTAGGAACCAATAAACAGAACCTAAATTCTTAAAAAAATTGTATTTTCTTATTGGTTCTAATTTGGAACCGGCTTTCGGTTCCCGAATCCTAATTACGAGGCAAGAGCTGAGCTCACTGGACTGAATCAGGATGTCCTGTCCTTTTCAGACCAGTGAATAGTCACAGAAACAAGACCTTCACCTAGGCGTGTCCCGCTCTCTCCCACAGGTATCCAGGCCTGACCACCCCCTGCGCCCGTGCTGCGGCCTCCTCCAGCCCTGACATGGTGTGTTGGGACCAGCCCGAGGGTGCGTGAGGGCGGGGCCGGCCCGTCGATGGACTCCAATGTGGCCACAATGCTGTGGGCGGGGCTTGCGGCTGGGAGCGCTCTGCTCCTGGTTCTTGGAAATGCGTCCGCCCAAGGTGAGTCACTGCTGGTCATCTTCATGCTGAATTACTAGTGATCCTGAAAGAGAAACACGGGGGTGGACTCATCTGGACGCAGTATCGTTTCCTGATTCTTATCGTGGTGTGACAGAAGGATGTGTGAATGAGCCTGGGACTGTCCAGGTGAGCTCCTTTGGCCGCTTGGATGAATCAAGGCATTCAGCTTTGGTCAGAAAAAGTCATGCAGGCCAGGCCAGTCTTTAACTGGGTCCCATCAGAGAGTCCCTGAAGTGCTTTCGTTGTGTTGGGTTGGAACTCCATGTCCTCCTACCTGGACCTGCAGCATAAAGGGAGGGTGACGCACCTCTGACAGGGCCGGGGCTTGATTTTGTCTAAAGCAGCTCAGGCAAGTGTGAACATGTTGGTGTGTCTCAGAAACACTGCTGGTATTCTGAAGACGGTTTTGACGGAGTCAGAGTTTGGAACGCCCTTAAAATGCGCCCTTAAAGGGGGGGACGCAAACATGAGCTCTCCTTAGATACATGTGATCGTTCTCCTGTGACCATCCAGTCAACGCTCCAGTGTTGAGAAAGCACAAGGAATGCAGTCTCCGTGACCACCACAGTAATCCATTGTGTAGCACTGTCCCTCTACAGACACTCCCCGGCCACTTTATTAGATACACCTGGACCCAAAATCTACTGGAAATGAGATATAAAGGTGTATGTTAAGCAAAAAAATCTGCCTAAGGGGTAAGATATACATTTACTCAGTCCAGTATCATGAAATAAGTGAAAATATCTCCCTAAATATCGTACAAGTACGAAAATTCTCCAAATGTTCCACATTCTCGAAGTAAGTCTCAGTAATATACAGTTCACCAGGAGACACCAGTGAGACAAACAGGCTTAAATTAAGTCACTGAATCTTATTGTTGTTCATAAAAACTTAGTCTTAGATGCTTATTTCACATTGAAGATGCTGTATTGACTTCTTCTCCTACTATTTTACAGATTTTAAAGAATTCTGTTAAGTACATTTTGCTGACTCCACTGGCAGATTTTTTTTAATTTACAGCTCATTTTCAGTTAGTTTTCAGGTTTTTGTGTCATTTTTGCAGTGTTTTCCAAGATCTTTGCAATAAGACAGTGTAAAAGGAAGCCCTGATGTTATATCATCATTACAGAAATAATATTGATAATAACCAGTCACTCTTTGTGCTTGTTTTGTGCCGAAACTGAGTTAAAAGAACATAAAATAAGATGGATTAAAGGAAGTATTCCTAAAATAAATGTAGTATTTTTAAACTCTGAGTGTTTTAGGGGAATAAGTAATTTTATCAAAGATAAAAATGGGATTTATAAAGGTGCACCTTGTAGTTCACTGTTACAGACTGTAGTCCATCTGTTTCTCTGCATCATTTGTTAGCTCCCTTTACCCCATTCGTCACTGTTCAGGACCCCCACAGGACCACCAGTGGGGAGGTATTATTTGGATGGTGGATCATTCTCAGCACAGCAGTGACACTGACACAGTAGTGGAATATGTGTGTGTGTGTGTGTGTGTGTGTGTGTGTGCTGTTGGAGTTTTTAAACATCTCAGTGTCAATGCTGGGGAACCAAACATACAGTATATTAATCGAACCGTGTCCTGTGTGCAGAAAGTGACCGCTCATGAAGGACTAGAGTTGAATGAAAACAAACCGTGTAGCATCTTATGTACTTTCATTAATTACATTAATTACATTAACTTTACATCTGCGAGGTGAACCAAAAGCTTAGGTTAGAGTTTTAACTCGTAGAACTCGAGCAATATGGATCCGTGCCAGAAGCACAACAAATGGTAAATTGTCACCATACGGCAAAATGGTGTCTGTTGGTGCTCGAGGTGTCAGACGTCATGCTGAGCTTTGTTTGGTGTTCCTGTGTCACATAGAACCAAAGTTACTGCAATTTAAAAAAACATGCAATAATAAAAAACACTACTGGGGTTTAAAAACGGTGTCACACACAAACGAACATAAAGAACGAAAATGAACAAATTTCTTTTACTTTAGGTCTTAGAAACGCAAAAATCACAAGATCTTTAAACCCGGGAGAACTTTCAGGATAGTTTCCGCCCACAAATGGGTGGGGAAAACCCGCAGAGGGAGGGGCTCCGGAGAGCGGCCAAGCAGCAAACAGCGAGCGTGTAGGAGAACCAACACCGGTTCTAGACTGTTTTGCACTGTTTATGTTTAGTGTATCGGAGTAAGTGTACACAATGGACCCAATGAAATGTACAATGAGTGTAGATATGAGATATAGTACCTAATAAAGATATAGTGCCTAATAAAAATATGGTACCTAATGAAGTGACTTTTGAGCCTAGCATTATTCTGAATACTACTAGTATAGAATACTTCTAATTGAAAAGCCCTTAATAACAATTGTTATAACACTGTAAGTATGATAATGCAACAAAGAAAATTTCCAGTGGGAGAGTGAGAGAGATGGAGGGGGAGAGGGACAGCAGTACTCAGAGAATGTTAATCATTCACATGAGTAAATAATCACCCCCTCAAGGTTGAAAGTGCACTGAGATAGCAGAAGAGTGAGAAAGTCATTGGGAAGGATTGCATAATAAAAGAGATTCGGAAGGAAGCAGTTTGTTTGGATGCCTGCACCTCCGAGTTATAGACCCGGACCAACACGTGCTGACATGTGTGTTCTGCAGTTTTAATACAGTCTTTACTGTATGTGAACTTCCAGGTCATAAGTGCTGCTTTACTGCAACAGTCTTGCCCTGTAACCTCTGTAGCTCGGTGGCTGCACAAGCTCTAAAATACAGGCGTGCGTGGCTATTTTCCTGTCTTCTGTATCATTAAGTTCATTCCTTTGATCAGCTCCCGCCCAGGGGGGCCCACTTTTCTGCACACTTTCATGTTTTGTCCTGTTTAGTTAGGGCGGATGACTTCTGAAGTCGTCCAGAAAGCAGAAACGTGCAGAACTTTCTGAAAGGCAGGACTGAAAGTAAACTACTAGTCAAAAGGTTTCGCACACACTGAGATTTTCTGCATTTGGATGTTACACTTACTAAAAATACACTCAATATTTTATGCTAAGAAAAACATTTACAGTTTATTCAGCATATTAGTTCCTTCATTAGCCAGAAAATGTCATTTTTATTCATCACTACTGACCTATAAAAAGCCACCTAATATAATTATAACTATAATATGGATCACCGGAAAAGTGTTGGATATTTAACAAGCTACTAAGTGACAGCCAATGGGATGAAACCGTTAACGAATGCATTTAAAGTTGAAGGACAGTCTAGAATTTGACTCTGCATCACCACACAACCAGTTAATAGGATTTCAGACCTGCACTGTTACAGATTTTTTCATCTTATAAAGGAAACCGGTTTTATTTGACATTTTTTCATTTATAGTTGTTCACTCAATAGCATTCCAGTGTTTAACAAGAATAAAAATCTGCAGTTTATGAAATAAATGTGTGTTGTGCAAAAACGTTTGACTGATAGTGTACACTGAATGTTCAAAAGTGTCCAGACATCCCATTCTAACGAAAAATTCAATTACTCTAAGGGGTTCAGTTGAGCATCCACAGCTTGTATAATCTCCATTGAAAAGCATTGGTAATGAATGGGACACTGGTGCAGCCAGACGCCAAGCCAAGTGTCAGCTTGAGGGGTGTAAAGCCCCCCAGCACTGGGCTGTGGAGCAGTAGAACAGTGTTCTTTGGAGTGAATTGGAGTGGATCCAACATAAGTACCCTACCTCCCTAATGCTCTCATGGCTGAATGCAGTCAAATCCTCACAGTAATGTTCCAACATCTGGAGTAAAGCCTTCCCAGAGGAGTAAAGAATGGGGAACAGACTCTCCATTCATACTCTTGATTATTGACAAGGTGGTTTAGTCCAGGACTAGGTTTAATCCCTGTCCAGTAAAACCGACCCGTGGTGTATATATACACTGATCCACCATAATACCAAACAACCTGCTTAATGTTGTACAGGTAAATATTTTTGTCCATGTTCATTTTCATGTGTTTTATTATTTCTGAATTACATGTTAAGCCGCAAATCAGTAGCAAACTTTCTGTTCCGTAGGACACCTCGTACGTCTGTTAAATTCAAAGACATTTTCAGGTGGACGGTGGAAGGGTATCTGTACATATATCGGTCTTAAAAGCACAGTAACAAACACAGCTTGTCAAATTCTAACTGGGGCTGTGCCGATCCGATACTCACTACGGAGGAAATGGGGAGCCTTTTTGGATTCAAAGTTCACCCAGACAAATGTATTATTAACGGCTTAGATGTAGGAGAGGGAAAAAGACAGTATCGGATTGGTATCGGTATTGGAAGATGCTCGAAGTGGAGGTGGAGTTTGTTATGTGTTGGTCAATTTCAGCCACTGTCTTTGTCTCATTACACTAATCCCCCCCCACAGGTTCAACCACCCCTCCAAACGCTACTACTGTGACTCCCGGCACTGAGGTGAGTACAGATCACTGAATCTACGATTTGCTCACTGTGAAATCCATCATTCCGAGTGCAGCACACATGGATATACACAGTTATAATTAACCTTTACTGTAGCTGAGTCACAGTGTCTAAGTGACCACACACACACACACACACACACACACACACACATACCCCTCACTTGATCTTCCCCTTCATCCTCCTAACACAATGTATATACACACACTGATCTGTTCTGATTCTGCTTTAAACAAACAACTCGCACTCCAACTGCTTTATAAATACTCCTCTATTTATTATTACATACTACACATTCTCTGTCCTGCTGCTGCTATATTTGCACAATTATAGTTATTGCTGTTCTGCCTCTATTCTGCATTTCTGAATTTTTGCACACGTAATAATGTATTCATTCAAACTAGTACTGTAGTTGTTGACTGCACAAATTGTTATCTTGTGCTGTTGTTTTGTGGCTCTTGTGTTTTTCTTGCTCTCTTTGCACTCGGTGTAGTCCTGTCCTGCCTGCACTTATGTAGTCTTGTGGTGTTTCTGTTTTTGTTTTTTTGTTGAACGTTGTTTCCTTTCCCTGTGTACTGTGTGTATATGGCTGTGTCCAGGGTCCTAACATCGTGGCGATCGTGGTGCCGATCGTGGTGGTGGTCGCACTGGTGGTGACGGGGCTGCTGATCTTCCTCTTCTGTGTGGTGAAGAAGAAGAGGCAGACGGAGGGAACGTACAGGCCCAGCTCTGAGGAGCAGACAGGAGCGAGGAGCGTGGAGGCACCCAACACTCTCAAACTACCCAAGGAGGAGAGACTCATCTGATAACACTGTAATGATTCCTCTGTCAACACGGGTGTGCCTGAAAGACAGTCCTTGGCTGGAATTGACGCTACACTGAAGCACACGGCTCTACTGTGGATGAGAACAATGCCTTAGCTCCCTCCCTGTAGGTCTTACTCTGGGAATACACCCATCTGACTGTCCCATACAACACTAAAGAGATCTGAGCTGCCTAACTGGTTAACAGTCCTGGTCTGAATAGAGAAAGACTGGTCAGTTTGTTCTGGTATTTCTTTTGACCACGTGAGACACACTCAAGTGTCCTGTTCATAAGGTACATTACATTGTCTGTACATTTCCATAATGGTTTCGGAAGCTTCGTTCGAGATCGCTCTGTTTTGCCTGCTGCTGAAGACTTTTTATATATAATTTTTATGATTTTATTCCTGTTTAAACATGATCATTATACGGTAAGGTTTTGAAATCTAGGTTAGTGTTGTCACATGCTGGAACCACTATCATCAGAGATGATCTGCTTTATTTACCGAGAGTGATTATTTACCTCTAAATATGGAACGGAACGAGTTCGACAAACTTGTGCAGCCCAGTTTGTGAACCACACCTAGGAATCACACTCGTTTAATCCAACACGTAATGAATATACTTGAATTATTGTCTTAGCACTAACGTCTTTTTCAACTTTTTCAATGTTTTTTTCAACTAATGATGCTAGCGTTTTGTCCTGCAGTCCCGATCAGGTTACGTTTACTGCATGTCTTTATTTTGGCAAGCAGTCAGCCAGTGTCAATAATAAGACACACCTTCATATCCAGGTCTACAGGATTTGACTGTGTTTGTGGCCTATGTGTTTCTGGAAGGATCGCTTGATTGCTTGTTTAAACACACAAATCTGAATCTGACAAGAAATATAAATATGATTATGGATGGGAATCAGATTTGACTGATTCCAGTGTTGATACTGATACTGCTTATCGATACTGATACTCATCGATACTCTCCATTGATGCTACTCTTCATAACTTGGTGCATAAAGATGCGTAAAGATGTCACATGAAAAGATCGGAGCATTTTTTTATTACTTTCTATTACTGTTTTGAAGAAATAACAAGCTAAACTGTTTCTGCTGTATTTATACTATGAGAAGACCCACTAATCCAATCTAGCATCAACAATTTGAAAACAGCTATATTATAATGCCTTAATGCTGCATAAACTGCACCTCATCCAGATTTCTGTAATCGATACCCATCGCTAAACGTGTCTAGATCGTCCTGACAGGTCAGCAAAAGACATTTCATGTTGAGAAACTCTGCAGTTACACTAATTTGTGATAAAAACGGCATTAAAAGAATAATAATATAGCAGTTTGTACTGTCAGTTAATTTCATGCTTGAGATTTCATGCTTCTGTGCTCTTTCACTGGCCAGATTCCCTTCATCATTCACCAACATGCAGAAGATTAGAGGATGCATTAATGAAATGAGATTAATGAGTGCTGTTGGGGTAATAATTAAGAAGTATAAAAAAATTGAAGCTGTAGTGATTCTACTTGGAGTTTGTTAGACCCACACACCCAGAAGGGGTTTACTGAAATTGGGCACATTGAGGAGTCACCAGGTCTCTTAGGCTACAATTTGACATCAACTCAAGGACAACAAACTGTTTGAAAGGTCTGCCAGAAGAAGCTTTTCCGCAAATGTACGAGTTCACTAGCTGCTATTGGTTCTGTGGTTAGATGAGTCAAAATAGAGCTTTTTGGTAACAAACACTCAAGTTTGGACTGACGTGGTTTTGTTTTTCCTTCAAAGGCTCTGGGGACGTCGTTAGAATACATGGCTTAATGAACTCTTAAATGAAAATCTGTCTGCGTCTTTGAAAAGCTAAAACTGGGTCATGGTCGGATCTTATAGAAAGACAATAATCCAAAACATACGTTTAAATTCATACAAAAATGCTTTAATGACCACAGATTCATGCTCTTGATGTGGTCATGCAAGTCTCCTGACCTAAACCTAGTTTAAAACCTGAGAGGAGATGAAGAGGAGGATATAAAAGAGAGAACCTCAGACCCTGTGGGATCTGCAGCGAGGTCTCAGATTGTTTCTTGTTTTTTTGTCCAATCTCATCCAATATTAAAGAAGACTCACCTTTTGGTTTTTTACTCAAAGGTCAGATTTTCTCATGTTTCAAGGTTGTGAAATTAACCAGAAATATATAAATTTGCAACCATTTGCTTTTTGTTATGTACTGGAGGGTGAAGTCCACTCCCCCCATTTTTTTGTTCTAGTTCTGTTGCTTGATGAAAGCCATCAACTGCAATGAAAGAGGGATTAGCGTCATCCAGGGCAAATCTGCAATACAGATGCCCCATGCTGGCCAACGCAGAGTATTGTGTTGCTACTGGCTCAGGACAGCGAGGTATTTAGGACAGTGAGTGACTTCTAAGATACCTTGTAGCATTTGGCAGAATTGCTAAAGAATGTCTGTACAGTGTGTTTTAGGCTGAAAGGCTCTTTGTTAATGAAAGTGATTGGTCATTTTGGAAAACACTGCCCACTAGTGGTGGTAATTGCTCTTCACAGAATGCCTTTATGTTTGGTGATTGTATAGACACACTTCAAAGTATCACAAATTCTCTGTAACACATCGTGGACAAGCAAGTCAAAAGAACACTTGGGGTGTAGAATCAGCCTTTATTCAGATTGCATTGGACAAAAGTTAAATTACTCTCAAATCTGAAGGCTTCACAGTTAAAACCACCTGCTTTTCTTTTCTGCAAGGCAATGCGTGGGAGAGATGATGCAGTGTATTCACAATGTACAAAAACACAAAGTCAAACAAAAAAAAAAAGATGCACAACTGATTTAAATGTCACTTCTCTTAGAACGACCATGATCACGAGAGAAGATTTCCAAACATGTGGGAAACCCCTTTGTTTCTTGTTTGTGCTGGAGGGGGAGGATGGTTGGGGTGGGGTGGGGGTGTGGTGGACCAGTGTCTGGCAGCTGATTGAGATTTAGGCAACCTCCTCTTCGCCCTCCTCCTCAAATTCGCCCTCCTCGGCTGTAGCGTCCTGGTACTGCTGGTACTCGGACACCAGGTCATTCATGTTGCTCTCGGCCTCGGTGAACTCCATCTCATCCATGCCCTCTCCGGTGTACCAGTGCAAGAAAGCCTTGCGGCGGAACATGGCGGTGAACTGCTCGGAGATGCGCTTGAACAGTTCCTGGATGGCTGTGCTGTTTCCGATGAAGGTGGCTGCCATCTTCAGGCCGCGGGGTGGGATGTCGCACACGGCTGTCTTGACGTTGTTGGGGATCCACTCCACGAAGTAGCTGCTGTTCTTGTTCTGGACGTTGAGCATCTGCTCGTCCACCTCCTTCATGGACATGCGGCCGCGGAAGACGGCGGCCACTGTCAGGTAGCGCCCGTGGCGCGGGTCGCAGGCGGCCATCATGTTCTTGGCGTCAAACATTTGCTGGGTGAGTTCGGGCACGGACAGGGAGCGGTACTGCTGGCTCCCCCTGCTGGTGAGTGGCGCAAAGCCGGGCATGAAGAAGTGCAGACGGGGGAAGGGCACCATGTTGACGGCCAGTTTGCGCAGGTCGGCGTTGAGCTGGCCTGGGAAGCGCAGGCAGGTGGTCACGCCGCTCATGGTGGCTGAGACCAGGTGGTTGAGGTCGCCGTAAGTGGGTGTGGTCAGTTTGAGGGTGCGGAAGCAGATGTCGTAGAGAGCCTCGTTGTCGATGCAGTATGTCTCGTCGGTGTTCTCCACCAGCTGGTGCACGGACAGGGTGGCATTGTAGGGCTCCACCACAGTGTCGGACACTTTGGGCGACGGCACCACGCTGAAGGTGTTCATGATGCGGTCGGGGTACTCTTCACGGATCTTGCTGATGAGGAGGGTGCCCATGCCAGAGCCGGTGCCTCCACCCAGAGAGTGGGTGAGCTGGAAGCCCTGCAGGCAGTCACAGCTCTCAGCCTCCTTACGCACCACATCCAGCACTGAGTCTACCAGCTCTGCCCCCTCGGTGTAGTGGCCCTTGGCCCAGTTGTTTCCAGCACCACTCTGGCCTATAAATAGGAACAGTATGTAGATGCATCCATGTAAATACCAACCACGCTTACTCATAGTCATTGTGTGTATGTGCGTGTGTATATTTAAAATAACTGTCAAAACAAACCTGGCATCTCTGTATTTTTCATATTTTTGCATAAATTCAAAACGACAGCTGGCCTTCGCATTCGGTCAAAATTTCATGATGAATGGACCACTAGAAATGGCCAAAATTTCTTTTTACGTTAACTCTCATTATAATTAAGGTTTTCTTTTTCTTTTTCTGAAGTTACTGTTTCAGGGATGCAAGGTTTTGTTCCGAGAGTGACAACACATAAATTATTAAATAATCAAATAGCTTTTGAATAATAAAGCACTGCAGTAAAAAAAACATATTTGATTTGAATACCTGAAGAAAAGGACAATGTAGGGATTCTTAATGTGACGAGACAAATAAACAATTTTCTCACCGAACACAAAGTTGTCTGGTCTGAAGATCTGTCCGAAGGGGCCAGAACGAACGGAGTCCATGGTGCCGGGCTCCAGGTCCACAAGGATGGCACGGGGGACATATTTACCACCTGCGTAGAGAAGAAACATGTATAAGCGGTCTTGAAAAATACCCAGCCAGAAATTGCCAAGTCACTGTCATTGCTTGAACATTTTTGCTGCACAAAAACTGTCATTCCTGAAAAAATGAATCAATGCCTATTTAATAATCCAAAGCTTTAGGGCTTTAATTTGATAGAGCAGATGTCATGTGTTTTCATCACCTTTCATCAGCCATATAACTGTTTATGTGAGTGGCGGCGGCGGTACCTGTAGCTTCGTTGTAGTAAACGCTGATCCTGTCTAGCTGCAGATCACTGTCTCCATGGTATGTTCCGGTCGGGTCGATGCCATGCTCATCGCTGATCACCTCCCAGAACTGGGAGAGGAATCGTGGAGGAGAGAGAGAAGGGCGGAGGCCAGAGAGATAGAGAGACAGAAGAGGCGGGGGGAGGGAGATGGAGAGAGAATGGAGTTAATAAAGATGAAAAATGTAATCCACTAAATAAAACTATTAATTTTATCTTTTTTTTTTTGCAAATGTTTTGTTTTCCGTATATTTTTGTCATTCATTTGTGACAGATGGTGAGAAAAACTGATGACATCATCATTTAGCACATCATTATTCTGGAAGGTTCAGAGCAATGCAATGCAAATGAGGAACCACTGAAATTTTTTGTTTTCTTTCAATTATTAATCATCTCTACAGCTATATAAATGCAAAAGTGTTTTTCTTTCTTATAATATCTGCAAATTTGTCAAACTGAACATTTGCTGTATCATTATCACAATGCAAAGCCATTTGAGTCGTGCATTTCAAGGAATGTAGGTCAACCCCAGATTTTAATTGATATCTCACAGAATGAACACATTTCACAAAAGCAGACTGTAATGACCAGTTAAATATATAAAAAAACAACTGATTATTCTAGTAGGTAGGAGGGGAGGTGTAATGGACTGTAACAATGCCATCTTGTTGTCTATGCACTGAGTGACCTAAATAGGGCAAGTCATTCAAAATAAGGGCTGATTCACACATATGGTGCACTACAACACTGGACAAATGTCATGCATTTCTAATAAAAAGCATTTTTATTGTTATCTTGCAATCGTGCAATCAGTGAAGTGTATAATAGAGGCTCCGCACCCTGTGCACGGGACCCAGTCTAGGGGTGGAGGTAGGGGGTTTGCAAAAAAATGCATCATGAAAATCGTAATCTATCTCATCATTAATGATTAAAAACGCGAATGAGGCGAGGTGCCCTGTTTTTCTCTCTCCACCCCCCTCAGTCCTCTTTCTGGAGAATTCTCCAGGGCGGATTAAGCAGCCATCCTGCCTGCCTGCCTGTTCTCCTCCATGCATTAGTGATCCCCCCCGCGTCCCGATCCGAGCCCCCTCCGTGCATGCCGGACCCCCCCGGTTCTGTACCTTGGCTCCGATCTGGTTGCCACACTGGCCGGCCTGCAGGTGCACGATCTCGCGCATGGTGCTCGGGTGAAGAGACGCGGGCCGCGGGAAGAGCTCGAGTCCTTCTGGATGTAGGCGGTTTCAATCTTTCTCTTTTTTCCTCTCTCTCTATGTCTCTCTCTCTCTCTCTATATATATATATATGTCTTTCGCTCTCTCTCTCAGTCGCTCTCTCTCTATGTCTCTCTCTCCCTCTCTCTCTATGTGTCTCTCTCTCTCTCTCAGTCGCTCTCTCTCTATGTCTCTCTCTCTCTGAGTCTGTCTCTCTCTCTCTCTCTCTATGTCTCTCTCTCTCTCTCTCTTTCTCTCTCTATGTCTCTCTCTCTCTATCTCTGTATGTCTCTCTCTCTCTCTCTTTCTCTCTCTATGTCTCTCTCTCTCTATCTCTGTATGTCTCTCTCTCTCTCTCTCTCTCTCACCCCTCCCCTCTTGCTCCTACTGGGCTGGAGCCTGTGGTGCAACGTGACATCATCGCCATGGCAACCGGGAGGAGAGCGGGGCGGGGCTGTGGGCTGAGGGGGGAGGTAATGAAAACAAGAAAACAAAAATTATTAACGGCGATTTAGACGATAAATATCGCTTAGTAATCGATTAGTAATCGAACGGTTTGTCGTTTTCACCAGTCCTTATTTTTGGTCTGGTATTTTAACTGCTTCCTTCGTTAGTAAAGGAGTGAGTGGAGGTTAAACTGGAGCTAGCATCCCCCTTCACCCTCTCCTCTCTAAAAGATATCTGTTTTTCACCACATATCAGTTTTGTCTGGACGGTTTTTGTTTTTAATAAAGGTGTGTGAGAGAACAGACCTTACAGCTAAAGCTCTTTTCCCCAAATTTCATCGAAGCCCTTCTCGGTTTTGTAATAAATGAATAAAGATGATGTAAAATGGACCTTTCTGAATATCCACCTAAATGTGTGCACTGGTTTCTTGTCTAGAGTACAAGTCATGATGAAGCCAGAGTAAAAAAACATGAATGAGTTGGTGAATAATTATTATTTGAGTTATATCTGAGGAAAAATGCAATATATATTAATATATCTACTAAATATCCTAAATATGTCTACTGGAATAATAGGTCTATTTGGGTCAATATACTGTATAAACGAGAGATGGCACAATACTGTGCATTTCTTTTGTGAAGCAGGCAAGATTTACTTCACTTAAAGCAATACTTTTGTAAAAACAAAAAGTTAATTTTCACAAGGTTACACACTCCAGATGTACACGTTTGACCAAGACAAGTCTGAAGTCGAAATGGTCCTTCTTTACAAAGATACCGTTGCTAATAAACACTAGAAGTCAAAAGTCACCCAAATTGTATCATGGATGTGTCCCCAACCTTCTTTCAACCATGCAGGATGGTCGATGGCGCTACTGCAGGTCATCTCAGAAAACACACAACAGCTGTAAGGAGGACTGATCTTGAATCAGATTCCTCTGCACTTATGATGATCATTGTCACAAAAAACTGATTCTAGCACTCCTTCTCCTGAGGTGGTTCGTGAAAACAGACCCTGTTGTCTAAAAAGGCCGCCCACAGCATTGAGCTATATGATGAAATCTTCTTCATTTTTATACCTAAAAGTCATACGGTGTCCAGACTTGTGGATGTGGTTTAAGCGGGCTGATAGATGTTTTGGGGATTTTTTAAAATGTGAAAAGTTTGACTAGCGTTTGTTAGCATTGTTAGCTTTGTAGCTCCAGTGAAAGACTCAAAATTTGGACCTCAAATGTCTTCACCGATTGAGGGTGTCAAAAACTGTGTCTAAGGCCCCATGGTGGGTAGCACTGTTGCCTCACACCTTCAAGATTGGGGGTTCGAATCCGGGTCCTGACCTCGTGTGTGTGAAGTTTGCATGTTCTCCTTGTGGTGGCGTGGGTTTCTTCTACAGTCCAAAGACATGCGCGTCAGGTAAATTGAGGATTCTAAACTGACTGTAGGTGTGTGTGTGTGTGTATATGTTTGCACCCTGCGATGAGCTGGCGCCCCGCCCAGGGTGAGTCCCTGGGATAGGCTCCGGGTGCCTGTGACCCTAGTAAGGATCAAGTGGTTACAGAAAATGAATGAATAACTGTGTCTATACCTGACCCATTTACAGTCATGTTAATCAGCAGCCTCAATTTAAGTCATTTTTAATGAAACTGACTAGCTTTAGCTGCTAAGGAGTCTATGCAGACGTCTGTTAGGAGCTAGATACTCTCAGCTGCACTCGTTTTAGTGTGTCAAGTTTTGGCTCAGTGGTTTGAAAGCAGGGGAGGAAGTTCTGCATTCAAAAGAAGTTTTAAATTCCTTTGCGCCTCACCCAGGATTATGCCTTCTGTTGTCTGCTGGCCTTCTGCTTGAGTTAGACGTGACTGCAGCTTATTTTTGAATCGCATTGTAGTCAGCAAACCACAATTATGTTCTTATCATAGATGGGAGAGTTTTGTAATAGAGAGAACGGTTTCAATCCATCGTGAAACATTAAACCGAGAGTCGGGAGCTCCTCAGTCATGTGTACAGATGTTCCGAGGGGCTGTGGCTCTACCACAATGGGGGCACCCCCAACCCTTATACACACTCAGCAGTGTTGCTAAGACACATGTCTATCCATCACAGAAGTGTTGCTTCATATGTAATATGCCCTTACATAACACTCACTATTCATATGCTGACTGTATAATCCTAATAAAACAAAACTGAGCAGTGAGACTTTTCAAGTACATAATTTATTATAATTAACATTGGATAAACTGCGTTGGACGTCAAACTAGTCAGCGTGCGATAGTCCGCAAAGTCGATTGACTGGAACCTGCAGTCGTTACTGTCGCTGTTGCTCAAAGCGTGTTCTTCTGCCCTTCAACTAATCAGGAGCTACTTTACTAATAAATGGCAACAACCTTAAATATATTTGACAACAACTTTGATGTAACTGTTCGCATGGCTAACAGCTTTAACTAAAACAAAATGCTGATTTATTTGAGCTTGGCCAAAAGAGGACAAATGGCCTATTTCACCAGATCCAAGGTGTGTATGTCCTTTTAGCTACTAAGTATTGACTGCTAGGAAGCAAGATCAGCCAATTCGGTCGTGTTAAAAACAAAGACAAATGAAATAACAAACTGTACATCACACACACACACACACACACACACACACACTTACACACACACAGAGTGAACTGAATTCCTTACATTCTCCCAACTATACTACATTACACACACTAAACTGTTCTGCCATAAGCAAAGAAAACTTGCTCCCCAACTGCCACTGTAAACACCCTATTCATATTCTGTACATTTTTTCTAGTCCTGATGCTGCTGCTCTCTATTTTTGCATAATTGTTTATTGCTGTCTACCTCAACCTTTCCATTCCTTTGCACTTTTTTTCACACTTAACAACTAAAATGCTGCTAAAATACAGTGTCATAAAACTGTATTCATTCACTAATGCTGTTACTGCTACTGTCCACTGCACTGTATGTTGTCTTGTCCTGTAAATGATTGTACTGTTGCTCTTGCGTTTTTTTTTTTATTGTGCTCTCTCTTTAGTCCTGTCCTGCCCACACTTGTGTAGCCTTGTGGTGTTTCTGTTTTATTCTTTGTGTCCCAGAGGACCATTATTTAATTTCACTGTGTATACGGTTAAAATGACAATAAACACCTACTTGACTTGATTGCATTTATATGGCATTTAATTTTGTCAGCTAAAACTTGTTTGTGAGAGGCCTTTTCTAAGGTGACTCCTCATGAAGCTGCTTGGGAGAGCCAGATTAGATCAGCAAGAAAAATCCAGCTTGGATCAGCATGAATTCTGTCTCCTGAATTCTGAGCTGATTTATGCTGGTCAGTACTGATGTTGCTTTTCTGGCATTAAGATCAGAGCCAGTTTACCTCAAGACTTTACATCATCAGGAGGGTTTCACTTCCTGCCTCATATCATGTGCCACTCCTCCCTGTCTGCTGTTTATGCACTTGCAGAGAGAGCCAAGAGCAGCAGCCGAGCTCAGAGCGCTGTGAAACCAGCAGAACGAGACTAGCCTGCAGACATAACAGGTGGATGCCTGCAGCCGACATGTGGAGGACAAAAAGGCAACTGTTTGTACGCGAAATCATACTCATCTAAGAAACGTCTATGATTCTGAGAGGAGCTTGTGTGCCCATCACCCTTGGAGGATGTCAGCCAGCCTGTTGGAAGATGACCTGTCCTGTCCCGTTTGCTGTGACATCTTCAAGGATCCGGTCCTTCTGCCGTGCAGTCACAGCTTCTGCAAGGCCTGCCTGCAGCGCTTCTGGGACAGTGGAGGCTCCCGTGTCTGTCCTGTCTGCAGGAGGAGGGCCTCCAAAAGGAGTCCCCCATCCAACCTGGCCCTGAGGAACCTGTGTGAGGCTTTCCTTCAAGGACGAAGCCATGGAGCAGTGGACGAAGTGGACGTACCCTGCGGTCAGCATGGAGAGAAGCTGAAACTCTTCTGTCTGGACGACCAGCAGCCCATCTGTGTGGTGTGCCAGGCTTCGAGAGGACACAAGGGTCACGACTGCTCACCCACGGAGGAGGCCGCTCTGGACTGTAAGGTACAGTTTTGACAGTGACGGCATTGTCCCGCCGGCTCTGTGCTACATTGTACGTCTCTAAATGCTCGCCGCTGTTCTGCAGCCATGAAAGAATTTTGGAGCGGCCTGTTGTGGGAATGCAGTTCCTCAAGTCTGTTCGAACGCTATTTCAGCATGTCCTGCCAGAGGAATACGGCCGAGGCATTCTGGGCAGCACCTTCTACGCCTTGTGTGTGCATTCCTGTGGCAAGAAAAGGAAAAAAAAAAGATAATAGTCGCTCCTGTCAGGCTGTTATGTTCTGGAAAAATATTCCATAACTCTGCACGTTCAGGTGTTTGGATTAGGAGAGGAGGTCTCCCAGTTCAAACATGTGTGGGAAGGAAAAAAAAAAATCAGTAGTATTTATTTGAGGTATTTCCTCAAGGTTTAGCTCAGAAGAATGCAATCTGTGCCAATCTCTATGAGGGTCAGTTATCTCTTGTAGGGTAGTCACGATACTAGAATGTTACTCTGGCAAAAAAAAAATCAAACCCAATAAACACCTAATAAAGTCACAAAAGTACTCAAAGTGTGACGGAGTACAGAATACAATGACAGTGTAGTAGTGTTAGTGTATTTGAAGGGCATTTATTGTGTATTTATTCATTTTTCCATTTATGTTGCTTATGTGAGTTTATTTACCAGAAATAGTCATAATTCATCTTTACCTGACTTTTTATTTCAACCTCTCATTATCCCTTACAATTAAATACGCTTATATGGTACTGTGCCTTTAAGACATATGTAAATATTTGAGCATCATTTTAAAAGAAGTGTGGAACACTTCTGAAACACTCTGTATAACTTCAGGGTGAATGGTGGGAGCTAAACTGATCCAGGCTGAAAAGGCAAATATGTGTAAACGTGTTGGGTTTTGTGACATCACAAAGACAACAAATTCAAAGCAGGTTGTTATTTCAGCTTTAGTTTTCATGTATGAAAAGCATGTCAGGGGGAACAATTCCAAACTTTCACAATGTTCACTATAGATGCCACCGTACTTTACCATGTTTGAATGACTTTAAAAAAAAAATGCTAGGCAAGCTTGTGAACTTTTGAGCAAATATAGGACGTAAATCCTAGAGACTGTGATCCTTGAGGGCAGATTTCTTTTCCTTTTTGACGTTTAAGACTGAAAATCCTCTTTAATCCTACTTGCAGGATAAACTCAGCTCTGCACTGAAGACACTGAAGGAAAAGCTGGACGTGATCAGCAAGCTCAGAATGACTTCAGCAATGACACTGGAGCACATCAAGGTACTACAGGCATCTCTAACCACCCAGAACTGACATTCCAAAGCCTTAGAGGCTCCTGGCGTTTCATACGTTTGTGTGTTCCAGAGTCAATCTCAGCAAATAGAGAAGCGAATCAGGAATCAGTTCATCGAGCTTCACCAGTTTCTGCTGGAGGAAGAGGAAGCCAGGCTGTCTGCTCTGAAGGAGGAAGAGGAGAAGAGGGTGTTGGCTGTGAAGGAGAGAGGCGAGTTCCTCAGGGACAGGATGTCTTCGCTCTTAGACGTTATTAATAGCACAGAGGAAGAGATGGCTGCTGATGATCTGACACTGCTGCAGGTGAGAGAGTGGTGGCCACTTGTTATGGCATGTTCCTCAGTTTGTGTTTTTGTGTTTTTGTTCCTCTGTGGTATTGTTTAAGAGGCGTTGACTGATTTGTCAGGAGAAGCTGACGATGCATAGTTCCTTATTTTGCTCAGCTTTCCTCCAGTGGGTGCAATCAGTTTATTGTCTTTTGCTTCTTTCTGTAGAACTTCAAATCCACCATAAAGAAGTAAGTAGAAATTCTCTGTTCTCTCTTTTTATGTCAAAGATGTGATCTCTGTTACTAAGCAGGTCGTAAGGCCCAATCAGAAATCACTGTGTACCAGATTATTAACTATTCTGGCTGAACCGTGGCCTCCTCATAGAGATCATATCAGACATGTACAGTACAGTACATTTACAGTCCTCCTACCACTGCAATGGCAAACGAGATACAAAGCCTGAAATGGAATTCAAAAATGTAGTCTGTAACATCTTTAAAAACAAGCTAAAATACAGTTTACTGGCCCTTTAAATTCACACTCACACCTTACGCAGAAAATCACAAACACTGTATTTATGTTTATAGATATCAATTGTAAAATCCTATGTAACACCACTGACAAAAAGGTTTATTAGTTATCGTAATAAAACGTTGCTGTTTCTTGTATGTGTAAAGCCCCCTCCCAAGAATGTATGTCATGAAAAAAAAGAACATTCTTTTGGGACAAATCTTTTCTTATTTAAAACAATTTTAGCTTTTATTTTAAAATAATTTGAAGACATTCATAAAATTTAAACTAAAAAAAAAAAAAACCCGTCAAATGGTTGTTTTAACATGAAAACAATACTTCTTCAGTTGAAATGCTGTGTTTAATGCACAACGTGACAAAAAATGCTAAAAAAATAAGCATGAAAGTCACTTTTAAGGTGGCTAAATAAGACATAGACCTTCTCTGGTTTATTCCTATTTTGAGCTCATTTTTGGGGCTTGTGGGACACCGCTTGCCACCGCAGTGGTAGAATGACCCATACTGACTCTGAAGCTCATCGGGTTCATCAGGTTCACAGGCAAGTGTTTTACCCACTAGGCTACTACCACCCAGCTGTCTGTTATTGTGAAAAACTGCCAAACATCTACAGTTTAAAAGTCTGAGACTTTAACTCTGGGGTGGGTTCAAATCCCACCTTCAGCACCACCACTGGGTTCCTGAGCAAGACCCTTAACTCCAAGTTGCTCCAGGGAGACTGTTCCCTGTAGTTAGGGAATGGAGGTTGCTTTGTCTGCTAAAATGCCGTAAATGTAAACTGCAAAGGCCTGTATGTGTCAGAGCAGTTACTGCATCATGGACTCATTTACACCTGAACAATAAACCTGCAGTTTAAACAATTAAAAAATGAATCTGATCGTTTCTGCAGAACCCAGAGTTCACTGCAGGATCCAGAAGTGTTTTGTGGAGCCTTAATGGATGAGGCCAAGCACCTGAGTAACCTAAAATTCCGAGTCTGGGAGAAGATGCAGGAGGTCACTCCGTACTGTAAGTACCTCTTAGAAACACAAGGAGGCCATGTGCCACTGAAGGATGAATAAGAATAAAGAATAAGAAGACAAGCCACTCAGAAACGAGACTCTACATGGGTGGGATTTCACTTTGGCCACAAAATGTTCAGAACTGGTCCTGGAGTTCTCCTGTCCTGCAGAACCCACTTTGCACATCTACTTCAGCTTAGAGATGTCTTCATAATTAAATGACTCTCTGGTTCAGGTGTATTTAGACCAAGAGAAACACCAAAACATGCAGGGCAGGAGAATTCATGGATCAGGGTGTTAGCATAGCAAATCCTGGGCATAAAATGGTTAAAGGGGAAGAGATGTTTCACAATGTCTTCACAGTTGAGTGGTTCAGTTGTAAACAAATTCATTCACAGCGGTTTTAATGGTGCGTTGGGGAAACACCAAATTTCTGTGTAATACTGAGGATAGCAAAACAGAGGTAAATGTAAACATTTAAAACTGTAAAAAAATAATATTTTTAAAATACTTTTTAATGTTACAATGCCCTGCATGTGCCTCTTCACCATGAAAGGCTTTTAAAAATACATTTTAGTCAAAAGCCTTCTCAAAACTATTGTAAAACAAAGTCTCATGCATTAGGCAGCGTATAATTTTATGTGATTACTTCTAGTGAGGGAAGTCATTAAACTCTTCAGAATCAGAATCAGAAAACTTTATTGATCTCGGAGGAAACTGCCTCAAACGTCTAGTTCCATTCACCACCACTGCGCGCAATTTTACACGAAACTAATTTAAAAAACCTTTGTGTACGTCTTACATTTTTGTTTAATTTAGCTGAAATTGTGAAAAATCTGTGGAATTTTCTCTTTAATCGTTTTCATGGCTTCAGCCTCACTTGGCAAAATCCTTTTTCTAGTGTACTGTGAATATTATGAGGAATTGTATATTGGGCTGCCAGAGCAAAACCTTGTATCTCCAAAAAAAGTAACTTTACAGGAGAAGGAAAAAATCCTCCAACTGTAAATTAATCCAAGCAGATTTTAATCTAGGTCACATTGGACCATTTCTATTCCTCAGATCATCATGAACTTCTGACACAACGTAAACAGCTGTCAATATTTTTAAAGTATGACAAAAAATAAATGATGACTAAAATGGAGATACAAGGTTTTGTTCCGACTGTTACGATATATTGCTTTATGTACACGATTAGTCAAAAGTTTTTGCACACACTGATATTTTCTACATTTGCATATTACTCGCTTAATATTTACTAAAAAAACACTCAATATTCTTTACTAACAAATACATTTACAGTATCTTCACCATTTGAGTTCCTTTATTATCCAGGAAATGTCATATTTTTATTATTCATCACTACTGACCTTCAAAAAGGCACCTAATATAATTATAATTATAATGTACAATTATAATTATATAATTATAATAATCACCAGACGAGTGTTGGATATTTAAGGAGCTATTAAGTGCTGAAACAGTAACGAGTGCATTTAAAGTTAAAGGACAGTCTAGAATTTGACTCTGCATCACCACACAACCAGTTAATAGGAGTCAGACCTGCACTGTTACAGATTCTTTCCTCTTAGAAAGGAAACTGGTTTTATTTGACATGTTTTCATTTATAGTTGCTCGCTCAACAACGTTATAATGGTTAATAAGAATAAAAATCTGCAGTTTGTGAAATAAATGGATAAGTGGTGAATACTTGGGGTGTGCAGAGTCTTTTGACTGGTAGTGTATGACTTTATCTTTAAGTAATGACCTTTTGGTGTGGTTCTTTCATCGTTTAGCCCCTGTGAGCCTCGACCCAAACACAGCCCACCCCTGTCTGTACCTCTCCGATGACCTCACCTCTGTCCACTACCGCAGCCCGTGCCCTCCCCTCCCCAGTAACCCAGAGCGGTTCCACCTCAGCGCTGAGGTTCTGGGCCGGGCCGCCCTCTGCTCTGGCGCCCACAGCTGGGAGGTGGAGGTGGGGGCCAGCGACGACTGGATCCTAGGGTTAGCCAGCATCTCTGTTAAGAGGGACAAGGAGGTCCAGGCACGTCCGGAGAACGGGTTCTGGACACTGTGCCTCAGGGACGGGGAATACAGGGCCATGGCGTCGCCCCCGAAGCCTCTGGCTGTGAAGCGAAGGCTGCAGAGGGTCAGAGTGCAGTTTGACTGGGATGCAGGGGAGGTGTCTTTTTCCTGTCCTGCAGAGGGGTGCGTCCTACACACCTTCACACACACGTTCACGGAACAAGTGTTGCCGTACTTTTACACACAAAGTAAACATCCTTTGAAGGTTGTACCAAAGCCTGTGCTTATTTCAGTGATGGAGAACTGACCTCCAGCAATATGCTTGAAGAAAAAAAAAAAATCAAATTTATGTTTCCAAACTAAATATTGTGAACTGGTGTCTGAGGATTGCATCCTTAGTTTTGCACTGAAGCTACATATAGAACAAGTAATGGAAACTCATACCCATTGACTCCTGTGACTTCCCCAAACGTGGGAATCTCGACTGCATAATTTCTGGTAGTGGGGGACTGTGTTCACGTTGCCCTGCCTAAACAGCTGCCTAAACTGCCTCTGGTAGTGAGGGTGTTGCCCCTGCGATCTGAAGGTCATGGGTTCGAATCCCAGGACTGCTAGTGGCACCACTGAGGTACCCTTGAGCAAGTTACCGTCCCCACACACTGCTCCCCCGTTTGTGGCAGCCCCCTGCTTCACTTGGTGAATGGGTTAAATGCAGAGAAAGACTTTCACTCTGTTCACACTGTGTGCTGTGCTGTGGTGTGGTGTGTTCACACCTGACAATAAGGGGCCACTTTACTTTACTGTACTTTATTTTACTTTATTGCAGCTGTATTGTTAAAGATTGCTGAAATGGTTCCTTACACTGCATGACCAGACAGAGCTGGACAGAATAGTTTGAAAAAGTAGTGATGACTGAAATACTCTGAAAAGATGAATAAAGAAAAAAGTAATGCATTCAAAACATGCATTTAGAACACATTTTGATAAGGGAAAAACTCCATTTACACTTTTCTTTATTGGTTACAGTTCGCCTGTAAATATTTTCCAATATTTGACTCTAAAGTGGGCACCTACTGGATTTTCAGTTAATGACATATATCATATTCAGAACTGTGCAAAAGTCTTAGGCATCTACATTTAAAAAAATGTTTAAAACTTGTTTAGATGAGCAGTGAGTGCTTTTTTACATTAATATTACTAAATATACTAAATAAAACTATAAAGAATAAACACTAATATCATTCTACAGTAAACAGTGATGTTCTGTTCAGTATATCAGTGTGTTCCTTGTGGAAGTCCAGTATTACTGTAGTTTC
>JBBPCZ010000089.1:21194574-21209574 GCA_037974445.1 Brycinus macrolepidotus | reverse complement strand
CAACCCCAGTCCTGGGCACAGGGTTCGAGCAGGAAAATTCCCAAAATGTACACCAGAACTGTGTCCCCCTGTTTTTTAGTCCTCATGAATATTTAGGCCTGAAGATCTAGAAGGCCCAGATTGTTCTCGTCCCTAGAAATGTTGCTCCCTTTATTTTGCCCCCTTTGTGAGAACCAATAGAAATTTAACTGAGAAAAGTTCATAATTGTGTTGTCAAATGTTTGTATGACATTCTTTTTTTCTTTTTTTTGCTTTGTGTGTATTACCATCACCCAGCTTATTGAAAATGTAAGCACAACCACAAAATCTTTGTGACAGCAGTCACAGGAAGTCACAGGAAGTCACAGGAAGTGCAGGGTTTTTAGCAGGGGGTGAATAAAAGAAACCGAGCTGTGCAACCTGGTGTGCAACCTTGCCCCGCCACTCTTGCAGACAAGGAGGAAGGCTGATTCTCAAGAAGAGCTGAGCTGACGCTGATTCAACATGTTCAAACCAAAACAAGCAGGTAAGTCATAAAATAGTTTTTTTTTTTAATAAACCATGACAGTAGTGTGTTTAGATGATCATCTTCTTGATACCATATATGCATCATATAACATCTATTACAGTATGCTCCAGCTTCCAGGAAAAATTAAATGTTGCTATGATTGTTTCTGAATTAGGTTTCTTTCTTTTCTTCAATTGCTTAACCTTTTAGATGTTAATTGTTTTAATTGAAAAATTTAAGCTTGGTCATTTTTAAAGAGGAAATATCAGATCTGTAACGGATTATATTCAAGGTCAATATCTGTATCACAAGCTGAACTGAACTGAACTGAACACTGAAGCACTGAAGAGGTTTCAGAGGCACCATTGAATCTCCCCAAAATCTCTCCAATATTGAAGTACATCACAGAAACGTAAGGTCAAACACTGATTAAGTGCATTTGAATGCAACTGACAGTAAATTTTGGCACGTTTCTTGGCAGACTTGTCAAGCAGCACTTACATTTAACTCTGAAATACCGTGAGAGAGCAACAAACCACAGGAAGACAAAACCACACAGAGACTGCAGTGAGCACTTCCAATGCAACCAGTGTCAGCAAAAGCAGTCATGGTGAATCTTCCCGTCATGCTCTAAAAAAATCTTCATATATTTTTAGGTAGAAGACTGAGGGCCAGGTATCCGTACGAACGCAGTGGCAGAGCTAAGTATCTGACCACATCATGTGCTTGTAATGCGCCTGAATTTAATGCTTCATTTTCTAAGACTGCAGCTTATCGCACCATCAGAGCTGCTCCACATAACATCACACAAGGTTCAGAAAACACAACGTAAGAGAGCTCAATAGGCTTGAGACAGAAAATGTTCAGTGATGAAGAGAGAGTGGTGCTGATAAATTCTTTTCCAACAAAACATTCTGCAGTGGTATAATTCCATCTGAGTTTGTGAAATCTTCTGCAGCATGTCTTTTCACACATGGTCTTCTGATCCTGGGAGTTTAAGCAGTGTTATTCTGACATTCAGCACGTGTCTATGCTTCCATCGAACTGCTGTTTCTGCTGCCATTGTTAAAGAATGTTTCTGAAACACATGGCTTTTGAGACTATGAATACTTTTGAAAGATCACTTTTTATTTATCTATCACTTTTTATTTATCTATGAGTATTGGTATCTTCCCAGTGTTATAAAACATTGGATCACATTTTGGCGGGAAAAAGAATGAATCTGTCCTTTATCAGTTCTTTAACAAACCAAGCCTAAAATATTGTACAGTCACACTGTGATCCCATGTTGATGTAAAGAGTCAAAAATTGTTTGAACACAAAAGTCTACTTTTAGAGGTTCCAATTTTTAAAAGAAGAAATAAAAAAATAATGTGAGGAAGTAGAAAAACTTTAACCATGTTGAATGTCACTGTTGAATGCCTCATAATCACTATGTAACATTCATGTTTTGAGTCTATTTTAATGTGATTTTCAATGTGATTAAGGTTAGAGCAGGTCAAATCTGTTAGACATTTAATTTTTTGACTTGCTTTTTGTTTGTGCTGCTAGTCATGATGACCTCTGTTCCTGATGTCCTACTCAAAGCTTTCGATGAGCTGGACCATGAAGATCTGAAAAGATTTCAGTGGCATCTTCAGCAACCCAATCTCCCAGAATTCTCTCCAATGCCCAAGGCCTGTTTCAGAAACATGAGGTCATACACCATGGTGGACAAGATGTGTAACACCTACAACCACGATGGTGCTTTGAAAATTGCAGTGGTGATCCTGAAGAAAATGAACCAGAATAATCTTGCTTTGGAACTTGAGAAAACTATGAAATCGAATACTGCTATTTCCAATGGTATATTCTTCAAGCTTTCACACAGTCCTAGAGACTTTTCTTCCATGTTTAGCTAAGCCTGCATCTAACATGCTGCCCCCACCCCATTACTTAACCCTTAGAACTAAGAACATAAATGGTGTATAACTGTCTAAAATTCGTGTTCGCTCTCCTAGACGCTTGCCGTTTGCTGCTCTTTCGCTCAATGTGCTGCCACTCGGCCACTCTCCAGACCAACTCCCTCTTTGGGTTTTCCCCACTCACTTGTGGGCGGAGACTATCCAGAAAGTTCTCCCGGATTCAAAGACCTTGTGTTGTTTTCTGTTTGTTTCAAAAACCTAAAATAAAAGATATTTGGGCAGTTTTGTTCTTCATGGACATTTGTGTGTGATGACATTTTTAAAACCCTAGAAGAGGTTATTATTATTAAATGGCCACGTGACATACGGGCACCAATCACTCAGCTTGACGTCTGACACCTCAAGCATCAACACAAACCGGGGGGAACTTCCATATTAGGAGCTATTTTGCCATTAAATGACAATTTACCATTTGTTGCGCTTTAGGCACCAATTCGTGCTGCTTGTGTTCTAAGCGTTAATGCTCCAGCCAATCAGGGGCCTCTGAAGAAGGTTCATCAGGTGTTGTAGATTGTTGCTGGAACTAGGCTTCTCTGGAAGATAGATCTCCAGGTTTGGTGACCACTAGTCTAAATGCATCTTTGCTGGATTGGCTCATATACAAGTCCTAATTCCATAGAAACATCTAAAAACCTGGGCCCTCTACAAGTACTATCATTTGCAACTTGTTAAACATATTTTCTTATTGTATTTAGACTAGCTGAAAAGCTTATGTTTAATCAATATGCTTGTGAAAACAATGTAACCTTATTGCCTTAAATCAGGTTACTTTTGTTTCTATATTCATTTAAAATAACACCTTCATTAATATGAATTCATTTTATTTGCCTCTTTAGCAATGAAACCAAAGACAGTCCAGGAAAAGCTGAAATCTATGCTGATGGTAAAATACGAATCGATCCATGATGGGCCTTCACTGGACAACCTTTCCAAATATCTCAATGAGATTTACACAGATCTCTACATTGTGAAGGGAGGCACAGGTGGGGTCTATACCGAGCATGAAATTCGACAGATTGAAGCATGTTCAAGAATAACTGTTGGAAAATCCAGCATCAAAAGCAGCAATCTTTTCAAAGCACTTCCCGAAGAAAGATCCCCAGTCAGGAAAGTGCTGACACTGGGGATTGCTGGAGTGGGAAAGACAGTCTTTGTTAAGAAATTTATTTTAGACTGGGCAGAAGACAAGGCCAGTCGGGACATTGACTACATCTTCCCGCTTCCTTTCCGTAGCCTGAATTTAATAACTGAGAACTGCAGCTTAATGCAGCTGCTTGGTTGCCACTTCCCATTCATGAAATACAGGAACACAATTCCCTTTGATGAAAGAAGAGTGCTTTTTATTTTTGACGGGCTTGATGAGAGCCGTCTTCCTTTGAATTTTGCAAAGAACGAGCTCGTCAGTGACGTGCAGATCAAAACCACCTTGGATGCCTTGATTACTAACCTCATCAGCGGAGACCTGCTTCCTTCTGCTCTCGTCTGGGTCACGTCCCGCCCGGCCGCAGCCAGTCGTGTCCCCCTGGAGTATTTCAGCCAAGTCACAGAGATCCGGGGCTTTTCGGATGAACAGAAGGAGGAGTACTTCAAGAAGGCGATCAGAGATAAGGACGAAGCTAACAAAATCATCTCTCACATGAAGACATCGAGAAGTCTCCACATAATGTGCCATATACCAGTCTTCTGTTGGATCTTTGCCAGTGTCCTTCAGACGATGCTTTGCCAAAGTGATGACCAGAAGATCCCGACCACTTTAACAGGGATGTACACAAGATTCCTTATCCATCAGACCAAACAGACCGAGAAGAAATATCATAAAACGGACAACATTGTTTTGAAACTGGGAAGACTGGCATTTCAGCAACTGCAAAATGGAAATCTGATATTCTATGAAGAGGATTTGAGGTCATGTGGCATCGATGTCAGTGAGGCCTCTGTGTATTCTGGGGTCTGCACACAGATCTTCAAGCAGGACAGAGGAATGCAGGAAAAGAAATGCTTCAGCTTTGTGCACCTCAGCGTTCAAGAGTTTCTAGCCGCTGTTTACGTGTTCTACGCGCACAGAAATAACAAGAGAAATCCTGTCCTGCGCAGTTTTACAGGAAAATTTAGATGGATTTTTCAACACACCTTGCTTAATCTACACAAGACTGCTGTGGAAAAGGCTTTGCAGAGTGAAAATGGCCATCTGGACCTATTTCTCCGCTTCCTCCTTGGGCTTTCTCTCAAATCCAATCAGAACTGTGTCAAAGAGCTCCTACCAGCAATTAAGGTAAGTGAACAGAATGTTAATGAGACAATCAAACACCTTAAGGAGAAAATCAGAGCAAACATCTCACCCGAGAGAAGCATCAATCTTTTCTACTGCCTGAACGAGCTGAGAGATGACTCACTCGTAGAGGACGTTCAGAGTTACGTGAAACAGGGAAGCCTTGCATCCCAGAATCTGTCTCCCACACAGTGGTCTGCTCTTGTCTTTCTACTGATGACTTCAGAGGACACCCAGAAGGTGTTTGATCTGAAGAAATACACACAAACAGATGAAGGGTTGAGAAAACTCCTGCCTGTGGTGGGATATTCTAATCAGTCATTGTAAGTATTTTCTCATTTTCTCATATAAATTTGTTTTTAGTTTATTCACCCATTCACAGGTGATCTCATATTGTCCAGTAAACATCTTAGAAGATTTCTTCTTTATAATCTCTTGATTCATACAAAAATACCTTGGATGATTCATACACAACTTATTACAAATCCTTTTCTATCACACCCAGATTAGACCGATGCAACCTGACCCAAACAAGTTGTGAAGGAATTGCCTCTGTAATCTCCTCAAAGTCTTCATATTTGAGGCACCTAGATCTGAGTGACAATGACCTGCAGGACTCTGGAGTAAATAAGCTTGCTGATGGTCTCAAGGATACACAGTGTAAACTGGAGACACTGAAGTAAATATCTGGATAGTCCAAAACTGTTTGGATTTTTTATTTTTTATTTTTTTTTGGGGGGGGAGGGGTCAATATAGTGAATTCAATTAAATGTTTTTCTGATAAGTATTCCTTTATTAAATAGCTTTAGGGCACACTGGCAAACTGGTTTTCTTCCTACAGGTTATCTGGCTGCCTGGTCACAGGCATAGGCTGTTCTTCTCTGGCCTCAGCCCTAACACACAACCCTTTGTACCTGAAGGAGCTTGATCTAAGTTACAACAACCCAGAAGAAGCTGGAATGCAGATGTTGAATGATATACATGATGATCTAAATTGTAAACTTGAAAAGCTCAGGTGAGTCTAGTTGAAAGTCTTGCCTTGCGGGAGGATTCTTTCTTGCACTAACACAAAGACTGAACCTTTGGACAAGAAGTCCAAGTTGAGACAGGGTCCAAAGAGGTTAGAGTCCAAAATCCATGAGCGTTGGCAGGCATGGGATTACCAGGTGGCTAAGTGCTTGTTCTAGATGTATTTTGACATTATGAAGCCAGTTACTGTTTCCTGAACAAGCTTACCTTCTCAGTGATTTTGTCGACTGTTGTAGACATTTTTGTTTTGTTGATTGGGGTTCATTTTGTCAACAGCTGCAGGTGCTTTCATTTTGTTGACATAACTTTTTGTTTTTTTATTTGCCGTGGTGGCAGTGATTTTGGCGTGGTTGACTGCCCTGGAGAAATGTTACTAGTAGAAACACTGATCTTTAAAGGCAGCTGAACATTTGCCTAGATCAATGAGACAAGTCTAAATACCAGCAAGTTCAAAAGAAGTCCAAAACCACCGGACTGCAATAGCACATCTTTTAATGATGTGTAAAAATGATGTTTATGTTTTATTATATACACTGATTTTTTTGCTTACAGTTTTGCCTATTGTGGACCTCTAAGAATGGTGAATGGACCCCGGAAATGTAAGCAGTTTCTCAAGATCCTTTAAGCTTATAAATGGAAGCCTGAGTATAATTTATATGACTGACTGTGATTTGGTGCTGTATTACTCCTCAGACAATAAATCATGTGGTATATGTTTAGAAAGCCATTCTGTTTCATCATTCTTACTTCGAGAAGTTATGGATGCCATTTCTTCACTCGTTCTTCCCACAGATGCCTGTGATCTCACATTGGACCCCAACACAGCACACCAGCACCTCTCTCTTTCGGAGGGTAACAGGAAGGTGACATGGGAGAAAGTGGAAAAGAGGTACCCAAACCACCCAGACAGGTTTAAATTCAAGGAGCAGGTGCTTTGCAGGGAGGCTCTGTCAAGGCGGTGTTACTGGGAAGTGTGCTGGAGTGGAGAAGGAGTTCATATTGGGGTGGCTTACAAGCGAATAAAGCGTCAGGGACAAGGGGAGGACTGCTGGCTGGGACACAATGACGAGTCTTGGAAACTCTACTGCTGCCATGACAGTTACACCGCTTGGCACTGTAAGCAAACCATATTCAAGTCCATTCCCTGCTCTACAAGGATTGGGGTTTTTCTGGACTGGGAAGCGGGCACATTATCTTTCTATAATGTCTCTGCTGACACAAATTCACTGGAACGTCTGCACACCTTCTATGCTACTTTTCAAGAACCCTTATATCCTGGCTTTCGGGTGTTAAACTCCTCTGTGTGGATGGATTGAACCTAACAGCTGGTTACATCTTTGGAGGGCACACAGATGAATATTTAGCAGCAGTTGATGCTCTGCCAGTGATAGTGGGATTAAAAGCAGATTACTGGAGTTTCATGTTTTTTTATGTTTTTTTTATATTGCATAGGTTATGAATAATTGATTCTAAGAAATGTGTAGAGACTGTCGAAATAAGTAATGATGCCCAAAACACATTTAACCTTGACCAAACCCCTATATACTAAGTGCTGTACAACAAAAGTCATGAATGAACAATGCCAACAAAAATAAAAACTTTAACCACTAATCATCCAAAAGAATATTAAATTTTATTTAGAGATAGAGAGAGAGAAGGAGAGAGACAGAGAGAGAGAGAAAGAGAAAGAGAAAGAGAGAAAGAGAGCGAAAGAGAGCAGCTTGCTTCCTGGCCTAAACCACAAAAGTGAGGCCTCAGTAGTCTGGAAGGCACATTAAAGAGACAAGCAGAGAGCAATGGTTTGTTTGATTATTTTATTATTTCACTTTATATTATAATGTACAATAATGTTGAGCAAAACTGTGAGCTGTCTGTCTGTCTATATATCTATTTTCCTACCCACATACCTACCTATTTATTTTACAATGGTGAATTACGAATGGCTTCATTTGGCTTGGTGGCTTGCTTGGACTTGCCTGGGTCACCATGCAACAACTAACATGTTTCTTTGTATGGTCTATGACATTAAATAATGATTTGAAGCCAGCAGATGAGGCCATCTTTTTTATTCGACCTTTTCTTCCACCCTTTTCTAAACAGAAATGTGAAGTAAATGGCTCAGTTCATTAGCCTGAGAAGTTCTACGTACCCTTCAGGATGTTGTATGATACAGAACTACTACCCCCCGTGTTAGTTTTACATGGTGACTCAGAGTTGGACAAAATGTGCGTGATCAGGAAACCAGAATAAAACACAACAACGACAGCAACAACATTCTAAAACATACAAATGGCACTATAATAAAGACCAGCTCTCTGGGTTGGCCTAAAAAATGTGATTGTGATTTTGATTCTGATTTCACATTAAAATGTCAGGGGAAATTTTATGTTATTGGAAATATGATCTCACAATGTAAAATCTTAAGTACTAGAGAGAGAGAAAGAGAAAGAGAAAGAGAGAGAGAGAGAGAGAGAGAGAGAGAGAGAGAGAGAGAAAGAGAGAGAGAGAGAGAGAGAGAGAGACTTGCTTCCTGGCCAAAACCACTAATGTGCTGATGTTCAGACGTCAGTTCCTCATAAGGGACACAAACAAGTCATCAGTGTTGAACCAAGCAAGTTCAAGCAAGAAGCTGTTGCAATTAATTACTTGTGCGACGTTTCTAGAGGCCATAATGATGCGGTTTTGTGTGCTCACCTGGATCCTTCTCTCTGGTAAGTCCTGGCCTTCACACATGAACACATTCATAATCCTGATTCAGGATGAAGGCTAGGAACAAATGACGACTCTAAAGAAGGCTATGTCGTATTATTGTGTGAGGGTTTAGAGCAGTTAGCTCAATCCAGTGGGGCGACTTTGGCTGGTAATTACGAGGAAGCGCAGCTAACTAGCCTGTGTAGTTTATTTCTGATAATGCAAACACCTACAGTTTCAGCCTGAAGTCTCAAGAAAAAAAAAGCATCTTGACTTTATGATCATAAAACCTCTATTTCTGAGTTACGAACTTAACATCCAGCTTTACGGCACTTTGTTATACTGCCCAAATCAGCCACACCTGATGTTTTATCAACTCCCAGCCAAACACAGATCTCATTTAAAAAGAAGCCATCTGAACAGCAGAGGATTAACCTCTTACTTAATCTGTTTATACAGCAATTTACCAAACTCTATTCAGAATAGTAGCACAGCAGTGAACAGGCTAATAAGCTCAAACAGCCTCATCAAAATACAGCACAACAAGGAGAACAGAATCTGAGAATAAAAGAAAGAGCAGAAGATCCTAATTTTATATATAATGACCATGTTCTGCACCTGTTTCCTGTAACTTAAAGTGTTTAGGGCTCACATCCAAACACAGTTGCAAGACTCAACCCTGTCCAGTAAAGATAAATGTGTTAAGTCTGTTTGCCGATATTACCCTATAGTACTGAATATTTCTATGGCATTTCATTTTATACAATACTCCAAATCATGAACCACCATTGCTTTAAATGAGCCTCAACAGATATTAAACACAATCCATTTTAAAAACCCAGAAATGCATATCTATAAAATTGTTAACCTATTGCCAAAGCTCCTCTACAAACTCTGCCTCTCTTGCTACATTATTTCCTCTGAATGTTCCTCTGAATCTTCCTCTGGGTGGTGATTAAAACTACAATGACTGCTGTCATGGCTTTGTTCATTTCTGTCTATCATAATACCAATTAACATTTTGCTATGTGTCTATATCTGTTTCAGAAATAAGGGTTGAAGCTACAGACATCAAAATGTCGGGACATGTTGGAGGATCTGTGATGATCCTGAGTTCTTATTCGTTTACTGACACCAACACAAAATATTTCTGCAAGGACCCATATGAACCAAAGCATATTTTGATTAAATCTGGTCAGTCACCAACTGGGAAATACAAACTGGAGGATTCAGGTGAAGGACACTTCTTAGTGACCATCATTTCACCTCCAGAAATCAGACTCTGGAACTTACTGGTGTGGAGTGGACAGATCTTTGAAGGACACGTATGAGAAAGTGTTTCTCATAGTTACAGATGGTAATGAGGTTTTATAGTTATGAGCCTTTGTACAATTAAACATAAAAATATTTTAAAACACAATCACACACACACACACACACACACACACACACACATATATATATACAGGGTTGGACTGACCATCTGGCATATCGGGCATTTTCCCGGTGGGCCTACATGCTATTTGGGCCAACACCGTTAAATCATTTATTTATTTATTTATTGGTCTAACATAAGACAATAAGACTCATAGATCGGTGGCCCAATTGACGCTGGGCTGGCTCAATCAACTTTTTAAACACCACCCTCTTTTGCTTTGGTCCCTGTGCCTGCGTAATGCTTTCGTCAAAAAAAGTCAGCAAAGGAGTTTATTTCCTGACCACCAGCCCATGGTTCTTTTCTTTGCTGACACGGGGCTGGCCCAATAATATCTTTAAACGTCTCCCCCTTTTGGCTCTGTGCCAGTGTGCAGTGTCAGTGGATGAGATGGAGAGAAAGCGTAAAGGGGGCGCAGAGAAACTGCGAGAGAGAAAAAATTGGCACTTCAAGAAGACGCTGACAAATGTGCCAAAATTACAGACATTTTTGCTGCCGGGCCTTCATCAGCTGATGATGGTGGCAGTGGCAGCAGTGAACCTGCGGTAAGCTGGACTGCTTTCAGAACACTTAGGCTTAGTTATGAGTAAAGGAACCCATTAACCACCCTTGGTAAATCTGTGCCATACAAGACAGTTAGTGGTGGTTAATAAACTAGCTGTTTGCAAAGTTATGGTGATAACACACCAATAAAACAATTGTTTTACGGCCGCGTTAGTTTGTCTTGTTACATTTATGAACGCGGGTGAAATAAGCTAATGATATCGTCAGTGTTACCACTAGGAGAACGGCTATTTACATTGTGTACACTGGCTAAAACAATAGACCTTTAAGTTAGTTCTTTTATGTCTTCCATGCTGAACTAAATTGTCTTACTGAAAGTGAGAACATTATTTTTTCAACCACCATTCATCAACATTAACAGTGAGACAGCAGTAAATTATTTATTATTGGTTGTGGGGTGAGTAGTAGGCAACTTTTGGAGCATGGTGTTAGAGGCAGCTTTTTATGAGCAATATACAGACATGAAAGACATCCACACTTTTTAAAATGATTTATTCATTTATATTTTTGTCCATTGCTTATATCAGGCATGTCCAAAGTCCGGCCCGCGGGCCAATCACGGCCCGCTGTCAGGTTTCATCAAGCTTCGGTTTTATAATGTGTTCTTTCTGGCTCCCTAGCTCTGTCAGAACAAATAAATCATAAAACTTTAAAAATGTAATTCCTCCACTCATTTCTGCCATGGCGACTGCAAAGAAAAGTGAAAAGCATAAAGCACACTAATGAGCTTGGACTTATGGCACTTATTTTATTAAACTCTTGAATAAGAATTGGTTATAACTGCTGATGTTATGTACCTGTAGGTGTGACACAAACTATTGCTTTCTAAAAGATAAGGGCAAAATTCATTTGTTTTAAACTTTAATGATAACAGACCACTTTGCATTACTTATAACTCCTGTTTAAAATGTTCATGAGGCAAAGATATTTATTAAACTCATGGAAATTTAAGGTATTCTATACAGTTTGTTCAATGACTCTCCAGATATGAATGAAAGGCAGAATTGTGTTTTTAGAGTTGTTCACGACTGCCTGAGTGGCTTATATTTGGTTACATTGCCATTTGAAAAATAAAGGTAATTGTGACATTTTATAACAGTGTGTATTTTCATGTAACTTTTGTGGTTAAAAAAATGTCAGAAGGAACTATTGGCCCCTGGGTATCTTCACTTTATCAAATTTGGCCCTCTTTGCAAAAAGTCTGAACACCCCTGACTTATATGGTATGCCAATGCAACCTCTTTATCAGAGAATCCAATAATTCTGGACCTGATTGCTTCATTATGTTTAAAAAGAAACCTCACCCCAAAGTCTCTATTCATGTTTTGTTGAGCCAGGTTGAGGTAGCATCCCAGAAAAAGGAGAAAGAGAGAAGAAGAGTTTTAGCGAGAGAGAGGAGGAAGTCTGCAAGAGAGAGGAGAGCAGGGAGCAGGACGACATAGATTACTGTGCCCGTCCTGAACCTTATATGTTACAGAGCTTTTTGGATCACCACCCACAACAAAATGCCAGAAATCCTGTAATGCAGAGGGTATTCACCTGTAAAAATGGAACCAGCAGGAAGTGGCTCACATATTGTGAGAGATGTCATGCATTGTTTTGTTTTGTGTGAATGGCAGCATATTTATTACTGGAATGTCAGATTGGAGGCATGAACACCAGCGCACAGGGGAGCATGAAAAGAGCATTTCACACCGAACCTGTGCTGAAGCTTTTATACTAAGGTGCTCTAAAGCAGATATCAGCAGCATGTTTGCTGAAAGTCAGATATATGCTCATAGAGAACAGACCATGGGAACTTTTTGGAATTCATCCTTTTATTAGGAAAATATGATGCCTGCCTAAAAGAGCACATTGATGATTGCATTGAAAAGAGCAGGAAATTATACCAGTCCAGTGGAACAAGAGGGTCTCTTTTCACCCTACTCTCCAAAACTACAGTGAACTCAGTAATAGATACCATTGGGAAACTAATTCAAGACAGCATTTCAAGTGATGACCAGAAAGCTGGAATATCAGCAGGACATAACCTCTCAGGATTTAATAATTTTAAGGTATGTTACTGACACTGTGCATGAGAGGCTTGTTGCTTTAGTAAGGCGTGAGGAATCCACTGGGCAATACTTTGTCAACTTGGTCTCAAATGTCTTGGAGCATCTAAAGCTAGACAAGTCCACGTGCACAGGGAATGCCACAGATAGGGCGTTCAATATGCAGGGCCATTACAAAGGTTTTTCAGCGTTGATGACCTCCCAGTCTCAAACCCATGTGCATGTTTGGTGCTATGCACATGTACTTAATCTTGTGCTGTCTGACACTACTCAAACTGTCATTGAAAGTGGATCACTGTTCAGTCTTCTGAATGACATAGTGGTCTTTATCAAGGAGTCCTATCAGAGGGTCGATATGAGGGGGAAACAAACGCAAGACAAATGCTACAGACGCCTCTCTCCAATTGGGGAGACGCAGTGGTGGTCCAAGCATTATGCATTCAAGAAAGTGTTTGGACATTTTGGCAATCCACAGAATGGTCTCTGCATTGATGCAGTGCTAACACTGGCAGCCACAGAACAGAAGGAACACAAAAAGGCAACTATACATGCCAAGGCACGAGGCTTTAAAGAGGGTCTCCCGAAATACAAAACAGTGCTAACAGCTCAGATATTCCTGCGGATATTTGAACAAACAACCTCACCATCTAAGTACCTCCAGACAGAAGGGATGGACATCCTCTCTGCCTGTCGAATGGTGATCGCCACACAAGAGAGCCTCAAAAGCATTGCCAGGGATTTCACAAGTGTGAAGGCAGCTGCGGACACTTTTGTCAAATGGACAACTGAAAACATTGAAAAAAGGGAGGAAGAAACAGACACTGAAGTTGACAATGCATTGTCTCAGTAAAGGGCAAAGAAGAAAAAGAACATGGCTGGAGATATGGCTCAAGATGAGGCTCTAATCGATGCTGAGAGAGCATTTGAGGTCAATGTCCACAACAGAACTCCGGACACAGCTATTAAGGTCATTCACAGAAGGATTATGACACATGGCACTCTCTTAGCTGATTTGGCCTGACTGGATCCCAGGACCTTGGAACAGATCAGGACCACTACTCGTACCAATCATGCACTCAAAAACCTCAGCAGATGTCTGATTAAATCTGACACTAGTGCTGCAGAGGACAATCTCCAGTCAGAAGTGAAAAGTTTAGGAGGACAATGGAACTGGCTGAAAGCATCCCATTTTGATGAATACATGACCAGAACAGTGGAAGATGGAGCTGAAGGACAAGAAGAGGAGACTGATATCATGGATAAAAGCTGTGCATTATGCAAAAATTTCCCACTGTGCTGCTATCAAATTCTCTGGCAGTTCAACATGTTGCCAGATGCTTTTCATCTCCTTTGGCTTCCATATAAGTTCTTGCTGACCATTTCCCTGATCCAGGTAGCCTGTGAAAGAACATTCTCAAGACTCAGATTCATCAAAAGCAGACTTAGGAGCAACCTATCTGCAAACAAGCTGGAGGCATTTATGTTAATGGACATTGAGAAAGACATCCTCACGGCACTGGATAGGATGGCTGAGAAGAGCGAATTATTGAGAATCCTGCTCTTGTAGGTTAATAAAGTTAGATGAATTTCTTGAAATGATTATGAAAATATTCAGTGCAACGTAGCAGTTGTCTTATGACTCCATCAAGTTACTCTGGAAAAAAGTGATAATCTGATCAACTATTTATCATGTCTGTTTTCTCTCTCTCCCTCTCTTTCTTATACATAGGACACCATCACTTGTTTGTTATATGAGGAGTCCTTTAGATGATTATTTCACCTGCATCCTTTTTGCTTGGTAATTTCACACTTAGTGTAATGCCAAAGACACTGACTGATTCTCTGATCAATAATTTATCATATCTATTTTCTCTCTATCTGTCACATACATACAGACGATATTTTGATTTTAAGGATTTGTCAAAGGAGTTCACACAGCTTTATTTGTTTTAGTGAGTTTACAATGTAGTTGGCACTTTGTCTGGAAAACAGTCAATCAATCATGTCTTTTCTTTCTCTTTCTCTTTCCCTCATACATGTATATACATTATTACCCCTCATACATAAGTTTTCAGTTTACACATTGCTGGTTTTATCTGGAAGATGTTAATCATCTGATCAATCATTAAACATCCTACTCTCTCTCTCCATCACACGCACGCACACACAGAATCGCCTCTCTTTTTTTCCAAATATTCATTAAAAGATTCAGCTGCATCCTTTTTGACTGGGTAAGTTCACAATTTATTGAATAGTACTTTGTTGAATACTACTTTTATTGAATACAATTTTGTTGGTGTACACATTCAAGGGAGCGCAAAGATGGGTGGTCTGCATAATTGTATGTGGTGGGCCATTCTACCCCAAAATGCCAGGGCCATTATTTTGTCCCAGTCTGCTCCTGTACATATATATATATATATATACAGTGTATATATATTAGGGCTGTTAGAAATATCGCGTTAACTATTTGCGTTAATTTATTTTCTATAACGCTTTAAAATAAACTG
>JBBPCZ010000089.1:21160611-21174966 GCA_037974445.1 Brycinus macrolepidotus | reverse complement strand
TGTGTCTATGAGGAGATTAAAGACACCACACCCCTTCCTGCCTCAGACACTGAAGTTTCCACAGTCTACTCTACTGCTGAACTACCTCCGAACCTCTCAGAGTCCTCTCAGATTATCTATGATAATGTTCAGTTACCCACAAGTGATTTTACCAATCCGATCTATTCTAGTGCTCAGATACCATCAAACCCTCCTGGTCAGGACGTCTACTCCACAGCTCAATTACCCACAAGTCACTCTGATTCTTCAGCAAGAGGCCCTCAGGATTCAGCTCGACAATCTACTAAAGGTCCAACCTATGCAACAGTCAATTTCAACAAGAATACAGGAAAGTCCAGTGATGCAGTTACCACAGCAACCTTAAACGAGGAAAATTTGTGTGACTATGCTACTGTCAAATATGTCAGCGGAAGTGGCTAGGTTAGCATTTATTCTCATTGATTTCCACCAAAAGAAGACTGTGCGTTCTCTTTCACACAAAGACACTTTTATTCTGAAGCTGCGTTAATGTGTGTCCTGATCTGTTTATGTAAATCCTGTGGGCAAAAGGCTGATTTAAATGAACTAAAGTGAGGTCTCAAGCAGTAAGCAGTGATACACTTAATGCCTATGGACTAGACACAAGCCTCAGCTTTATTTGGTATGATAAATTTACCTTTTATTTCCAACATTATTCTATTTACCACCAAGGTTTCATAGCCTCTTGAGAGTCTGCACTGTATTTTCCATATTTCGCTTTTTTCCAGGGAACATTTTGTTTCATCTTTTAAACCTTCAAACCTTCATGTAAATATTAATATTGCTACTTTCTTACATAAATAGTGCTTTTTAAATCATATGGCCATTATGAAATACGAATTATTCTAAACATTACTTCATTTTAATTTAATTCAATTTAGCTGTTCAGTGTATAACATCGCATCAAGAAAAAAAAGTAATTAAACGAAAAATTTATTTTGCAGCCCATTAGAATACCTATGCATGTGCACAGAGTGAGGAGGTAGAATGTGTGCAGTACATGGAAAGGCTATTGAGCACAGGAGGATGTGAATATGTGGGGAATTTTCTTCTTCAAAATAATTACCACAGTCCAGTCACTCTCCCAGCACTGTATTTGTCTTTAACCTGTTCATGTACAATAAACAAAATGTCAAAATTCACCTATTTGTTGTACCTGTAACCTAACTACAGATCTACAGTCACGGAAACATAATTTAGTGCTTTTATCATTTAAAGGTGTTTTATGGTTCCAGAATGTGTGTTCTTGTTTTAGATAAAGTTAATGATGTTTTGGGGCGGACACAAAGGTTTAAATGTTTTGGGACATTTAAGAATTACCAGATTAATTAACATACACAGTTGAGCGAGTCCACAGTCATGGATTTATTGTCATACATTTTTATGAATGACTCAAAAGCAGAAGCTCCTGCAGTTCAGAAGGTTTAGGAGAGTTCATTAGAGTCAGACTTGAAAATGTTAAAACCAAGTTTTTACTGACTGAACTGCTGGTTTGGTGTTATGAGCTAAAATCCTATTCTACTGTGTTCACACATACTGGCATGTCACCACTAGGAGGCATGCAAACACTTGAACTAATGCATGGAGGACAGAGCAGATGCTTATCTGATTCTACTTGTTTAAATCAGTTGTTCTTAAAGAGTTGAATAGTTATATGAGTTGAGCTCCTGCTTGCCTGGAATGAAAACATTGAGTCACACTGGCCTTTGGGTTCATTCTGAAAAGTCTATTAAACATCTTGGGCTCTAGATGACAACAGAGCCCTTCTGACATCAAACAGTGCAGAGTCAATGAAACGAACAAGCACATCCAGCAGTGGAGTAAGACATACCCAATTACCAAGAGAGCCAATACTGGAGTACTTACAGCAGAGTACATCTAATAGAGTAATGGTGTGGAATTAAACAGTGTGGTGTGTAAAATGTTTAAATACATAAATAGTGCTGTCTCAGCACCAGTCAGACCCACTAGCAGGTTAAAGCAGTGTCTTGAATCTATATGAAAATATGTTTTTTGAACTTTGTTCACTTGACCCAAAAAGTTTAAAGACTGCTTGAGCAAAATGGAAAAGGGCTTTACATCATGTCATTCAGTTCTTAGCTAAGACACAGCTGAAGACACAGAGAGCGAGAGATGGACACAGAAAGTGACAGGGTGTCCATTCAATGCTCTCTGATATACCTGGAATGAAGATCCTCTTCATCTTCGCTCTCTCCCTGATTTCAGGTAAGAAAATGCTCTCCTAAATAAATCACCACTATCAGCAGTGTCAGATTTGGACATTTGGCCTCGTTCGGGAAGCTCCAAGCAAGTGACAGGATATTTACGAGTCCTTATCAATTCCATATATGAGATGGGATACAAATCAGACAAACAGTATTTCTGTAAGAGATTAGATATACTGTGGTGATCAAATCAAGACAGTAGATAAAAATAAGTGCACTTTGATTTAAAGTAAGCTATCTTTAAATCATAAGCAGCAATCTTTCATTTAAATCTAATAAAAACATCAAGTGATTGTAGATTAAACACTGTCTTCAATCAGTGTAAAAACACCAAGCAATCAGGCTCAATCTACAAAAGCCTGAAACCCAACACCAACCAATCAGATTCAGTCTACCAGAGCCTGGGCCCAAACACCAACCAATTAGATTCAGTCTACCAGAACCTGAACTCCAACACCAACCAACCAGATTCCATCTACCAGAGCCTGACCCCTAACACCAACAAATAAATCAGATATAAGGTCAAATGTCAAATATATGTTACATGGGAGGCTCGATAAATCAGGAATTTATGCAAAGCTGATATAAAGAACAAGCCCTTTTTATTTCATCTCTTTTTGTCATGTGTCCTGATATTTCTGTTGTAAATAAATAAACAAACGAATACGTTACTTGCCCAATGTACCTCTCATATAACTATTTTACCTTGTCTGTTTCATTCCTGATCACTCTTTACATGTAACTCAACATAATCAATATATCATGCAGGTGTGTTTACAATGTTTTGCCACACTTCAAAATGACAGAAGGAGTAAACAGGAGGTGATCTTTTCATATCTGCAGAATACATGATATCCACTGTCCCCTCTTAGGTTTTAATCACATCAGTATACCTTAATGAAGAAAAGTAGGGAAAGTTCTTACATGTAATGTTAAACACTTCCCACGTGTTTACAGCAAAAATGTTTGATTCATCCACTAGATGGCAGGAGACTTTTAAAAATGAAATATTTGGAATTGAGCAATATGTTTTTTTGTTGTTTTTTGTAGTGTAGAAGTACTGAAGCACGCACACAACTCAAAACCACTGTTTATTGCAATAGATTTCTTTAAAGACTCTTACACATTTCACAAAAAAGGAACACTTTCTGGTTAAGACACAACTACAGTTGCAGCACAGTCACAGAGTCAGAGGGTGTCAGTTTTAGGTCCTCTGATATCCATCTGAGATGGTGTGGATCTGTGAGCCTGAACTCAGAATGAGTTCAAATCAGAATGCACTCGTACCAGGAACAAGCCGTTCTACTTCATAAATTCCATTAAGAGAGAATTATTGCTGGATTGTGTGTACATGGAAGACAGGAGAATGAGTTATACTCATTCTCCTGTCTTTTCAGATCAGTATAACACAGGATGTACACAGTCCTCTCTTAAACCTTAATCACACTGAAGTAGAAGTGAAAGTGATCATTCTGTCATACATTAACACACCACAGCACGAAATTCTTCCTCTGCATTTAACCCATTCACCAAGTGAAGCAGCGGGCAGCCAGGAACACAGCACCCGGGGACGGTACCTTGCTCACGGGTACCTCAGAGGTGCTTAGCAGTCTTGGGAATCGAACCCACGACTTCCTGATCGCAGGCCGAACGCCCTAACCACTAGGCCTCAGCTGGTAGCCTAGGGATACTCTAATGGAATGCTGAACATTTCTCACCAGTAATTGATACTCTAGTAAACACTTAAAAACAAAGTTGCCAAAAAGAGATCTTTGGCATTATGCAATGGACCGATGTTAGATTCCCAAAAGAAATCAATGGGATTTTTATTGACAAGAACCTTAAATAAACACATAGCCCTCACCAATTCAAGGTTTTCCTACATCAGTAAAGTACAAGTTAAAAATCATGTCTGCAGCCCCCACCCCACACACACAAACGTCATTTTTAGCTCTCTATCAGGGTCAAAAAGGAAGTGGGCATAAGGTCACTTCCTGATTAAGATGCAGCACAGTCACAGAGTCAGACAGAGACAGAGACAGTGCCAGTTGCAGGATCTCTGATATCTGTTTGAAGTGGAGAAGAATTGGTGTGGATATGTGAGCCTGAACTCAGAATGAAGATCCTCCTCATCTTCTGCCTCTCCCTGGTTTCAGGTAAGGAAATGCTCTTCTAAATAAATCACCATCAGCAGTGTCAAGTGAAGGCTTTGCTTAGATGGACATTCGGCCTCTTTTGGTAGGTGGTGGAGCCTCCAAGCAAATGACAGGATATCCAGGAGGAGGAGTCCTCATCAAGTGTAAATATGAGAGGGGATACAAATCAAACCAAAAGTATTTCTGTAAGGGTCCATGGCCAGCCTGTGCTGATCAAATCAAGACGGGAGATAAAAATAAGTGGGCAAATACAGGAAGATTCTCACTGTTTGACACAAGAGCTGCAGAGTTCTGGGTGCTGATCAGAGAACTCACTGTAGAGGATTCTGGAACGTACCAGTGTGGAGTTGATATAGAGTTGGACATTGACATCTACACAACAGTGGAACTGAATGTACTAGACGGTGAGTGTCTCCCGCTGCTTTCCTCAACATTAGCATCACATTGCAAAAAAAAAAAAAAAATCTTAGTAAGTGAAACAGTCATTTCAAGGCAATAAATCTTATAATAAGCAATAATATCTAGTTCACTTAAATATCACAACAGGCAAAGCAGCTCATTTTGACTCAAGAGAAACAAACATAACTTGCAAATTCATTATAAACTAAGTGTGGTTTAGCCCCTCACTCATCTGCATTAAACAGAAGGATCATAATACACCAATTGGAGCATCTCCTTTTTGGCTTCCACTTCAATTCAAGATTCATTTTCAAAGTGTATTCCATGTTTTAAGGCATTAAAAATGAGCTTGCTCCCGTTTACATATCAGAGAAATTCCAGATTCAAACACCATCAAGAGACCTCAGATCATCTTATTAGTACCTTCAAAGGGTCCTCACTCAAGGAAAATGATAAAATGTGATTGGGTTCTGTCAGTGGCAGCTCCTTAATAGAGGAACAGCCTCCCCATTGAGATTTACATGAAGCTTATATTACTGTATCTGTGTCTTTTGATATCTGGAGATAACTGAAGACAGACTTCTGTAATGGTACATGTTCTTTAACCTCATGCTGTTTGCTTATCTTGTGTAGCATTTTGTTTTACTCTGTTCCTTTCTTTTAATAATTAATTACTATGTTGTTGTGTTTTCATCTGATCGCTTGGGATTGACAGATTTAAAGTATGAGAAGAGAAACAGTGAGGTTATCCGTGTGGGAGAACAACTGTAAACACCCACATTCTTGATTAAGAATTACTAATCACAGCTAATAAAAACCCATGACTATGCTGAATTAGTTTCTTTAAATAGTTCAAAGATCGGTTGTGCTCATTTCAAACAGTACATTTTCAATACTGCAAAATGTATACTTCTGCTGTCATCACTAGTCCATTAACAACATACATAATTATTATACACATGCAAACTACTGGCCTTAACTGTTTCATCTGACTGTTTATGATTAACAGATCTAAACCGTGAGAAGAGCATCACTGTGATGGGTCATGTAGGAGGAGTGAATATCAGCTGTAAATACCCACAATCCCTCAGCAGTAAACCCAAGTTTCTCTGCAGGATGGAGGACACTGGTGGGTGTAATTAAAGAACATCTGTTAAAGAGAGTAGAATAAAGGAATAAGTGGATAAAGGAGGAAAAGCTCTCTCTGTACGATAACAGAGAAACGAAGACCTTCATCAGTGATCTGACTGAGGGAGACTCTGGTGAATACTGGTGTGGAGCTGAATCAGACTGGAAATCTGATCGTGGATACAAGGTTTACTTCACACAGATCCACCTCACAGTTACTGGTGAGTAGATATGAGATTCGATTAGTTTGCTGACAGCATTATAATTGATGTTCCTGTGAATTAAAATGGGACTTGAGTTCAAGATCAGTCTATACTTTAAACAGGACCACACTGTTTTACCACTAAAATATGTAATTACTTAAATCAGAATCAGAATCGCGTTTATTGGCCAAGTATGTGTGCAAACACATACAAGAAATTTGATTCCGGTGGATGGTGTCTCTCAAGCACAATAGTATAAAACAACAACAATATGTAAAGACACAATGAACAATATACTGAGCAATATAATATACAGCAATGTACAATCTACAATATGAATACGTAATATGGATTTATATTTATAAATATAACAGTAAATGTTAACAAATGTATATAAGTGTTATTTGTACATATAATATGTTTATACTGTTTATAAATATAAATATGTGTATGGATATATATATATATATATGCATGTGTACACACATACATATATACATATATAAAATATACATATACACACATACATATATACATATATATATATATATATACACATACACATATACACACACATACATACATACATACACACATACACAGTGTATAAATGAATACAATATAATATACAATATAATCTAAATCTTATATACAGAAAATACAAAGATTACAGAAATATACACCACAAGTGTACATAAAGTGCAGTTGCAATGCTGTAAGTGTTTAGCAGTGTGACAGTTCAGCTGTTTAGGAGGGAGATGGCGAGGGGAAAGAAACTCATATTTTCATGATACTGAACATTTTATAGTTTTCACTCTAAAGAGTGCTTAACTCTAGGGATTATGGCAAAGCTGGTATGTTGGTGTTGGGGGATACGCACTGCTCATACTACCTGATCTATAAAATGTTGAAAGTGAAAGTGAAAGTGACCATTTTTGTCATACATGAACACACCACAGCACACAGTCTGCACAGCACGAAATGCTCTCTCTGTATTTAACCCATTTAACCCGTCTGTGAAGCAGCAGGCAGCCAAGAACACAGCGCCCGGGAAGCAGTGTGTTGGGACAGTACCTTGCTCAGTGGTACCTCAGTGGTGCTACTTGGGATTCGAATCCACAACCTTCTGATCGCAGGGGCAACTCCCTAACCACTAGGCCTTCAGCTGTAATTTATAGTAATTATTAGCAATAAGGGTTTATAACATTAGAAATGTGTCATTAAGTAGTAAACTATTCTTTTCCTTCAACACTTCAAATGACTGTTTAAGCAAACATGCTGAACACTCACGTAATGCAGAATTAGAGCAGTGCTGTAACTGACATTTTATTAACTTCATTAACATTAGTTTTATGTGAATCCCCTTAGCATATATTAACTTGGGTATCATTACAAGCACTTTGATATTTGTATGGGGTGGTGGTGGCCTAGTGTGTAGGATACTTGCCTCTGGACGAAGAGGTCATGGGATCGAATCCTACCTTCGGCATACCACCACTGGGTAAGACCCTTAACCCCAAGTTCCTCCAGTGAGACTGTCCCCTGTAGTTAGGGAATAGAAGTCGCTTTGGATAAAAGCGTCTGCTAAATGCTGTAAATGTAAATGTAGATTTATTAGCAGTAACACCAGTCCCTGGCTGGACTCTTACAGGACCCCTGTTCAGAGGAACGGCTCCTGACGTTTCCAACCTTGTGGCTTAGGCACGTCTGAAAGCCCTAGGAGTCCAAGATGTGGCATGCAGAGATTCACGAGTGTTTCTTAGGCCTGTACCCTTCCAAATAAGACAACAGCCATGTCTCATTGCTGTTAATTACTCAAGAGCAGCCTTGTGTCTCCCTCTAGTGACAGCAAGACCTATACCTCTCTGGATTTTTTTACAAAAACGGAATTGCAAACAATTACAATTTCTTCTACTGACGCAGATGTAGTCCATCTGCCAAGACTTGTTTGGAGTCTGAATTTAGCTTTTAGCTGCTTTAGCCCTATACCTGCTCAGGTTGGATTCTGCTTTTCTAAGCATGGTGCCACTTATCACTAATATGCTGATGATACTCAGCTTTATGTCCCAGTAAGCTCTGGATTTAGGTATGTTTGTTCTGTAAAGAAGCTTTAATTAAGCATCATCATTTTTTTAAAGCTTTACATGGGGCTGCTCCATAATATATTTGTGACCTCTTTCACTTGTACAAAGATATCTTAGGTATTCCAGTAAACTGGTTCTCGTAGCCCCAAGATCACGAACGTGACTCAGGGTGACATGGCTTTCTCCACTGCAGTCCCCAAGTTTTGGAAGGATCTTGATATTTGGTCTTCTCCCTACACTGACATTCTAAAATCTCATTTAAAGTATTTTGTTTTCTGTTGCTTTCAAGTGTGGGTAATGGATTGGTGGGGTTTTTTGGTCTGTTTTTTCATCCTGTTTTCTTTTTACCCATTTACTTTGATTTGATTTACCTATTTAAACTGACTTGACAAACAGATGCTGATCTTAAATTGTTTGACCATCATCATCTGATTCAAGATCAGTCCTGATGTCTGAAATGGCTGTTCATAATGGTTACGTTTTGCTCATTTTCATAGCTCACAATAAGTCCTAAACCACATATACACGTCTATTCCACCTTAATGAAGAGCTGGATGTGGTTTGAGAAACAAAATTTGAACTCCAAATATGTCTTGATTGTTTCACAATGTCTAGGGTTTTTTTCCCCTAAGCAAAAGTCAGGCTTGTGTTTATCCTTGTACGACTGCTTAGTTGAATGCTTTCAAGCACTCCTGGTACTTTCAGAACATGTGAAGGCTATGCACGAAATGTGTAGATGTGTGAACAGAAAGCACAATTATTACTCTGTGTTTATAACATACATCACATATACACAAAATGCATAATCAATCTATGTATCTAATTTTTAAATGCCCTCTTCACCACCAGAACAAAAACCACTGTCAACAATATCCTCATCATCAAGTCCAACTCCACAGAGCTCAAAAACATCTACATCTTCAGTATCTAAAACCTCAGGGAATTTCTTCTTTGTGGCAGGTACAACATACACACTCTTTACTCTTGGTAAAATATCAGCCAGCACTGACAGCATGCACATTGATTATCTATCAAACTCTTAGGTATTTATGTCAGGTCCAGGTATTCTACCACGGTAACCAAAATACATTAACTAACTGAACACAAAACCAACTACATCTTCAGCCTTAACCACATCATCTTTACCTCCTGCTTTACGCACAAAGGAGAAGTTCCTCATGCAGTAAACTTCATATTCTGCTTCAATTGTTTTAGTTTGTGAAGCTCGCAGTGACTGGTCTTGTGTGGATTTTCACTGGAACAAAGAACCCTTCAAACTTTGTTCCAACTCTTACCTAATGTTCTAGGTAGAGACAGAAATAATGAGATCACAGAAATAAGAGGTGGAAAAGAGTTTCCTCTCCAGGGAAACTCTTTTAAATATACACAAGAAGCCACTTATTCAAGGTCTTCCAAGATCAATAAACACAAGCCCTTGCTTGCAGCGTACCTGGAGCACGTTTCATGTCTTCCTGTTTGTAGAGCCCAACAAACCAATTTAAGTCGAATTCACAAGTTTTAAATTCTGTAAATATTTCTCCAAACTGAACAGATTACAGAACGGTTACTGAGACAACTCACCTGACTCCATCTCCTGGTGAGTTTCTACATCTACACAAAATGTTTGCAGTGAGATGATCAGTACAACAGGAATTATGCACTAACCAGACTTGTTCACAACACACAGTCTTATGAGTCTTTTCTGAACACACAGTGCTCAGCATTTAAACCATGTATAAATATAAATGAATTAATTTAGTAATATAGGACATATATACAGACAGCACTGATAAGACATATCAGGATAATATCCGCAGAAAATGGTTCAGAACCAATCCATCCTGAAAAATCACATACACTCTAGGAGGTCATGTTCTTAACTGTGCATTCCTTCTAGCTGGGTAAGAAACTGAGCATGATAGTTGACTTTTAGATGATCATTTTAAGAGAAGAGCTTCCATTAAAAACAGCTCATTTTAAATCTTGCGTTTAAAGAAGAAATATCAGCGCAGTATCAGTATCGGTTTACTCAAAGGTTTAACATCAGTACTGAAGAATAACACTGATTCTGTACTATCTCTACAAAAATGAACTGATTTGTGTATATATCAAGGAACACAGGCTTGCCACATTACTACGTGGACAACTCGTCAGGTTCCTTCATCATCTGCTACACCTCAACCTGAACAGAGAGACTCTCCAACAGGTGGGTATAGTTCTGTCCCACCCTTACTCAAAAAACATTAGGATATTTTAATCTGTGGTTTAACATGTGTGTGTGTGTGTTCCAGGTGTGGTTGTGTACTCCACCATCAGTGTTGGTGTAGTGCTAACTGCAGGTCTGATTATGGCAATCTGCTACAAAATAAAAGCCAGAGGTAAAACAGACCAAATAATTACACTACAATGCGGAGTCATCCTAAATCACTGAGACAGATACAAGTTTTGTTTCTTTGGTACCATCCTTCAGCACTTTGTATTTAAAGTGAACTATACTATTAAGCTGAAGCAAAAAGTTCACCGGTTATTCAAATCTGTTTATATAAATCAAGTTATTATAAATTAAATTTCAAAGAAGAACATAATGAATAATGTTAGTAATGGCAATAATGCTACTGGTCATGTGCTTACCAACAGATCCAGAAACAATCAGATCTTCCAGAAATGTGAGTACAAAGCTTAATCTTTCATTATATTATCAAATTCAAGGTTATAATTTTACCTTTTCTTTGTTTCAGCCTGACGTAAATAAAGTAAATTACCCAGATTTGCTTCCTCTTCAATCAATGGAAAACCAAGCAGATTCAGTCTACCAGAGCCTGAACCCCAACACCAACCAAGCAGATTCAGTCTACCAGAGCCTGAACCCCAACACCAACCAAGCAGCTTCAGTCTACCAGAGCCTGAACCCCAACACCAACCAAGCAGCTTCAGTCTACCAAAGCCTGAACCCCAACACCAACCAAGCAGCTTCAGTCTACCAGAGTCTGAACCCCAACACCAACCAAGCAGCTTCAGTCTACCAGAGCCTGAACCCCAACACCAGCCAATCAGATTCAGTATACCAGAGCCTGAACCGCAACACCACTCAAGCAGCTTTGGTCTACCAGAGTCTGAACCCCAAAATCAATCAATCAGATTCAGTCTACCAGAGCCTGAATCCCAACACCAATCTGATTCCATTTACCTAAACCCAAGATCTAAGCCCAAGAGCCTAAAACCCAAGATCAACAAATCAGACTGCTATCAATAAACTCCATTAGAATTTAATGGACTCAGTTTTAAGAACCAAAGCCTTTAGATTAAAAAGTGTAGTTTGGTAATCTAATGTTAAATCTGTGTTACATGGGAGGCTCTTTAAATCAGGAATGTAAATATAATGTACAAAAGACATTTTTATTTGGTATTTTTTTAATGGTTTTGTCATGGTTTTATAATACTGGAAGTTTTTCTACAGGGCTACCAGTGTCAACCTACAGGTCATTTTTCTACAATTTTAAATGATATGATAACCAAGCTGAATTTTTATTCCAGTTACACTGTATGTAAATTTGGCTGGAATTGTACTGAGATATACAGCTACATCTTCAGGCATTCAGTCAAATAACATTACAGTCACAAAACATATTCTACACTAATTTAATTTAATGTATCAAATGATTCTATTGACCAGTGTTCATGTTTAGCAAATGACTGTAACAAAAAGTAATTAAATAAAGTACAACTTCACAACGTACCTCTCATTTTACTGTTTTAACTGAACTCTCTCTCAGGTAATGCAAAATTGTAGAAGTGCTTTAACTGACATCTTAATATTAGTTTTATATAAAACTCAACATATTCTTACTTGGGTATCATTACAAGCACTTTGATATCTCTGCATTTATTAGCAGTAAGACCAGCCCCTGTGCTGGACTCTTACAGGACCCCTGTTCTGAGGAACGGCTCCTGACGTTTCCAACCTTGTCGCTCAGGCACATCTGAAAGCCCTACTGAGCGACAAGGCAGGGAGCCATAATGCAGAGACCCACAAGAGCTCCTTATCGCTGTACCCTTCCAAATCAGAAAACAGATGTGCCTCATTGATGGTAATTACTCAAGAGCAGCCCTGTGTCTCCCTCTAGTGGCCGGGAGTGGTTTAGCATTAAGACTGGCGGGATTTTTTTTTTTGAGAATTGCAATACATTAAATATTACAATTTTTTTTCCACTGACCCCATAGTTTTTCAGCATGCATCAATCTCTTTATTGAAGTGGTACAGAGTTCTGGATGACATCATAAATGTGGAGGAATCTGATCCAAGATCAGTCCTGACCAACCCTGATGTTGTCTGAAATAACCTCACCACCAACCAAACGGATTCAGTCTACCAGACCATGAACCTCCAAAACTACAAACACATGTAAACATTCAAACAAATAAAGGAGTTGGCCTCTCCCCTTTTCTTTTTCTAGTTTTATTACCAAGAATGATTTTAGCTGTACTAGGTTACATATGAGTTTTAATGTTTGCATCATGCCTTCTGCTATTATTCTACTCTCCTTCTAGAAAACATCCTTTTGATAACCTACAAGGTTTCTAAAAAGTAAGATGTATTATTTGAATATCTGATGTATGAATATCTGATGAAAATATGCAATTAATTTATACTAATTACATAAAGTCCACGTAGTGATTGTGACTATGACATCTGAAGGATTGATGTCTTATGCTTTATTGACTGTCCTTTTTGAATACATACAGTACTGTGTAGAAGACTTCAGCCCCTGAGAAAATTATATTTAACAGTGATTTATCCAGACAGTAAGTGTTTTATTAACATTAATATTAGAATAAATACATTAATACATTCAAGAGTGATGTGCATCACTTTTTTTTCACATGCACTATGGTTGAATGAAAATGTACCAATCAGCCACATCATTAGAACTCCCTGCCTTTCATTGAGTGGGTCACCTCTGTAGGTGTGCTATATCTGCAGCAAGACATTAGGTGTGAGATGGGACATCCATGCATCAGACTAGCTTGTCCAGCACATCTTACAGTTGATCAATCAGACTGATAAAAAGAATATCCCAGTAGTGACTGTGGTTGTCTTATCAGAGTACAGTGCTGGATTTTATGAACAGAGTGGGAAGCATGAACAGGACAAGTCACATGCGGTGCGTAAAGTCTGTCACATAAATTTAAATGGTGGGAACACTACCAACTTAAGAAATCTCATTAGATGTTTCCACCCTGAGATGCTAACACCACCACCCGCCAGAGAAATCCCAAACCCAGTACAGCCAGGAGCCGAGCCGACTCTCCACAATACCCAGCTCCAGGAGAGGGGAGAGAGTAACTCAGCCTGTGGCAGCCTTCATAGCGAGATTTACAGCCATATTCCGTCATGAACAGCACCGGTTTTTAGCCCCTGTTAAAGACGCCAGAGCCACGATACAAGATCCCGCCATGGCAACGGAGTCTTATGTTACAGTGACCGCTCATTACATTAGTGAGGGCTGGCAGATTATGTCTCATGTGCTACAGACGAGAGCTGTTTGAGTCTCAGTAGCTCCAGCAGATGCGCGCATCCGTCTGTCTCCTGTTGTGGAAGAATGGCAGCTATTAGATAAAGATGTAGTGCTCGTGACGGACAAAGCTCCAAACAAAGCTCTCACACCGGCGCCGTAGAGTGGCGACGTATTGAATGCCGCTCCTCGTAGATTTGTCTGTTTTGCGTGTATTTTCTTGTTTGTAATGTCTAGTTTGCAGTGCGCTCTGAGTGAACTCTTCCAGCTGATCACCAGCCATGAGAATGCGCAGCCGAACGGACTGTTCATTGTCTCTGGGGATTTTAACAGGGCGAATTTTAAGAGTGTGTACCCGAAATATCACCAACATGTCTCCGGTCCCACTCGGGGAAACAACACGCTTGACCACTGCTACACGGAACATCAGGGTGCATATCGCTCTCTGCCTCGCGCGCACCTGGGCACCTCCGATCACAGCGCGGTGCTGTTACTGCCTTTTTACAAGTAGAAACTAAAGCGCGAGGAGCCGGTGACACACACGGTGCAGCACTGGACACAGGAGGGAGAGGAGAAACTTCAGGACTGCTTTGACTGTGTGGACTGGGACATGTTCAGAGATTCATCCT
>JBBPCZ010000089.1:21047956-21059785 GCA_037974445.1 Brycinus macrolepidotus | reverse complement strand
ACAGTTATACTGAGTGATGGGGGAGAGGGAGGACCACCCTACCCACCCAGAGAGAGAGAGGACAGTTATACTGAGTGCGTCTCACCCGTAACAGAGGCGGGGCGTAGAGCAGGTCCTCCAGTGCTAGGGGGCAGCAGCCTTTCAGGCGGCTGTCGCAGAACTCTCTGATCAACTGCAGGTTGTGCAGGCTGTCCGCCACAGACATGGTGTCCTTCAAACACACATCTGCAGAACCGAGAGAGAACACACACACACACACACACAAATAATGTCTGTAGTGCTTACGGACTGTCTAGGCTTTAATTAGCTATGCTAATGTACTTCAGTCCACGGTTCTAGATAACAGTGAGTCGTACTGGGTCAGAAACCACGTAAGCAAGTCTGTTACAGATGAGTGAACACCTCCATACACTTTGATGCGAGTGTGTGATGATTTAGCCGTTAGCACCATGCTAACTAGTGCACCTCTATTACTTCCGATTAGCTTCATACACCTAAAGAAATGAGCAGTTTTTTTCTTCTTTTCAACACCATGGTGGCAGTAAATCCATCTGTGTGTGTTCTCTTACCCTCCAGGGGCAGCAGCTGGGGGCAGTAGAAGTGGATAGCAGCGGCGACGGCACAGCCGTTAGCCAGATCTTTCAGTCCGGACACGACTGAAAAGGTAGGAGTCTGTTTAGAGCGCACTTTATCTTTCCTATAGCGGATCTAAAGGAGGGAATAAAGAAAGAGAGATTTGGAGGAAGGGTTATTTGATTGCCAGACAAGAGTCACTTCAGTGAATCAGATTCATTTGGACTGAATCAGATTCACAGGATTTGATCAAAAAGTAATTTATTTGGGTGACAAAAGAGTTATTTTCTTGCCGGATTTAGTCACTTTGGCAAATCAGATTCATTTTTATTGTGATTGAATCTGATTTGCTGGATTTGTTCAAAGAATCATTCATTTTGTTGAGAAAGAGTTATTTGGTTGCCGGATCAGAGTCGCTTCAGTGAATCAGATTCATTTTAATGTGACTGAATCTGTTTCAAGACTCATTAATTTTGCAGAGAAAGTATTAATTGGTTCCCAGAACCTGAATTTGATTTGCTGGACTTGTTCAAAGAGTCACTCATTTTGCTGAAAGGGAGTTGCTTCAGTGAATCGATCCAGTTTTATTGTGACTGAATCTGATTCATTGGATTTGTTCAAAGAGCAGCTCGTATCAGTGAAAAAGTGTTCAATCAAAATCGCTTCGGTGAATCACATTCATTTTTTAATTTGACTGAATCCGATTAATTGGTTTTGTTCGAAGAGTCACTCACTGAGATGAGCGACTCTTCTGTTCTGATTCGTTCCAGAGCATCCAGTGGATGTTCTTGAGGAATCTAATAGTGCAATAGGAATCACTCCTATAACAAATGGAATTACAGTCGATTTACCAACTTTCCTTCACAAAACACACTCAGGTTGATTCAAGTGTGTGACAACACACTCGTTTAATCACATCACACACACACACACACACACACACACACACACACACACACTGAAGCAGAACAATGATGTCTTAAGCCAGCCAATAAGAGTGTGTTTCTATAGCTTGTGCACAGTTGCTAAACACAAACACACACACACAAAAACACACACACACACACACACACACACACACACATTCAGAACAGCAGCAAGACAGGGCCACAGCTACAGGGTGCAGCAAGAGCGAGTGAGGGATGAAAAAATGGAGGGAAAGGAAAGCAGGAGAGGTGTGAAAGCGCTGCCACTCGGTGGCCAAGCCGCGGAAACACAGGCAGCGAGTTGTGAACGAGTGTAGAAAAAAGAAAGAAAACTCCACTTCATAAACTTAATAAACTTTATAAACTTAATAAACTTTATAAACATCACTTAAATAAACTTAACTAAAGTCAAAATCTTTTCCCACGGGAAACCTGATAAAAAAAACCCAAAAAAAAATCAATAAAAAAAAACAAAAGGAAATAAAGGAAAAGAAAGAAGTTCAAATGAACAAACGCCGGGAACTGATCACCAAACTGAAATGAAGTGAAGTGGCTTCAACACACCAGAACACAGAACAACAGAGAGACAGAGAGAGAGAGAGAGACAGAGAGACAGAGAGAGAGAGAAAAGAAAAAAGAAAAATTGAGAGAAAAAGAGAAAAAAGAAGGGGGGAGATAGAAAGAAAGTAAGTAAGAAAGAAAGAGAGAAAGAAAGAAAGAAAAGAAAGAAAGAAAAGAAAGCCAAGAAAGAGTGTCAGCACTTCCATCCAGCCGCGAGGTTGGATTGGGGCGGGTGGTGTTGGGTTGGGGGTGTGTGGGGAGTGTGTGTGGGGTGTGTGTGTGTGTGTGTGTGTGTGTGTGTGTGTGTGTGTGTGTGTGGCGGTTGTCATGGAGACAGCAGGCTGGCGTATACATTACCACAGGAGGTTTTTTCCCCGACTCCTTCAAACAAAAAGCGATGGCATGCTGGATGCGGGATGGCAGAGAGAGGAGGACAGGCGTAAATGCCACGGCAACCGTCGCCAAGGCAACCAGAATCACACACACAGTTACACCAGGGGGAGGAGGAGCAAAATAAACAAAAACAAACAGGAAGGGGCGGAGTCTTAGGAGAGATTCCGCATGCTCTACGCCATCTGCCGAATTTCCCGTTAAAAAAAAAAAAACAGTCAATGGGCGGAGTTATGGTGGAAGCCCTGCATTTGATTGGCTGAGGGTTGAAAAGTGGTAGAGATCGAGCTTCTGATTGGTCAAAGGAGGATCAATAAAATCTAAGGACGGACGTAAAGAAGTCAAATCACACAACGACAAGAACAACAACAACAAAAACAACACCATCGCTTGCTTTACATGTCCGTCGAAAATCCAGTAACCAATCAGAACGGTTCTGATAAGGCACATGTGTGAGGCTCCGCCCTGCTCCAGTCAAACAATGTAAACAAAACAGTTATCGTTACTAAAAAAACATGAATTAAATTGACCCCCAGTTATGATACAGCACAAAACTACATATAGAATGTACATAGAGAGACAGAGGGAGAGAGAGAGTGAGAAAGAGATAGAGAAAGAGTGAGAGAGAGAGAGAGATTGGTGATGTATAGTTGAAGTGTTTAGGATGAACAGAGAATTGAAAGCACTGGTTTCCAGTTCCAGCTTTAAAGTGATAATCCAAAAAGTGTTGTTTCCCCAGTTTTAGCATTGGAGCTACAAGGCTAATGTTGATGTAATTCACAAACGTTCACATTTAATCACAACTAGCCCAATAAAAGTATAGACACCATTGATAAAAACTGTCTATGTGGTACTACAGCTCAGTCCCACACTGAAAATATGAAATCTAAAACTAAAAAATAGTTCTGAAACAAAACCATGTCACATATTATTTGTACCCCTAGAAGTTCTTATGATAAAACTGAAGCATGTTCCCAACTGCGTTTCTGGTTTTTAAGTCCTCCCAAGTGTTCAGGGACTCATACATTGCAAAGGTCATGGAGAAACCCCTAAAGAAGCAGCATCTGTTCGTGCAATGCATCTTATTCCAGCGGCCTGTGGGATGTACTACTTTGAGGTGAAAATCATCATCAAATGAGCATTGGTTTGGCTCAAGTCTCTGGTGGGACCTCTTGATGATATGGAGTGTGTTGTGTGACCAGGTGAGATCCCCACTGATGTGAAACACTCACCACCTTTGTGTGGTGTGGACAACTTCCCCTTCCTCTTTAGGTCATCTCCTTGATCTTTTCTGCATTCAAGGAAAGACTGTCATGAAACCAGGCCACCTGCCACCTCCTTCCTATACGCCGTCCCACCATCACCAGTGATAAGTCCAATAGCTGTCTTGATAGTGCCTTGATGATCTGATGATGTTTGAGTTGTATTGGGTTGGAGGACAACTACAACCCAGTGATCCAACCATCTCAAACAAATGTCAACACCATCCACACCAAATTGGTTCCACACAGCCAAATTTCTTACATGGCCATCCAAGGCCATCCAAGCTACCTGACCTAAACCTTACGAAAAGCTTAACAAGAGGACCTAGAAGGCTGGAGGAAGTCTGAGTGCTTACTCTATTCTACCAACCTCATCAAACACATGAGAACCATTTAGGAATGCAGTTTGCATCACGTTAAATTGGTGGGGTATATGCTTCAATTGCTCGTTTTATACATTAGCCTTGTAGCTCCAGTGCTAAAACCAAAGAAGCATCTGATTAGATTTTTGGCAGCCTTTCATTAGCCGAGTCAGGATGAAGCAGGCTGCAGGTTCTTGGGGTTGAGAACCAGTACAAAAGAGAAGGTGATATGAAACAGATAAACATTGAAAAGCGATGTTTGTAAACTGGATCTTGGGCTCTATTTTGATGACAGAAAGTTCTTTGTTGACAGAAGTTTCCAAAGAATCTCATCAAAATTAACTTTGTGTCAAGTATCTGTATTCTGTGTTCTGCTTGTTCAGCTGGACTGTTAGATGTTCTGCTTGTTCTGCTGGACTGTTAGGTGTTCTGCTTGTCCTGCTGTAATGTTAGATGTTGTCCTGCTGGACTGTTAGGTGTTCTACTTGTTCTGCTGGACTGTTAGGTGTTCTACTTGACCTTACCTGTGACTTTATAGCCCCAAACTAAACAGCTTGTTGGCGTTTTACACTTTGTAGGGTCTTATTTTTCTAGCAGTTAATGTGCTACATCATTTGTTCACTCTTTCAAACATTTGAATTCCTTTTAACTAACAGACGGACTACAATTACACTAGAACCTAACCTGCTTTAAAGTTTGCTTTGAAAAACTACAAATTTGGGCAGTTCGTAAATATTATACCTTTGGTGCGGACACCAGTTAGTAAGAATAGCTTAAAATGTCATGACTGACTAAAACTACTGTGAGCTCCAAAACTTTGCACTTTACCTTTAAAGCTATGTACACTATAAATGTACACAAACACGAAGATAATTCACATGCCTGGGACTGTGATCCTTTTGTATTCACACAGGATTAATTTCTATTAAAATATGGAAATGTAAATGTTATTTGCTCTATGCGCCAAGAAAAACAACTTCTTACACACACCTGCGCATCTTGTGCACTTCAAAAATGCTTTGACGAATTTTGATTCGTGATTTCTGAGAAATGACAATGGAAACCTTCAGCCGAATGCAACTAGCATGGCTCAGTCAAGAAGCCAATATGACATGAATGCTTTCTGTTCTATCTAGAGCCCAGAGAGGGAGAGAGAAAGAGATAGACTAAATGTGTATGTATGACCGAGTACTCACTGGGACCAGCTTCCAGTACCAGCGTGTTGGACACTGTTGCGCAAAGAGGAGGGAGGAGAGAGAAAGGAGAGGAAAGGCATCAGTAACAGTGGCAGAAAGAGTTAGTAAATAACATATTTGTGGGTGTGAATGTGTGTGAGATCACAACCACAGTGTTGTGGAGGACCAAGAACAGTCATGTAGTAGCTGGAGACAAGGTCCATGCTTACTGACTCTAGTTCTCAGGTCCTTGCAGTTTCTCCCTGTTCGGTACAGAATTGATTTCAAAGCATTACTCATTGTGTACAAGTCACTCACTGGTTTAAGCCTTGAATACATCTCTGATATGTTTGATGTTTATAATCCTGGTGGGTCTCTTAGATCTGCAGGAGCTGCTCAGCTAGTGGAGAAAAGAGCCAGAACTAAACCTGGTGAAATGGTGTTTATCCACTATGCTGTCCGCTGCTAGAACCAACAGCCCATTGCCTTCTACTCACAATCCTAACAGCTTTCTGCCGCCACCCAGCTGTTGTGCTGAACTGGGAGGCAGCATGGTTCTGAAATCCTTCCCTTGCAAGAACAAGACTCACAAGGTCTCCTCAATGAAAACAGGTGCCCTCAAGGCTGCAGTGATGCCCAAATGTGCAAGCCCATCATTTAAACATGGCCTGGCATGCCTTGTGAGAAAGTCTAGGAGGACGAAGGTCAAGGGAGCATTCTCTGAGGGAAAAAGCTAGCTGTGGAACCAATCTTTGAGGCAGTGCCAAATAGCCTGGACTTGTGGTAGCCTCCTGTAGCCTGGATAGCTTGCTAGTCCTCTCAGGTGAACCCTTTCTGCTGGAGCTCATCTAATTTCTGCTGGGTACTGAGTGTAGCACTTGCCTTTTGTTACTTTAACCAAGATCAGATACATCTACTGCTAGCCTGAGAGCTCAACCACTAAAAAAGTCTGTTGGACAAGCAAGGCCAAAAGACCTGGAATCTCCTAGCCAGACACAGGGTCTGGGTCGCCAGCAACTGGGATGAGTCCCAGTGCAGCTGTTTTTAGATTCCTGTCCTATTTAGGTGGCCCAAACATTGCCAACATGTTCCACTCATGGTTGAAAACCCAGAAGAACATCCTATGGCTTGCAAATCTGGAACATGAGGATGCTCCTGGACTTCAGTCACCGTGTGAATGGCTATGAGTGTTAGACCGCACTAACTGCAGCTTTGAGGCAAAACAATCTCCTTGGCGAAGGATTCCTCAGGGAGGAGGGAGATGATTACACCTTCTGTCAGAAAGGATACTCCACATAAAGAACATTTCTACATAGTCTGGGAAGGTCAATTACGCCTCTTACCAAACACTTCTTGGAATAGGTGAAAGACTGAAGATTTCTGGGTATCTTAATTTTTGGAAAAACAATATACATCCCTCTTCACCGCATATGGACCAATGCTGCCATGGAGATACTGCAAAATACTGATTCTATTAGCTGATGCCCTAAGAAGAGAGATAAAAGTGGGAGGCTTTAATGCGAGATATTGGAAAAACTACAATGTTTAATTACAAGGTTACAGTAAGAGGTCAAGAAAATGGACTTTTCAGCATAAGCATTAGTAAAAGGCAAGGCTGTGTGTTTGCACTAGTCCTTTTTATCCTCTTAGCATTGGGATCTAGAGGCAGATGGGTGGTTTCTTCTTTTCTTGGACAGAAACCTCTAATATCAGGAGTCACCAAAAAGCCCAGGTCAGAAGTTTAAGCTTCAGTATAATTTTAACTTTGCAGCTTACTCCAAAAGCTTCACAAGCCACTCTCACATTGTCTGAGAGAGCACAGAGCACGATCAACCTCTCTGTTAAGTCCTTTGCCAGATCTCATCCAGCAGTCCTTCCCAAGAGCAACCAATCTTCTCTACCACAGACTCTCCACTTAACTGTGTAAAGTCCTTCAAAAGTTTGCAGAATCAGGAAGTCCAGAAATCAAAAGCAAACAGGCCTCATTTTCATTTGGGCATCTTGCTCTTAAGGACAACAACCTACATCTTAAGGCACTTTCCATAGGTCTACAGGAACCGCTCTGTATCTAAACTGTACTGTGATGGTACTGAAGTTGTATCAGGTTTTGATGTTCCAGTGTATCTCAGTCCGGTAATGGAGTTTCTAACTCAATTCTCTTACACAGTTTATGGCCGGTTGTCCCAAAACCGCGTCCATGGAGTCAAACCGGTAGAAAGTTTTTCTGTCAGAGCTGCTTTTGTTATTGTGGTCTTTTATTAATTATAGTCTTGCTTGTGCTTTTAATTGTGTGATGAAAACCTAACCCAGCTAACTTGGTAGCGATTTCCCGGAACACCTTCATATTTCTCACAGCGTAAAAGATGAATTTGTGTTCTTGTGGACTGTAAAGTATAGATGTACATGGGTCTGGATGAGAGCGTCTGCCAAATACTGAAAATGTAAACCTTTAGGTACTTACTGATGGTTGGGCTGGCTGTAGATCTGTGCAGGGCGGTGACTTTTGAGCATCCTCTGCCTCAGTGCTCTCCCTCAGCTTCTGATTCAACTGCAAACATCAAACAGCCCACATTTTAAACAGCAACATCCACACGACAACAGACCAAACTAGATTCTGAGACTTGCTCTGCCTGGTATCCTTATTCACTATTCTAGTCTCCAGGCTCTAGAGTTAAACCTTGTTGATCCAGAAGAGGAGAGAGTTCTCCCAGTTTGCTCCGTCGCCAAACTGGTCTGCCTCTTTGGCCATCTTGACCGCGCCAACCGTCTCCATGGCAGCCAGCGTCATCAATGAATCAATCACAGCCAAATGGGCACCCTGCAGCCAATTGGAGAATAGAGGTAATCAGTGAGAACGTGGAATATCGAGATACAGCACTGTGCAAAAGTCACCCTCCCTCATTTCTTCTTATTTTGCTTCCGGACTTTCTTGTATTTTACGAACAGTGAGGAACAGTTCTCCAGACATACTGAGACAAACGGAGATCAGACAGTTTGACAGAAAATAGTATTTTTGAACCAACAAAGTGATTCTAAGCAAAATATGAAGAAATGAGGGCTCAAGACTTTTGCACAGTACTGCATATATAAGGGATATCAAAACAGGAGCTCAAACCCAGCAAAGAAAAATCACATTTTTTTAAGGTCAGTTGAGGATTAGTACGGTTTGGTACCATCCCAAAATATGCAAATTCGCTCTTGGCACATACACACACACACACTCATCCGTCCCAAATAGGCTCACTCCCTGTAAGCCTGGTGATCTGCTCTGAATATCTCACATACTGAGAGAAAGACAGAAGATGTCGGGTCGTAAGCGCTCAGGAGGAGAAATAAAAAGTAAAGTGACAAGAAAACCGCCAAGAAAGTAAGAGAGATTAAATGAAAATGAGGTTGTGGTGTTTGTTTGGAAAACAGAACAAGTTCTAGGTACATAGATAGATAGATAGATAGATAGACAGATAGATAGATAGATAAATAGAAAGACAGATCAATCGATCACTTCTGGCCTAAAGAGTCTTTGATCAGGTTCTTCTGATCAGTAGTTCTGATGTTAAATCAGGGCTTTTTCACTTCTTACAGGAGAGACACACTGTCCCACTGACAGCCACCGAGCCACATTGAGACACACTCAGACACACTGAGACAAACGGAGACATACTGAGACATTACTGAGTAAGATTTACTGAAATAAACAATAAGATCTAGCTCTTCACCCTGAAGATCTTCAGACCAGTGAAAATGTGTGAATGGAGCAATAATCAGATTCAGGAACTCTCATTACAGAAGCATGTTTCTCTCCGAGTCTGTCAGTGAGACGATGTTACTGAAACCTGGAGAATCTGGAGGATCTTCTCACTGGTCTGAAGATCTTCAGGGTGAAGAATTAGATCTTTTTGCTTATTTCAGTAAATCTCACTCAGTAAACACTGCTTTTACCCCATTTCCTGTAAATCTTGGTAATGTTGAAAAGTAACAAACATAAAGGTAAACCCACACACACACACACACACACACACACACACACTCACTCACACACACACACTCACACACTCACACTCACACACTCTCACACTCACACACTCACACACTCACACACACACACACACACACACTCACCATGTTGATGGGCTTGCTGGCGAGCTGTGTGTTGGTGACGGATTTGTGGGAGTGTGTCGGCGTCAGGCCACGCTGCTGAAGGAGCTGCAGAAGGCTGCTGTGGTCTTTAGGGGGTGCCGCTGAGTCTGAGTGTGTCTGCAGGAGAGAAGCGACGGCGCTGCAATACAGCTCACTGGACAGCAGGGGGCGCTCCACTGAGGGGCCGAAACCCCCATCCCCACACTGAGCATCTGATAGAGCCTCATTCAGATCTGCTGGGACACAGTCTGGAGAGAGAGAGAGAGAGAGAGAGAGATACAGAGAGAGAGAAAGTTCTAAGTTCTAAGGAGTGTTTCGGCTGGCTATCGGGCTAAAGAACATTGTTACTATGGCAACCAGCATGGACAATGCGAGCGCATGTGGCCATTCGAACCGGATTCAGAGGTTTTTAACAGTTCTACTCGTTGCTGTGTTTTGTTTTGTTTTTGTTCGTGCACCAACGATCCACACTAAAATTAGACAACCCGTTACTCTGTGCTGTGAATTGTTCTTGTATTCGCTCTGGTTGCACCGCCTGACTGCAGAGCCGCAGTTTCAGACCGCTCTATCTATCCAATAAACCATCTATCTACGTATCTAAGTATCTGTCTGTCTGTCTGGGTGCACCGTCTGACTGCAGAGCTGCTAAATATCTCCTCGTCGTGATGTTTGCCTCGATTCTGCTGTGACTCGTTTGACTTTGACTTGTGACTCATTTGACAGGATGAAAACATTTGTTGTACAAGCTGTGGTTGCTATGGTTACAGTGTCATAGTAGTGCTGAATGAATGAGGAGAAGATAAATCCTGGATAAAGACGATTTATAAAGGCTGGAGCCAAAACAGCAGCTCTGCAGGGGCGACTGCTGGTGTCACTTTGATGCATGTCAGGTGGTTCAGTAGTTGTAAAATGTAAAGATTTGTTTTACAGCATCAGACAACGAGTGTGTGTTTTCTCGGTTGTGTGTGTTTCTCGGGTGTGTGTGTTGTGTTTTTGAGTGTCCTGCACGGCGCTCCATCCGTCAGTTGGTGCGTCAGCTGTTGAGCTGCAGCCTGAGTTTAGTGTGGTTTAGTTCCTGATGGACTGTCAGATATAAAAGTATAAATATAAACTGAGTGTGTGTGTGTGTGTGTGTGTGTGTGTGAGAGAGTGTAACAGTATAAATATAAACTCTGAGTGTAAATGTGACGGTGTATCGACTGTAATCCTAAATCTCCATTAACCTGCAGTATTCAGCAGTTAGAAGTGTTAGAATCTTCAGTGCTGAACCTTCAGATCACACTGGAGTGACGCTGCGCTTTAATGGAAAGTAGTCAGGCAGCGTAACCGTCTGATGCTACATCCTGAAGGGTGACAGGATTTGTCATTTGATGAACTGGAGGAGGACTCGAGAGAAGATCTAATACATTTGACACCACAACATCCACACCACAGTGTGTGACTGTATATGAATGTGTGTGTGTGTGTGTGTGTGTGTGTGTGTGTGTGTGTGTGAGAAAGTGATGAACCTCCTTCACTCCAGCCCACGTTAGAGGGAATCCCACGCTGACCCACATTTGGAAAGCCTGTGCAAGGCAGCAGCAGTAATGTGGAGGAAGAAACTGAACACTGGCCTCCTTCAGAGCTTATATAAGCAACACACACACACACACACACACACACACACACACAAGAAAGGAGACGGTTTATAAGTATCATGAGTGTATAATCTGTAATTGGCTAAAAGGCCTTAAATTACTGTTTTGGCACTCAGTGTTCTGCACACTTAAAAAGAACTGATGTGTGTGTGTGTGTGTATATGTGTGTGTGTGTGTATGTGTGTGTGTGTGTGTGTGTGCGTGCGTGCATATGTGCGTCTTTGTGTGTGTGTGTGTGTGTATATGTGTGTGTGTGTGCGTGTGTATGTGCGTATGTGCATATATGTATGTGTGTGCGTGCGTGCATATGTGCGTATTTGTGTGTGTGTGTGTGTGTGTGTATGTGCGTATGTGCATATATGTGTGTGTGTGTGCGCGTGCTTTGGTACACGGATGAGCCTAAAACACTGTTGGTCCCCTTCGTGCCCCCAAATCAGCTCTGACCCGTTGAGGTCTGGACTCCACAAGAACCTCTGAAGGTTCTGTAGTTCTGCAGCAGCAGATCCTTGAAGTCCTGTAAGCTGTGAGTTGGTTCCTCCATGGATCGGACTAGTTTGTCCCACAGAAGCTCGATCGGATTGAGATCTGGGGAATCTGGAGGCACCTTGAGCTCCTTGTGATGTTCCACAAACGGTTCCTGAACAGTGTTTGCAGTGTGGGGGGATCATCCCGCTGAAAGAGGAACTGCCATCAGGAACAGCGTCTCCATGAAGGGCTGAACTTGGTCTACAGTGTTTAGGTGTCAAAGGAACGTCCACATGAATGCAGGACCCAAGGTTCTCCAGCAGAACATCACCCAGAGCATC
>JBBPCZ010000089.1:21004714-21037735 GCA_037974445.1 Brycinus macrolepidotus | reverse complement strand
AAGAAGGATTCTGGAGTGTGTTGGATGAAGTAGTGAAGAATGAAGAAGGATTCTGAAGTGTGTTGGATGAAGTAGTGAAGAATGAAGAAGGATTCTGAAGTGTGTTGGATGAAGTAGTGGAGAGTGAAGAAGGATTCTGGAGTGTGTTGGATGAAGTAGTGGAGAGAAGAAGGATTCTGGAGTGTGTTGGATGAAGTAGTGGAGAGTGAAGAAGGATTCTGGAGTGTGTTGGTGAAGTAATGGAGAGTGAAGAAGGAGTCTGGACTGTCTTGGATGAAGTAGTGAAGAGTGAAGAAGTATTCCGGAGTGTGTCTGGATAAAGTAGTGGAGAGTGAAGAAGGATTCTGGAGTGTTTTGGATGAAGTAGTGGAGAGTGTACCCGAAGTTGAGAGAGTTGTGATTGGAGCAGGGATTTAACAGAAATGTTGGTGAAGGGAACAGGGGTGATGAGGAGGTGATGGGTTGGTATGGTGTGAAGGAGAGGACTGCAGAAGGTCAGGTGGTAGTGGATTTTGGAAAGAGGATGGAAATGGCTGTGGTTAACACGTATTTTAAGCACTGAGTGACGTATAAGAGTGGAAGAAGATGCACACAGCTGGATTATATCCTGTGTAGGAGGGTGAGTCTGAAGGAGATTGGACAGATTGGGAGACTGGGTGACATCTGGACAGAGGAAAGAGGACAAGGTAACCTGGTGGTGGAATGAGTAAGTACAGGACAGGATCCAGAGAAAGAGGTTGGTGAAGAAGTGGGAGAGTCAGAGAGATGAAAGTAGACAGGAGTATAAGGAGATGAACCGTAAGGTAAAGAGAGAAGTGGCGAAGGCGTATAGTGAGTTGTATGAGATGTTGGACCAGAGGAGGGAGAAAAGGAGCTGTATCGATTTTTCCAGTCAGAGGAACAGAGCTGGGAAAGATGTGCTGCAGGTTAGGGGGGTAAAAGATAACAATGGAAATGTCCTCTCAGGCAGGGAGAGTGTTGAGCAGATGGAAGGAGTACTCTGAGGAACTAATCAATGAGAAGAATGAGCGAGAGAGAAGGCTGGAGGATGTGGAGAAGTTCTCCTTAATGAAGAATTTCAGTTCATTTTTGCAGCTCACAGTAAGTCATACTGTGTCCTAAACCACATCCACAAGTCTGATCCACCTTAATGAAGAAGTTCAGTTCATTTTTACAGCTCACAGTAAGTCATACTGTGTCCTAAACCACATCCACAAGTCTGATGCACCTTAATGAAGTTCAGTTCATTTTTTACACAGGTAAGTCACACTGTATCCTAAACCACATCCACAAGTGTGATCCACCTTAATGAAGAAGTTCAGTTCATTTTTACAGCTCACAGTAAGTCATACTGTCCTAAAACAGGTCCACAAGCCTGATCCACCTTAATTAAGAGCTGCTCCAGAAAAATTTTGGAGCATAAAAAGATTATAGTGACTATTGATTTTTAGCATTAGTGACATTAGCCTAACGCATGAATAAGGAGTGCCCTTTAACTAAACAAGGTACAGGATCATTCTCTCGTTATCCAACATTAAAGAGGCCAGAGAGCAGTTTGTGACTTTACATTTATTGTCATCTGTAGGCAAATCCCAGTCAGACTTTAATCCCTCGTCAGCACATCCACAAAAATAATAATAAAAAACAAATAATTTGACATTTCAAATGTTGCCCACGAAACGAGCTCAGACACGGCAGCCTGAGGAACACGGAGGAAACTGAGCCTACTCAGGGTGAAGACAGGCTACGTTTATACAAACAAGTGTTTGGAGGGAAACACACCAGCGCGTTGTGTCACGGCTGGGGGCGGAGGAGGGGCTCCAGTCCGGTGGATCAGGATCAGGATCAGGATCAGGTAGGCGAGTGGAAGGAGTCTGGTGCTGTTACACTGCAGTACTGTTCCAGGATCAGCTTTAAACAAATCAGGGATGACCAAAACCTTCTCACAGATCAGGTTTTCCCTACTTTTCTGGGCATCAGTAGCAACTGCATAAATAATCTGCATTTGAATATTTTATTTTATATATATTTGGGGTGGCACAATACCGATACCAAGTTTTTCCTTTCATCAACGACTAATCTGTTAACACCACATCTGTCTGAATTTGAAATGGCTCCCTACTTCCTCTAGGGGGCGCAGTGTAAGTTATACAACAGTTTCAACACCCATATAGTGTCCAGTGTGTCCATTCTGGAGTTCTGCACACATGGCTGAGTCTCCAGCGGCTCTGTGTTGGATGTGTTCTACGCTGTTTGCGCAGGAGTCTGTATTTTAGTGCACTATGTAGGGAGCAGGGAGCCGTTTGGGACGTCTGTTACTCGAGTCCTCATGTGTCTCTTTACGGCATCGATCAGAGTTTAATTCAGCATTTACAGGATCCTTCAGGTTTTTTCTGATATCAGATCAGTGATTGTGGCACAAATCAGGACGATATCATCATCGGACTGGCACACCCCTATATATTTATGCGTGTGTTTGTTTAGGACATGCTTTTGAAAAGTTACAACAGTGTTAGAACAGGTGATATTAATGATGCAGCACTGATAGACATTTCTTGTAGTTTACAGATTTTTTTTGTCCATTCCAAGTTATCAAATGTCACTAAAACTGAATACTGAATGAATACAGATCGTCAGAACATCGTGTGACCGTCATGGTGCGATGTTTTGCTCACCCTTAATTATATGCTGGCTGGTGGGGGACAGTCTGTGACCACTGATTGAAATCCATCAGTCCAAACCATTAGAAAATGTAATGTATTATAAAACAGATCACTCTGATCTCAGATCAGCACACCTGGGCAACTATACTACAGAACACTGCATCTCTATGAGGGTCCAACAGGCTGAATGTGGGCAAAATTATCCGAATATTTCTCATCACAAGAAAGAAAGATTCAAAATACTTCACTGATTTCAAGCATTATTATTAGTACCAGGGCTGCATAACATGGACAAAATATGAGCATTGCGATGTTACTGCTACAAACTGCAATTGCAAGAACTTACAAGATGTTAAAGGGCCCATCTCATAACTTTTCTGGACTTAAAAAAGTTTCAAAAATGTACATTCACTCCTCCCATTCATTCAGTTCATGAATGGAAAAACAAAAACTGCAAAAACACTCATAGTTGTGACATCACAAAACCAATACATTTATCTCCTTATTCAGCCTGTGGCAGTTTAGATGAGCATTTCAGCCCCGCACTGCCTTCTGAAAGAGCTGTAATACAAGGAGGCCAATCAGAAAAGAGATCATTTACATACATATATTGGTCTTAAGAGCAATTAAACAGAGGTTGGAAAATGGTCACGTCACGTTTTTGGTTCACAAACTCATTAAACGTGACAAAATTAAATGAAAGAAAAATGTAGAATCCAAGCCCTTTAAAAACACCTCAACCAATCAGGGACTTTAATCGTTACAGATTAAAATAATGAGACTTTTGTTGGATTACATGAAGACCTCGATTCGTCAGAACACCCAGTCACTCACCTGGAGCTGTGATTGGTCGCCCTGTCAGAAACACTGATTGGTTAGAGGCTCATTTGCATATTGCAGCCTTCAGCGATATCAGTACTGTAAAGACCAATATCACAGTAATGATTAACAGACAAAATATTGTGTAGCCTGAGGTGGAAATCAGCAAAAAAAGGACAGAAAAAATCCCATCCCCTAAGAAATCTAGTGGGGAAAAATGGTTTGGGGCCATTTCTAAACACACTATACACAAAATTACACCTCTGATGAGAAATATTTGAAATTTGCCCACATTTTTGATGTTTTTGCAGTGCGGTTTCTCGAGCTGGTCCTGGATCAGATATGAGAAGGGCTGCAAAACATTCACTCGATTACAATGAGGTCAGTCTCCCCGGCTGCCTCTGCTGCCCCCTGCTGGACGTCAGCGTCTCCCTCGTCTTCCAGCTCCTCCTCTCCCACCTCCACCCCTTCTTCTTCATCCTCGCCTCCCAGTTCCTCTCCTCCGTCCTCGCCTCCCAATTCCTCTCCTCCCTCCTCGCCTCCCTCCTCGCCTCCCAGTTCCTCTCCTCCCTCCTCGCCTCCCTCCTCGCCTCCTCCTTCCTCCATCTTCATCTCCTCCTCCTCTTCCTCGTGACCCTCTCCATTCCCAACAGCCTCCTCTGGTCCTGGCTCCGCCCCTTCACCAGCAGGCTCCGCTTTAGTTTTAACCTCCTCCTTCAGGCTCTCATTGGCTGCGTCACCCTCGGACACCTCCATCACCATGGAGTCCTCGGGGTCCTGGTCGTCTTGGTTACCAGTGAAGGGGTTTTCACCCTGATATCAGAAAGACATTCAATTATTTTTTTAAAGAAATAAATAAGTAAAATATATATATATATATATATATATATGAGAATGTAATGCAATGTATTGAAACTAGAGACAAAGGTAGACTCTGGTCTACCGAGGAGCAGCATCTTCTGGAAATTTGTTCAGACAAAAGAAAACAGGACCAAATAAACACGATACACAAGAACTGAGATATTTGGTAAAATGGGCGACTGTCTTCATGCTCATGGACTAAGGGCCACTGAAGGACGTGGTGAGGAGCTGAAAACACTGCGGTTTCAGTACCTGAAGGTACGGGACACTATGTAAATCTGCAGCTCACCGGGTCAGAAGGATAAAACCGCGAGGGACATTAAGTGCAGTGTGAGCGCAGGCCAGCAGGAGGAGCAATACAACTGGGCCTGGTGTGAATCCGGCCTTAAGCAAACGGCATCTCCTACTGGGTTCCTCAGCGGAACTACCACGTAACGTTTCACCTTACTGTTCCAAATTGAAATGCCAGTAACCAAAAAGAAAAAAATTTAAATATTCTTACATATACACCAAGAAATCTGATATACGGGTTGGGTTCCAGTGTACGAACCTTCAGGTAGCTCTCCAGTTTCTTGCCAATGACCTTGTGGTTCAGGATGCTCCGAGCCACAGACAGACTGGACCTCTTGGACTGCTCCATCATACCCTGGAGGACAAACAGGTGGCATCAAAAGGTCATTATCAAAAGCACTGCTATACTGCTAGGACTACTGATCAGTGTCTAAACTGCTGTGTTGTGCTGGATAGGTGTTTGTACCTTGCGGTTGTAGTTGTGATCAGGTGATTTGAGGTGTTTCTGGATGAGGGAGTACTGCATGGGAATGAAGAGGTCGCACGCCGCGCAGTGAGCCGCCTCGACTTTCTTCATGAAGTGCTCCATTCCAATGTCTAGAACACACAAGATACACTCAGTGATGTGGCAAAGGAGGTGAAATGAAACAAAGAGAATAAAGTCTGTCAGGAGCACATGAACACACCACAAACTCAAACGTGTCGTTTCGCTTATTAAGTTCTGTTTTTGTTACTGTAGGTGAATTCTGGCACCACTTCTCCACCAAGGCTATTGGAGATATTGGCAAGATTCCAACTATATCCCCCTCCCATTGTGCTTGAATACGACTTTTCATTCAGATGATCAGGGGCCAAGTATTGATCGTTTAGTTTGGAATTTTGTGGGCGAGTTGCCTCTGGACTGTATACAGAGAGAGCGCGGAGGGGCGAGTCACCTTGGGAATCAATAAGAAGAGAGTCTTTTTAAAAAAAAGTGAGCAGAGTGACATCAGATCAAGCTACAGAGCAAAAAACAGCCGCTGTGAAAGCTTAAGAGATGACCGGGATCATAAACAGCATTTAAGATTCTAAAGCACAGGTCAGTTATGAAAAGAAAGACGCGTTTTTATTATGGTTTATTAAAAATAATCAGCCTCTGGAGGTTTGTTTTAAGCTCTGAGGTCAGAAAATGAGCTTATATGATGCAGTGAGCACAAACACACTTCACATTTTCTGATGAAAATGCATTGTAGTTGTACACTGAACACATGACAAATCTGTGAGATCTGGAAACGCTATTTTTCTCTGAATTTCACTTCAGGCTTCAGAAAAACAGAGGAGACTGAGCGTGAATGAAGGAGAGGCAAACCTCTGGTCAGGTCCTGCTCCTTGTACACCTGGCAGATGGCAGCGCTGTGGTTCTCCATCTGACCGACTCTCTGCTCCGTCTTCTTATACTTATTGTTCAAATACTCCTGCAGGACAGACAGACACTCTTCAGGTCAGGCTTTGGATGATACCGTTCTAGAAATGTTCTCCCTCCATTCATTCTGCTTTACATACAAACTGAGTAAACCAGAATGAATGGAAGAACATTCTAGAACAGTAGGAATCAGAGGAGGCACATTGTAGAACAAGAGTGTGTGTGTGTGTGTTTGAGTGTGTATGAGAACCATGTCAGAACCATGTCAGACAGATAACATTTAATGACGTGAGCTGGTGGAGAACATGCTACGACGGAGTGAAATCAGGATGGGAAGCGTTCAACAACAGTGAGAATCAGGTACTGTACATTCTAGAGTAGTGAGTTGGGGAAAATTGCTAATTATTGAACACTACATTCTAGAACAGTGTAAATAGAAGGAGGACATTATTTCTACAAGTGTGAAACAAGGATGAAAATATTCTAGAACAGTATGAAGAAGGGGATACGTTCCAGCACAGAATCAAGGAAAACATTCTAGAACAGTAAGCTTCAGGTGGCATATATTCTAGAGTAGTGTAATGGCGAGAATGTTCTAAAAAAAAAAACCAACCAACAAAAAAAACAGTACAATTAGTAAGAACATTCTAGAAGGGTGAGTTAAGGATGAAGATGTTCTAGATTCTATTCTGCATTCTATCAGTGTGTAAATCGCAACCTTTAGTTACCATGGGACATTCCTATCTAGAACAGTGGGCAAAGGGGAAGCACTCAAACACACTAAATTCCTGACAAAGATTTACACCACACAACTAACTCGCTATGCTAGAGCACCATCAGAGATTCTGAATGTAGTATTTGAGAACATCCTAGAACCCCAAACATTGATAGAAAGTTCCAGAGACCCTGAACAATCCCACTTGGGCAAGGGTCACACAAACTTGGGGTTTGGTGGAAAAACTGGGGTTTTGAGAACTCTGGACTGCGCCACAGCACCCCTGGGGGACAGTTGGTCGTACCTGGAGGAAGTCAGTGGTTGGTTTTGACAACTGGTTGGACAGGAACCTAAAGTGGTCTTTGTGGAACTTGCTCTCCAGGTGGACAGCCATGTCCTCGCTGTAGAAGGAGCGGAACTTGCAGATGGAGCAGGCGAAGGTCAACCTGAAAAGCCACGGGAAGGAGAAAGGAGCTCAGAAAACAAGTCGAAAGTTTTATGTCGTGCTGCAGTGCATAAGGTATTTTTTTTACTGTCTTCTTCACAGAGACGGGAGACACGGTGAGGAGCTTAACGCAATGAAGAATCTGACCTTTGAGCAGTGACCTTGACCCCTGACCTTTCAAAGAAGCCCCGCCTCTTTCTGAGCTTGGACGCGGAGGGCGGGGTCTGTTTCCCCTGTTGCTGCTGCTGCTGTTGCTGCTGCTTCGGCTTCGGCTGAGCGTTCTCCTCTTTGACGGTTGTCTCTAAACGGGGTGGAAATTAAGACGTTGAGAAACGGTAGCTCGCACAACAAGCAAGAACCGGCTTAGAACAGAAAGAATTAAGCCTGGACCTGAACTAGACAATTTAAAGGGAAATACAGCCCAGGTCTAGGCTTAATCCTGGACTGGAAACCTGACCCCAAGAGTAAAAAAGAGACGCTCACCTCCACTCGTTCCTTCAGCCACTGGTTCAGATTCCTGCTGAACAGACAGAGACACCAGCTCACAAACAATCGGCTACTGAGAGACAGCTCCCATCACACCCTTTCTGCACTTTACCTATATATTTAAAGTTTTCTTTACACATTAAGCCTCTAATTGGCTTTGACACCCGTGCGCCTAACATGTCCATCACCTTTTAATCCAATATATGGTTATACATTTACAAATCTGTAAAATCTGTCAAATACAAATGAGGCAGAAAGGCCTTTTATTTTTATTCTCTACATTAAGGAGGAACTCAATTTTCTCTAATAGACAAACACCTTAAAACCAGAAAACATCTTTATTAACTATTATATACATACCCACGCTATTGTCCTTTTGAATTTGCTTCTAAAACTTGTGTATATTTTAATTGATTTCAGTTACTGTTACTAGTTTTGTAAAACTAAGCTGCAAAAAAATTTAAACAAAAATGTCCTCGGTTCACATGAAGCAGGAAAAATTAATATCTACATTTAATTCAGTTACTAAAACAAAAAGGGGCCTGAATGTGGATATTAAACAAGTTAAAATATGGTCACTATTTAACTTCAATACATTTCTTAAACCATCCAGAACAGTCCAGGTTTATATTATATTCATAACAAAAACATTAAATGCAACATGAAACGCTGTCATCTAGAAGGTTATTGATTAAAGCTAGCCTTTAATTCATCAGCCACTGTAGCGTTTAGTTAAACTACTCATTTAAAACAATAGCTTTTCCACCCCATCACCTCATCCACTCAACTTCGATTGATTAAAAAAAAAAAAAAAAAAGTACAGGAATTAAACTCACGGTGGGTGGAGCTCCAGCGTCCTTGTTCTGTTCTTTCTTCTCAGCCGTTTCTGCTGGCAAGCAAAAATAATCACGATTTGAGTGACAGATTGAGATCAGGGTGGGTTTTAAAATTAAAGAAAGCAGCTGTGCTACAGCTTAGGAGCTAGCAATCCGATCTTTGGGCTTTCATATGCAAAAAATGCTCAAATTTCTAATTTCTAAAATGGCAAAATTGACAGAGCTCCCAACTTCTCAGAATAATATTTGAAAGGGTGTTGCAAAATTAATTGCAAAAAAGAATGCCAAAGACAAATGAAAAACTGCAGTTTGCAAGATTTCCAGTTTTGGTTCGCATGGAGCACCAGGACAGAATCTCTCAAAACTCCAGTGTAGTAACTTATTTCTGCCTAAAATGTTTCTTAAAATCTTTTCATTTCTGTCAAAAACTGAACGGCAGCAGACAAGCGTTCCAGAGTGAAACAGTAAGAGAACACCGTAAGAGGTTCGGCATTGTGCAGCAGCAAAAGGCCTGTTGACGAGTACCGTTATTTGTCTTGTCTTCTCCTTCCGTCTCAGTCTTGCCCATTTTGGACTCGGGCTCATCAGACGGGGTCACAGTCTGCTTCCTCTTCTTCTGTCCATCGCGCTGAGGTTTCACCTGCTGCTATAGCAATACATCCACACAAATGTTAACACACAAAGCTGCCGGCACTCACATATACACACACACATACAAAACACACAAGAACACAAAACGCACACAAATCCAGACATCACATCTGACGGCAACATTCCTGCTTTTATACAAACACAGTGGACACAAGGACATTACTTTACAAGGACTGGCTGACAAACCATGCTACAAAAATCCTGCAGGTTATCAAGCTCACTCAACAGTTCAACACAAGACAAACTAGTAGTGGGCACTCAAAACATCACGGTTTACGTACAATTTGACGGTCTGTATCAGTATTTTTTCCTAATAGATTCAGTATTGACACTTAAGTTAACCTATTTATGTGGGTCATCATTCTGGAATGTCCCTTAATTTTCAATGAGAGTCATATTTTACAACCGAGTCAAAATACTAAAGTAGGGTTGGGAACAGAAAGTAGGTTCCAAAGTTGAACCGATACAAAAATACCCAGTACCAGGTACCCAGAATTGGAACTAATAAAATCCAAATCAGAATTCATCAAATTCAAACAATACGCATATACTTGCAACAATTTAGATTATTATGAAAAAATGTAAACTTACAAAAACAAATTTACTAATACTCCTATGTTGCGTACAGGCGTGATGAAACAGATGCCCAGCAAGCGGTCTGTTGCTCAAGCCATGCTAACCCCTGGCTTTTCCATTCATTTTACTCACTGCCTGGTCCGTAATCATGTTTTTCAAATGTGACGAACATTCTCGGGCCAACCAACTAAATAAGCTAACGTTAGCAAATACTGAAGTGTCTGAACGCTGCGTCGCCTGCAGGTATCTCAGATAAACTGGTCTAAAGGTTACGACTATTCACCGGTCACGAAGAATTTCAAAAGATACACCAGAGGAACCAGTATACCGCCCACTACTTCGACAGACAGACATGACACCACATTTTCAAAAAGTATGAAGTAAAACTTTGCATGCACTTACCTGCGCACATTTCAGATTTGTGGTTTGATATGGCACTGAACTGTTCTACAACCAAGCTAGTCTAAGCTAGATATTCTTAGCTGGAACTCTTTTCAGTAAGGGGCTTACAGAAAGTAAATGGTACTGTTGCAACTCTGTACCAGCACTAAATAAATTTACAAGAGCTTTGATCTGAGGGCGTCCTATAGGACGACAAGTTTAACTGGGGCATATAAAGAAAAACCAAAAAGACCAAACAAAAAAAATAGGGACTTCCTACTGTACTAACAAAGTAGTGGCCCGTGTTTCTTTAAAAGGTTATAGTATGGTGGGAGTCAATATTTGCAAATTGCATGGACTGTTACAGGCATGTTACAACAAATGTGGCCTAAAAGACAACATAGGTGAGCTGCAGGTGGAGCAAATTAATATAATTTTCCACAAGTGTCTCCACTCCTCAGGCTAGGCAGGCTGGAGTAGGAGGGGGGTTCAGGGGTTCGGGGGTTTGATGGTTCAAGTCCAGTGCTTTGCTGGAGGTACTTACTCGGTTGAGGGGTCTCTTGCGGGTGCGTTGTCGGTTGACCCTTGGGCCCCCTCCAAAGGGCCGGACAGGATAGTCCTGGGAACCATGCTGAGGCTGGTAGGCCCCGCTGTCGGGGTACATGCGGGGGGCCAGAAGCGACGGCAGCTTGCCTCGCCCTGAGGGGGAGTGGCCTTGCCCCCCGCTCCGCCCACCTCCACCCCCCATAGAGGAGTGATCTTGCCTACGGCCAAAGCCGCGCCCCCCTGGTGCTCCGCCCCTGCGTGGGGACCTCTGCCCCGCCCCCCAGCTGGAGCCTGAGAAGGCGTCTCGAGCCTGCCGCATTTTGGCGGATCCATAGGAGGCAGAGCTGTCAAAGCCACCACCCCCTCCAGCTCCGCCCATCGCCCCGAAGCACATGCCTCCACGCTGGGCCATCATGTCGCCCCGGGAGTCACCGTAACCATAGTTACCGGATCTGTAGAGATCGCGGGAGCCAAGGGCGGAGGAGCGCGAGTCGAAAGACTCAAACTGGTCAAACCTGCAGAGGGAAGGAGGCGCAGAGCAAGCAAGAGATGAAGCAGTGGCACCTCACATTTCCTTTGTTTCCTCTTTCAGTCTCATTTCCCCCTTCATTCACTTACTCTCACTCTCTCCCTTGATGTCTCTCTATGGAGAGAGGGTGAAAGTTATCACTAACTTTTTTTTTTTTTTAAAGTCTCACAAAGAATCCCACACTGATCATATTTTGGATGAGATGGGTGTTGCCAGATGATATTCATCCAAGCCATTCCCCACACCAGCATCTAATTGGACAGCACTTTAGATGGTCAGAGAAGGTGCGCCGTGGGAAGGGTTTGGGTAACTTGATACCTTTTGCCCATGCAATCCCACTTGAGCCCTTGCAAATTTGGGATAGGGCTGTGCCAAGCTTGTTGGGAAGAGACTCTAAAGTGGTGGTTGGGACAAACAGGAGAAGACCCTCAATTTTGTACCAAATGTATTTGTGATACATATAATGGGTGTATTAGGTGAAGGAATAGCTTCAGTGACTGGGATTACTGTATGTTGTTGAGGAACAATCAGCACAAGGTCATGAATGTCAATAGATAAGAATGCTGTGGGCTGTCATGCAACAGTGGGTTCCCTTTGCCCTTGAACAACATTGAAATAGCATCTTGGGAGAGAGAGTTTGAGTCAGAGGTTTTTGGAAACAAGGACTACAGAGGTCAGACAATATAATTTTCAGTACATCCTTTGGCAAACGGTGGGTGTACTTTGCAAACCACAGCCAAAGACGAGTTAAACCAAATGTTAGGGACTTCATAGAGATGAGCAAAAGGTATGTCTTGGCATACTGGCTGACTTTGCAAAGCAGGGTGTTGCAACAGTTGACATCCTAGTACTCATATTTAGAGCGATGTTCTCCAAGTCGACCACACCTGTATGCAAACGCTGGGGTGACAGACCACACTTCAGTGACATGCAACTGGTTTAAGGAAGAAAGATCCCGCAGGTTAACATTCTCTGTGGTATCCTTTTTACCCCCAACTCTTTTCCTACTATCTAAGCATCCATAAACAATCATCTGGTTTCCTACTGCTACACTTCAAACTTATTTCTTACCCCATACAATCAAACTTTCTCTGGTTTCCTTGGGGAATCATTCATTTAAAAATTGTAGTATTTCTTTTGGAGTTCCACGACATTCCACTGTGGGACTGCAATTTTTCCCCTCACTTTGTATGCTACCTCTACGAAACTAACACTGACAACACATTAGTTCCTCGAAAAATCAAGACTGCTGTCATGGTAATGAACGGTCACTGCTCAGTAGATAGATAGGAAAAAGGATACAGATACTCAGTACTACATCTTATTTGTCAGAAATTGGGACACTCATGTGTCAAATCTGAATAACAATTAAAGATCCTGACCTCTATTTTATCCCTCCTGTGAAAAACAGATTACTATGGTCTTTAAGGTCCAAGTAAATATTTCTGCTTTTCCAATCCTGGAGTAATGCAGAAACAGAGCAAAACTTGTAGATGCACTTGCAAGTCAAACTGATTGTAACTCCTCTTAGTGAATAAAAGGGTGCATCTCCTACAACTTTCACAAAATCCAGCAGCACAGATCTTCAGCGGAAACAATTTAAATAACTGCACTGGTTATCTGCATCTTTAAAAGAGAAAAACATTTCCTTGCTTTTTAAAACCTAAATATTTCAGTGCCCAAACACCCCAATGAGTATCTTTGTGACCACAGGACCAAAGACACTGGCTTTCTGGTCTCTGCATAAATTACAAAGTCTATCAATGGACTCTGGAGGAAAAGAAAAGGCTTTTTGAGGGGGAACAATGCAATTTTTGAGGCCAAGTACTGATGCGCTTCTTTTAAAGGAACAGCATGTTAACAACTAAGAAGGCGTCAAAAGCTATAGAGGACTTCGGTGTGAGAATCTTAGGGGGTGGCATTAAATACAATAGAGTCACTTAACAGGCACTTTAGAAAGCGAGTCAAACATTTACATGAATAACGGCTTGAGGCTGTTTGATTATGCTAACAACAAGGTGTAAAGAGACAGAAACTAACACTCTTAGCAGGGGTCCATCCCTGAAGAATAGCCAAGACCTAGGTCTGGAATTGCATGGCAATTGGCAAGACTTGCAAAAAATGGATGTGTATGCGTCAATGGCAAAGGAGGGACACTTTAGTTCTCAGCACAGCAGCGGAAAAGTACACAAGCAAAACACATGCAAACGATGTGGCCGCCTTACCTGTCGCTGCGACCCCCTCCTTTCATGCCTCCCTCCAGCTGCGTGAGCATGTCCAGTCGCTGGTTAATTTTGGCAATTACAGCATCTGCATTCGTTCCAGTGGAGAGAAGAGAAGCCCCAGACAGACCCCTCTTCATTTGGTCCCCTCTGCCCCCATACCCTCCACCTCCAAAACCACCCCCACTGGACATGGAGTCCTTATAGCCGTACAGGTCATAGTTGCCCGACCCTAAGAAAAGAATATATGGTCTTTAAGGCCTGGTGAATCACTGCACTCAAAGAAAGAAACTTTAGAGGCTATAAAACCAAGCAATGATCAGCAAGCCTCTGCAACTTTAGTTTTTTGAGATCAATTCTGACACCTTAAAAACAGGTACTGGCAATTCAGTACAGTGGTCTATTAAGATACTCTTGTGTCATAGTAGTACACCAGTGGTCCCTAACCTCAGCCCTGGAAGTCCACTGTTTTGCATGTTTCAGTGTTTCCCCTACACTTACACACCCACTTCAACCCTGAAAAGCCTTGTTAATTAAATGAGGAGTTGGGTCAGGTGTGTTGAGAGCATTAAAAACTCCAAAATGTACAGTACAGGGCAGGGTTGGGAAACCTTGTTCTAGATGACCTCAAAACAACATTCATTGTTTAATAAGGGTAGTTCAATGCCTATGTTGAAGTTTTTTTTGTCCAACTATAATGACTACACATGAAAACCTAAAACTACTCCAACCTGGAAAGGTTTTATCTGTGTGCAGATACAAAACCAAAAACCCTATAACAAAATCTCCCTGACGATTCGTAATCATTCAGGTGATTGAGTTGTCTCAGTAGTAAGTCAAAGGAAGCTGAACTTATGGTCTAATCTTGAAGATGTTCTCAGCTTCTGTCAGTTTGCCTCACAACAGGAGCATCTTAAACTCAATCATTAACTAGATATTTAGCAGTTGGCAACAGCCAGATTGTCTAATGAAAGCAACTGGTTGGTTAAATTTGTTACAGCTGGGTATTCAAGCTACAAAACATTTAGGTGGTATTTTAAGGTGGAACTCAAAATTCAGTATGCTAAGAGTAGCATAGTATCAGCTCAGTCACTCACATCTAACATGCACTACAACTTGGAAAGCCAAAATTGGTGACCTGCCCTATTTTTTCATAACTGTACACAGTAGAAGTGAAAGGAACCAGACGTCTGCATCTAAAATATCTCACAGAAAGCTACTCCATGAAATGGTTGTGCCATCTGACGCCTGAGATGTTGTTCTACCACAGTTTTGAGAAGATTTTGGTCCTAAAACTAAACTCATTCATGGTGGAGGGATACATTCAGGGTGTCGTGAGGCAAAATAGTCCTCAAAGAAAAGTGATTTAGTTCAGATTTACTATTTTACCATCATCAACATCCATATAAACACGTGGAGCTTCACTGGGGGGCGACAGAGAATAAAACGGCTGAATTTGTGTTGGAGACGTCTGGTTCCATTCACCTTCACTGGAAAGAAATCAGAATCTCTACATTCAACCACTTCACACCAAACACTCTGGCTGACTGTTTACACCACTGATTTTCTCTTTTAATCTATGGAATTCCCTTTTAAGGGAAGGCATTTATTTTTTTATTCTTACCTCGGCTGGAAGACCCTCCTCCACCACCACCCCAACTGGAGAATCCTGTAAAAAGAAACCATAAGCACTTATTTTCTCACTGTTTTTTTTACCTTGGCACTTGGATCTCACTGAAAACAGGTTTCAGTCATAATGCATGCCAATGTTAATGGTCAGATTTGCATTTTAATCAGATTTTAAGGATATATTCTTAAAATGTCTGCCTCTAACCATCCCATTGATGGTGGGTGTCCCATCGCCCACAGCAGTGCTAGTAAGAGTATTTATGGATCCAGGGCTATTAACTTGTAATCCATTGTAAATAAATGATATTTAAATAAATGAATTATTGATACATAACCCAAACTGGGCTCATTTTACACTGAACAAAGGAGCAGAGGCTGGGCCGCCATCTTGCTGAGAAGCTCAGGCCTCATTTTCAGATCCAAACACACACAAACACTCACTACTGTTATAAACCAAACCTCCCCAGCTGCATCTACACACATTAAACACTTATTTAGGTTATATCGTTTATATAATATCTCCTCTCCAGCAGTCAGAAGGTCGAATAAAGTCGTTTTTAGGCCTCCAGGGTCAAACCTGCTAACGCTAGCTGCCTCCGTTCAGCTCTTTAAGCCAAATAAGCGTCAAATAAACGAGTTAAACCTTACAAACGTGCACAAACGGAACATAAAGAGGCAGAATTGTTTTAGTTTCGTTTTTTAGTTTTGCTTTTCTCAGTTCCACGCTAAATCCTGCTGGAAGGGAAATTTCACAACAAAACACGGCGCTCGGCTCAAAAAAGACACCGTAGAGGATCACAGGAAGATTAAAGAGAGATGAGAAGCTCCAGACTGTTGGTTTTGTGGTTTATTTGTGTTTAAAAACACGCTTACCTGATCCGTAGCCCCGTCCGTCCATGCTAATGGCTGAAGCTGCTCTGGAGCCCGTAGCCTGGAAACCGAGGAACTGGAGCTGAAAGGACAGAGCCGCCGCGCTATTGGCCGGACAGTTTGATTGACGGTAGCGCCGTCCAATCGTTTAGAGGCGCTGATTTGCATACAAGGTGTGGGGTGCCAATCACCTGGCACAGATTCGTTCGTAGGGCGGGGTGAGGACGCACCATTTAAACACCACTAATAATTTCTCCTGTCTATCTATCTATCCATCCATCTATCTGTCTGTCTGTCTGTCTATCTATATCTATCTGTCTGTCTGTCTACATACATTTACACACAAATATACACTAGTTTTTAAATGATCTGTGCCTGACTGTGCTGAAATCTTTGATGCTCTCCTGTATTGAGTAAACGAGTGTCTGTATCAAAATGATGAATCAATTCGAAAAAATTGAACTGAAAACTTTTTTGTATATAAAGACGTGTTTTCTTGAGATTCCAGTGATCTGTGGTGTGAAATCTCTCTGGAGTGTCTTTACCATGAAATAAACATTAAACACATGCAACCCTGTAGATAATTTCTCCTCTGCATATCTAAACATGATTTTTACAAAACTTCCAAAATACAAAAACATTTGTAAGAATATCAGTGATGGGTGAAGATTCATTGATATATCTCATGTTTAATAAAAAACAACCCCATTCACCCTGTAGCATTTCACCTTAAATGTACCACAGACTTATGACAAATACATATACATATATTTTTTCCTCTCCTGTGTCAGATCAAACACAATGACTAGATGAGAAAAATCATGTACAAATCATACAAATCATGTGCAATATATATATCTAAACACATACTTAAAAAAAAAACCCTCATATTTGATAATAAAGGATCGCTTTGGTCCTGGAGGAACGTTGTTTCAATTCACTGTGTACTGTGTATATGGTTGAAATGACACTGGACTTTACTAGACTGGACTGGACTGGTGATGATCGTGACTGCAGTCATACTGGGCGCTGTAGGGACGTAGAGTTTTACGTTTATGTTTACGGCATTTAGCAGGAGCTCTTATCCAGAGCGACATACATTGGTGCTTAAGTACTACACATCTGTTCTTCATACCTGTATAATAAAACTCAGATCAACATCTGCTTTTAACAAAGTTACTGCCAGCTACGTTACACACCTTAACAAACCCTGTCAAAGAGAAAAAACGAGTCAGATGTTAATACACAAGTAAGGGAAAACAGTTAAGAGGGTAAGTGCCTGAGAGATTTTTTAAGTATATAGGAAAAGATGTATAAGGGATAAGTGAGAGGACTGGTTAGTCACCAAGGTGCTCCTTGAAGAGGTGGGTCTTCAGACGACGCTTGAAGACAGTGAGGGACTCCACAGATCTGATTACAAGAGGGAGTTTACCCCTCACAAAGCCTGGGTTTGAACTGAGCATTTGTCCCAACTGTAATTGTGACTGACATACGGATAGAGAGGCTGCTGGAAGTGCTTGTGGAATCTGTGACAGCACGTCATCTTATCAGAGGAAACTTCGTAAAAGGACAGCATGCCTGCCGGGCAGTCCAGATACACTCCAAGTTGTTTAGGAATTTGGGTGTATTTTACTTTGGGGGTTCCCGTACTATTAGCATAATATGGCTCACCACTGCAGTGTAGAAACCATGGACTGTGGTCCACGTTTTTTCCATCCTTATATTTTAAACCAATCATAACACACCCAGTCCATTCAACCTGCCAGTAGAACCGGCCTTCCGATAAGCCCTGGAAGTCTTTGTCTTCCAGGAATTTCTCCCACTTTTTAACATCCCTCAAACTCTGCAGCCTGAAGTCTCCAAGATCACAGGCGTCTGCATAGATATAAAACAGAGTAAAAAACACTGTTCTGTTTGTTCTATTGCACACCTAGTGTCTGTACATTTTTACAAAATAAGATCAGAAACATGCCTCGAGCAAGTATGCAAGTGACAAAACCAGGCCTGTTATAAAAGTTTATGGGACTATTAAATATGAGAGGTAATATCACTCAGTAAATGTGTTTAATAAACAAATGTAAACATCTTACAATTCACCACACAAGGGAAGAAAAAAAATCATTAAAAAATCCAAAGCTTTTAGTATCTGTAGAAATACATTCCACGAGACATTAAAATGATTCTATATATTTCAGATCCTAAATGACGCAAATGTTTTACTTACACTTTCTGAGTCCTGGTTTCATTCTGTGGTCACCACCATTGCTCAGACTGCGAATAAAGGAATATAAATAATTTTGCTCCTCTTAGCTATTAAAGAATATCTCTGAATGCTCACAAGCACATTTCTTACTTTACTGTCTCCAGTTTGCAGTGTGGATCCTCCAGCAGACCAGAGAACATCTTCTCTCCAGATTCTCCAGGGTAATTGTAGCTCAGATCCAGTTCTCTCAGGTGGGAGGGGTTTAATTGCAGAGCTGAAGCCAGAAAGGAACAGCCGTCCTCTGTGATCATGCAACCAGACAATCTGTAACAACAAAGATATTGTTACTAAAAAACATAGACAATGAATTTTATGTGCATACTGTGTTTCCACTGGATCAAGAGGGTTAGCGTGTGGTGGGGATGTAGTGGGGCATTTTCGATTTGTCGGAGAGAAGTCATGTTTTGTCAATCATTGTGGGAGCTTTTCATTTTGTTGACTGGGGGGTGTGTGTATGAAGGGGGAGGTCTTGACTGGGGAGTCATTTCGTTGATTTTACTGTGGCAGTAAAGATTTTGGCCTGTGGTGAAGAAATGTTAGCAGCAGAAACACTGCAGCACATTTTTCAAATATCACTAACCCATACTGTCTGCGAAATCTTGCACCTGCATGCATGCCTTTCTCTTGCCTTTACTTGAGTGTTTAGTCTCCTTTAAACCCAGCTCTGGTCTGTTCTTTAGCATTTGCATTTGCCCATGTTTACCTTTGCATAACTTCTCCTTCCTTTTTATTTGTTTACTTTCCTCTACCATTTTTCTCCTAGTTGTTGTCTTAGAATAGCAGAGTTTAGCATTTAGCATTCTTCTCACTAGCCTCTCAGCTACTTTCTTTGCCTGAAATAAAATGTACAAGGTTTCTAAAAACGTGTTCATATGTTAAAATGCAAATGCTACGGGAAATGGCACATAATCTCACATTTTTTCACATAGGAACACGTTTTCACATGAGATCCCATTTTCTCCCCCAACACAAGAGATAATAATAATGACCATGCTTTTTATTTAGATGTGATCATTTTTTCACATGTAAAAAAATGACATGTGAACTGCGCATGAACAAATATGTAACCCCAAAATATCTATCTGAATGACCTATAAAAGAAATCAGGCATCATTTGAAAGACAAGAAAGTTTACACAGTTCATTTTACTGAGAGTATAAAACTTTACCAAGCACCTTAGAATCTCCAGTTTACAGTGTGGGCTCTTCTGTCCAGCAGATAGCAGCTTCACTCCTTCATCTTCCAGGTCATTGTTGCTCAGGTCCAGCTCTCTAAATGCTGAACAATCCAAACTGAGAGCTGATGCCAGAGCTTCACAGCTATCTGCCGTTAGATTGCAATAGCTCAGCCTATAAAAACACAAAAGCCTGAAAACTCAGTGGATGGCACTTCATTTTGCAGCAGGACTATGACCTGAGATGTTATGTTAAGCCATTATGGGGTTCTCAAGGCTAAAAAAAAGTTCCACACTGACAGTCTGAATCCCACTGAGAATATATTTCTCTTACAAATGGTTATGCTGAAAGCCCCAGTACATGTTACAGACCTGACAAATCAACACCGGGGAAGGTTCTAGTATCTGGTGATATCTGTGGGTCACAGACTTTAGCCAGTCAAAGAATCTCATTCACTCAGACTTGTGAGTAGAAATCACATGCAAAACTACGGCCAAATTCACAATAATAGTTATATGCTAAGCCACTACATCTATTTTCAGAATGGGCCTGAGCTGAGTTGAAAACGACCTTGAACAATGACACAGGAAATATAAAACAATTATTATAAAGAGAGCACTAGTACAGTCTGAGGGCAAAAGGGAAGATCCCTGGGATCTATGTGCCCTTTACCATAAAAGGTGCATGTATCTTCCCTTATAAACAAGAAAATAAGGGAAGATATAGATGGGTTATTTACACTGGTTTTAATTAAATTCACTTTTTACTTTCTGTTGACAGGTCTGAATTTTTTTGTAGGACATTTCATTTATATATCACCCATCGTCTTGTAGGCTGTAGGCTTACTGTGTTTTTTGAAAGTCTCTGACTGCCAATTATGAAAGAGGCCAGCATGAAGTATACTTAGATACTCACTCCAGTGTGTGCAGAATGGGCTTTTTTTGCAGTGCAGCGCCAAGAAGCTTCAGTCCATCATCTCCAATTCTGTTGTGTCCCAGGTACAGCTCTTTCAAGCATGAACTTGGGAGGACTAAATTCAAAGTTCTACAAGAGTCCCCAGTAATTCCACAGCCAGTAAGTCTGATAAGAAAAGACGCATACACAAAAGCTCACACATATTTAGTGTTATATAAAGTTACGTTCAACACCTAAACACTAAGAGGTTCTACAGGAAATGATCAGTCTCCAGCTGAATCATACTTCACCTAAGAACCTCCAGAACACAATTACGAAGTCTGAGTTTCTGAAAGATGTTCTGGACTCCAGTGTCTGTCAGGATATTGTTACTGAGGTCCAGCTCTCTTAAGACCGAGCTGTTTGATTGAAGAGCTGAGGCCAGGCCTTCACAGATTCCACTACTGAGGCTGCAGTTTTTGAGTCTGTGGATGGAAGAACAAAATATTCCACTCACTCGCCACTTTATTAGAAACACCCACCTTGTGCTTCCACTCACTGGGAGCTCCACGACACAGGTGTACATGTACAAACTGTAGAACATTTTCTGCTGCTACCCTATTCATCACTGGTGAGTTTCTGACTACTGGGCTGCTGTTGTCCAGATGTTATTTGGATAGTGGGCCATTCTCAGCACACCAGTGGCGCACCACCTAAAAACATCCACCTGAGAGCAGCTAGTGCCTGACTAGTGTGATTGAATACAATATTATGACAATTAAATGTCCAAAATGGCAAATGTTTAAAAGGCAAATGTAAAATGTTGTTTACACAAACTACACAGAGCTCATGTTTGGATGTGGTTTACTGTTTTGTTTTTATGCTAAAACTCAACATGCTCTGGGGTCTGGTATCTGACTCCTAATATTTTTATGTTTCTCCGCATCAAATTCAAACATCTATAAATTACAAATGAATTTTAAAAATTGTTTTCGGAGTGTGGTGATACATGAATCGTGATAAAACTGAATCGATTTTTCCCCATATCTCAACTATACACTATAGGCGATTTTCAAATAAAATGTATTATTATTATTATTATTTAGACCCATTTGAGTTTCTGCCACAGGGTCTACAGCACACTACATTATCACTTTGTAGAAATCACACTGCTGAGACCTAATCAGTGCCCTATATAGGAAGCTTTCTCATAATGACTTCATTTATGATGTTAAAGAGAAGACGACCAAATTCTGACATTAAAACAAAGGAGATAACTGCACATAATCTGATGTTACGAGCCAAAACTCAGTTTTCCCATCCACACGTCAACACCGAGGTTCTAAACTCCCAGGAGGGAGTTTTCCAAAAGGTCAGTTTTCCATGATCTAAAACACTGTTTGCACAAAAGGCCAGAAAGCTAAAAAAAGAGAAGACCCGTGTCCATGTGGAGGCCTAACTATACACCAGGTGGAGGTGGAGCTACAACAGAGGGGTATCCATACACAGTAGATACTTACTTTAGTTTCTGACATTAAATACATAATGCAACTGGTACATAATGCAGTGCGTCCTCCTGTGAAGACACATGTACATCTACAAAACTCTGTAATATTTAATTTACTAGCAATTTCACACACATGCTTTTGCAAAATGGACTGTTTGAATGCAAGCATTTGTCATTGTGACTTAATCACTCACTTTAGAGACCGTAGGCGAACCCGGGGGCCAGACAGGACGGCTTGTAAAATTCTCATTCCGCAAGTTTCAAAATGAATCTGAAGAAAAAAATACATATAAGAAAAAGTCAAACACTGCAGCACAATACAAAACATAATATGAGCATAATAAAGTGAATGTAACAATATCAGTTTTCAGTTAATTATTACATATTGTAGCATAGTAATATTGATACTGTAATCATACTGGATGTAATAATTAAACTTTCCCTGTCTTTTCCTCCAAAGGCCCAAGAAGGTCATCATGAAAATCTGTCCGCCTGCTAAAGACCTAAAATCTGGCTGTGATTTGATCTTCTAGCAGGACAATGGTCCAACATGTGCACCCAAAAACACAAAAAATGGTTTTATGAGCACAGAATCAAGATTTTGACCTGACCATCCCAAACTCCTTATTTAAACCTGGAGGCACCTGGAGAAATTCCATATCAAGAGGTGGTCTCATCATGTGGTTTCATCAAGTAAACTGGGATAAAACTCAGTGCTCTAATGCTGGCACTAAATGTAAATACAATTGCTTTTTAGACTAAATGCTTTGATTAAAGATTATTTTTCTCATATTTTTCAGTGTGAGATCACAGTAATCAACCAAAAATCTGTACCAAGGTAGTCAATAATAAAAGGTTTTCCTTTTTCAGTAAATTTACAATTTGCCATTATTATTCATTATTTTTGTTATTCATTATTATTAGTATTCTTTATTAAACCTTACAAGTGTCTTACTGTTTAGAACCACCTTGAGTGTATTATTGTGTAGGTAACTTCGTGGTTTTACAGCTTAGCCACTGTTTAAAATGTCAATGGTTTGATCCCAAGTGAAATTACCACTGTTCTATTCTCAAGCAAGGCATGATGTCAAAACGTCAAGGTGAGAACAACATGACTTACCCCTGTAGTTGTCCTATGAAGGGAAGTCATGATATCCAAAGAAGAGAACGGAAGTCGGTGATTAATATAATCTATGGTGTGACTCTCAGCGCTAAACAGATCTCTCAGCCTGCTTTCCGGCAGGCATGAAAGGTCTATGTGGCTGAGATTAAGGGACTCAAGTCTAGAGCCCCACAGGGTAACACTGAGAGGCTCAATCTGAACAGGGCCAATTATGCCATGACTGAGATCAAGCTCTCTCAGCTGTGAATCAGGTGCCAAAAGAGCTGAAATTAAAGGGTTCAAGAGAGGGACAATACAGCATCTCACCAACCTGTAAATAACACAGTGCAAGAATTATCAATCTTTAATCTTCTAAATCAGTTACTGGTCATGTCTGCTGAACTGGGAAACAGCTTGTTCAAGTCTGACCTGTTTGAACCTTATGGAAGGCTTTTCAATTAACCAAGGGAATTCCAAGATAACTTTTGCTTGCTGTGTGCTAACAGCTAAGCGCTGCTGTGCTAGGGCTCGCTTAGCATTAGCTTGTGGTGGAATGCAAAAAGCCATAATGACAACAACAGAAAACTCACTCAGGAGACAGAAGGGCCTGCATTTAAACACCAAATATTCCAGATCCGGAGAGCAGTGCTTCTTAGACACAGTGTTGTATTCCAAACATTACTGGTGTAAATATCCACCAGAAATAATTCTGATGGAACTTATCGCACAACAAAAATAATAATAATAATAAAAACATGGAATTTGTTCCCTGTCTGAAGGTGCAATAAAAGGCACACAATCTAAGGGGCAGTCTGGCACGCTGTGTTCAGTGCCAAAGCCTCATGTTAGAAAAAGTGGATATTCTGGTCTTATGGGACAAAACAACAAGTCTGGAGCATAGTTTAAAATAAATAATCTTGATTTAAATCTATTTAAATCTCAGGCACAACATTGGACAGAAAAATTGCAATCAGACACTGTCCACAGATAGTGACAAAATGGAAATGCAGAGATCGGAGATGTGTTAGAATGAACAATATTTCACTATCCATACCGCAACCAATGATAATTATCATTATCATTGTTTTCAACATCATACTCACAAGGCTTTCTTGAAGTACTGAAGAACCGAAACCAGTCGCTTTTGGCCCTCATAGAACTTGCACAGTTTCCCGACATCAAGCTCCTCATGTACAGACCCAGACATCTGGACCAGGTGAGCTAGTGCTGAGCACTGTGCAACGGAGAGACCTTCTGCGCTGCTGCACGATGACAAGAGCTTCAGCATCTCCTCCTCAAAAGAGGAATCCTTAAGTTCAGCCAAGCAGCAGAGGAGGTTTATGCATTTAGCATGAGTGAAGTCACTCTTTTGAAACATGTACTTGATATACCTTACGGTCTTCTGGATGTTTTCTTGACTCTGCTCTGAATGACCTATGAACTGACTCAGGGAGTTATGAGTGTAGTTAAGAGAGAGGCCGACAAGAAAGCGAAGAAGGAGGTCCAGGTGTCCATCATGGAAGGCCAAAGCATTGTCCAAAGCAGCTCTGAGCAAGTCATGTAGTGAGTTCACCTGCTGCAGGGCTACATCAAACTCCTCGTCACTTTGACATTCGGCTGAATTACATGGCACTAGGGATTCTGGGACTAGACGGAACTTTCGAATACCCCAGCAGGTGTACGAGTTCAGAACATAGAGGGCAGCGAGAAACTCTTGAACCCCTGAATGCAGAAATCTGTACCGCTTCGGGCAGGGCCTCATCGGCTCCTCTTCTCTCAGGAAAAATGTTAAAACTTGCTTGGCCTCTTCATCGACATCAATGCCATGGTTGCTCAAATCCCCCTCTGTGATCAGGATGTTGTCGCTAAGGTGCTCGAAAGCCAACTCTCCCAGTACAACAACTGTCAGCTGGTCTGAATCAGACAACCTTTTAGGTCTATCCTCACGGTCATCAGCTGTATTAAACAGGAAGCACGTGTAGATTTCTGTCACCGTTTTAGGGAGCTCTCCACTGAACCGTTTATCAATCATCCTTTCGAGAACCGTTGCTGTGATAAAACAAAAGAACGGTATGCGACACATGACGTAGAGGTTCCTCGATGATTTCATGTGCAAGATGATTCTGTCGGCTTTGTACCGATCACTGACTCTCTTCCTGAAGTACTCGTCTTTCTGCAGGTCACCGAATCCCCGAATTTCTGTTACTCGGTCGAAGCGTGTAAAGCAGAACTGTTTGGCAGCTGCTGGACGGGAGGTTATCCAGATGTGAGCAGAGGGAAGCAGTTTATTATTGAGGAGATCTGATATCAGCATACCCACAGATGATGCTCGGGCCTCGTTTAAAAACTTCTCGCTCTTGTAAAAGTCTCTGTTTTCATCCAGGCCGTCGAGGATGAACACAACTTTGCACTCCTCGTACACCTTTATGGTCAGATCTTCAAGCTCGGGGTAGAACCTGCACAAAAGTCCATCAAGACCGAGCTCATCGTCATCCTTCACCAATTCCAGCTCCCAGAATGGAAGCAGAAACATGAAGTGGACATCTTGATTGGCTCGGCCTTCTGCCCAGTCAAAGACAAACTTCTGCACAGAGACGGTTTTTCCGATTCCAGAAATGCCCTTGGTCAGCACGGTTTTCACGGGTTTGTCCGTTTCAGACAGAGGCTTGAAGATGTTGTTGGCATTCAGTGTCTTCTCCTGGGGTGTTTCATTCACAGAAGCTTCTTCAATTCTCCAGATCTCATGTTCGGTACCTTCTTCGTCCCCCTCTGAGATGCAGTGCAGAGGCAGAATCAAGTCATGCGCTGTCACAGAGCTTTTCTCTGCAACGCTTTCCAAGACGTTTTTCAGCTTTGTCTTCAAGCTCAGTTTCAGTTTCTGCTGCACGTTGTGCACAAGATCCCAATCCACTGTAAACAGCAAAATAAATCAGAAATCTTTCATGTTCAAATGTTTTAAAAAACTTAACTCACTTGCAGTTCAAAATATACACAGTGGGTGGCAATGACATATTGCTGCAAACTGTAAAACAGCTAAACACACACTCGAGCTTTCATCAATAAATAAATGACCATGTACAATATTTTTGTCTCAATTGTTATTATTGTTACTGGCTTCTCTTTATCTACTTTCCGGACTTGTGTGAAAATCGAATGATATGTTTTAGGTCATAAAACCATTATCCAGGAATGTAGAAGACTCTAAAGGTTTTGCAAACTTTCTACTGTATGAAGTATGATTAAGAGTTTTCACACTTCATACAATAACCTGAAAGGGTGATGCAATGGAGCTGTTTTGTGCTTGTGGATATAAAGGCCCGTTTAAATATAATACCGTATAAAGTTCCTTGGCCCATTTCAGTCTAAAGAAGTTCACTGTCGATCTGCATGTGATTTTAAAAGCATTTACCTGGAACAGGGGTTCTCTGAGGAAAAAAGTTGGCTTTAACACTGGTGCATGCAGCTGAATAAAACACGTACCTTTACTTGAGGCTTCATCTGAAGAAGACTGGACCTGTTGATTATTTGCTGATGGAAAACACACAGAGAGAACAGAAAAACATGTTCAAATGCATCTTTTACTTGTTAAATACATGACACTCAAATTTGCCTGATCACATTTCTTTTTTGGGACACTGGTGGCAGTTAAAAGGCTCCAGAAAACGAAAATGTGAAACATACTTACCTGCTTGGAGCACACAGTTGATGTTGAAAGAATCTCCGATATTGGAACTGATCACCTGGGGTGCAAAAACAATGCTGTTCTGAGCTGTAATAGAGGTGTGATTTGTGACATCAGGTTGGGAGGTAGACGCTGAAGATGCTGCTTGATCCTCCATGGCACAGGAATAAGACACTCTCTGAGCCAAAACAGTGAGGTCGGTCACTCTGCTAATGCTGATCTAGTCTTGCTCACATAAAACCCTGAAACACAAGCAAGGAGACAGTGTCAGCAATTTCAAATGTTTAAAACAAAGTTATATTACTGTCTGAACAATGTCTGTTTCGTTTTCTTTCTCCCCACCCACACATTTATGAAGATGCAGATTTGCCATACCCGACTGGAAAAATAAAAAAACTGCAGAAAACCAGTCAAGGGGTCTCAGACTATTTCACAATGCTGCTACCCCAGCAAAAATACGAGATTAGAATAAATAATAAATTACATTGTTAGGATGTTTTACTTGAACGTTACATCTTAAATTATTTACTGTTCACTTATAATTCTGAAAGACCAAAGAAAAAAGGTGAAAAATAAAGACAAGCCAGGTAATGCCACAGAAGGGTCATTTCTGGAATCATTTTTCAGAATTGCCCTGTAACTGTCCTCACTGCATGATCTGAAACTTGCTTGAGCCAAACTCGAACCTTTTAGAACTCCGGTACATTTAGTAGAAGCGTGCTCTGTCCAATACTCGGACTGATGGTTTTAAAAGCATGATAATATACAGAAAATTTAATGTGGGATAAAATATAGTCCACTATTGTAGTGTAATAACATGCTTAATTTTTTTTTTTTTTACATAATTTGTGAAAGATTACCTAGAAAACTTCAGCAAATGTCCCTCTCGCAATTGCAAAAATGCATATTTCTCTACATTCAGAGACAAATATAATAAAATACATATTAACATGACATTTTAAAATGAAATAATTATTCTTATAAGTACACTCACATGGGTGGATAAAATATGTAATACTTCTCTTTATATTGTGGTTGTGCCATTCAATCTCAAATGACACGAAAAGCAACATAAATAACACATGAATGTACATTTTGATAAACGTATAATCAGCCTTTTAACCACCTCAGAGCTAATAAAGGTTTTGTTTATGTTTACAACCTTCAGCAGCTTATGCTAATCTGACACAACACGGTCGTCATACGGATTTTAGGAACGCTATTATCATTAATATTTTAATAATAATATTTAAGGAACGTTTTTTATTATTTAACTTCGGTAAAGCGTCTCAATTTCAAGAAAAAAAACGATTAATTTGACCATTTCATCCATTACTTTCAGTTTCAGAGCAACAAAACAAACCTAAACCAAACTTTCACACCTCCTTATCATACCAATTCCTGTACGTTCACTTTTTAATGGTATTTTGACATAGAAACAACACTAAAATACACTAAAAATACACACATTTCCCTCAATAATACCGAAACTAACCTCCAAATTCTCGTTTCTTCTCGAACTTTCTTCCCGCTAAGACTTCCCAAACGGCTCCGTCCAATCAGCAGTGAGGGTCCGGATCTTTTCAGTGATCCGCATCATATTTGGCTCGGCTCACCAAGAGGAGTCGACTCTTCTTCAAACGGCTCTTCATATTTTTTTACCACGTCTGTCTTTAAAAATTCTCATCATTCAGCTCTGTTTCCAGGGGCGGATCTACCGGGGTGGTCTTGCCACCCCAGCTGCCACCCCAGCTGGCAGCAACAAATAAAAAAAAAAAATTACGGCCAATTTGACATTTACGAGCGCGAATCTCCAATGTCCGACTGCGCTGAATGCAGCATGAGATAACGCCAGAGAGATGACGCTCGTGAACCCCAGTTTCTGGAGGATACAGTTAGGATTTTTCAGTCATTTTTCAGTCAGGATTCAAAAACATTTAACTCCTGAATCCTGCAGGTCATTGTCTCCCAGGTTCAGCTCTCTCACCACAGAGTAAGTACTCAATGCCACCGTCAAATAGAAGCATGCTTTCTTTGAGAGTTTACAGTCTCTCAGCCTGTGAGAAAGGAGAACAAAGAGTGAAAATGTTTCTTTTTGTTATCAGAAGCATCAAATAATGCATCAACCATATTTCCACTTAGATCCCATACCCTAAGATCTGTAATTGACAGTGCGGACTCATCAGCCCTCTGCAAAGACGTTTTGCTCCAACATCTCCAATGTTACTGCTGTCCAGATGCAGCTCCCTCAAGCATGAGTGTCTGAGAACTAAGGCCAGATAAGGGCAGGAGTCTGCACCAACTGCAGCACCTGAGAGTCTTTAAAAATATTTAACATATTTAACAAAATAAAAATTGGCAGCTCTTTCCCACAAACACTAAACACCTTTTACCTTAGCATCTGTAGATAACAGTTGGGGTTCAGGAGACCCTGAATGACAAATTTTACTCCATTAGGGGACAGGTTGTTGTAGCTGAGGTCCAGCTCCCTCAGTCGACACTCTGATGACCAAAGGGCTGCGCCCAAAATTATTGCAGAGTCATCTGTAAGACTGCGGGATAAAACCAAATGTTATTATACACAAAATAACCTGCTTCCAAATGTTGTGGGCCAGTTTCCCAAACCCAGATTAAAACTAAGCGAATCATTTCCAATGGATTAACAGAGCGCTGCTCTGTCCCTCCACTGATCCCACTGTGTGAGAAAGTATTAACACTGCAGAAACATCGACAGCAGCACCGTGTGAACAGGAGATTCTCCAGATTTTAGAACTGACCAGTCAGGACCAGTTTAGTACCACTTCTCCATGCCTGTTCCTACTAGTCAGAATCAATATACACTAACTGGTTGTATTGTGAGGACGTCTTGTTGGGGAAACAAAAATTACATTAAACACTCACACAGCCTTCCTGCAGTTCTTCATAGCTGGGATCGGCCTTCTTCGACCCTCTTCAGATATTCTGTATTTCTCCAAATCCAGCTCTTCCAGGACCTCTCCCGGCATCAGGATGATGTAGGCCAAGGTGGAGCACTGTCCAGCAGTTAATCTGTGCTCGGCTTGTCTGTCTGAGGTCAAGAACCTTTGGATCTCCTCTGCCATACAGTGATCATTGAGTTCCAGAAAGCACTGGAAGAGATTGATGCATCTCTGCGGTGAGGGTTTCTCTGTCATCCTCTTCTCTGAGCTTGCTTTTGATGTACTGGACAGCCTGCTGGATGCTCTCCTGCCCATTCTTTATCTGCACCGGAAAGAAAATGAGAAGCTTCTGGCAGGATTCCATTGAAAGGCCAAGGAGGAAATGAAGAAAAAGATCAAAATTCCCATTCCTAGCATTCAGAGCTTTGTCAATGGCACATGTCTGCAGATCATCCAATGTCACTTTTTGTTGAGGACTCTGTGGCAAGTTCAAATCCTCTTCCTCACACTCACTGAAATAATCGTCAAAGCTATCATCATCATCATGGTAGTTATGGGCATATATGCTTCGGCTGAACAGCATTGCATTTGTTCCTTTGTCAACAAATGTGTAGAAGGCTGCAAGGAATTCTTGAAAGCTCAAGTGCACGAAGCTGTACTTCTTCACCGAAAACATGGGATTCTTCTGTCTGACGATCTCTGTGAAAACTCCTGACCTCAGCGAGGCCTCACCGACATCAATGTCATACTTCCTCAAATCATCTTCTGAAAACACAATGGTGCTCTTCCGCAGAGCATCGAAGGCCAGTTTCTCGAGTTTAAGAATGAGCTGGACGTCATCATTGTTATAGAGACACCATTCACTGAGATTTACTGAAATAAACAAAAAGATCTAGTTCTTCACCCTGAAGGTGTTCAGACCAGTGAAAATGTGCTCAGTACTGTCATTTGTCTTCATGTGTTAAATACACTATGTGGCCAAAGGTATGTGGACACCTGGCCATCACACCTATATGAGCTTATTGGATATCCCATTCCAAAACCACGTGCTTTAATATGGATTTGATCCTCTTCTGAGTTAAGATCTAGATCTTACTGCACATTTTAGTAAATCTTTTCAGCTCCATACAGAATCTTCTTCAACTCAAATCAGTAGATTTCCTCTGGCTTGGGTGAAACTTCCTCCTTTGAGGGGTGCAATTTTTGTTTAAGGAACTCATCAAACACACCAACCCGTGGAGATCAAACAAGTCCACCGTGTCCCACATTCCCTCCTTCAGCTCTTCCCGAAAGTCCCTCCAGTCCGTCCCAGATCTCCTGTCCTGAAGGTCCACGGATAGGATGAGGTTTCGTTTTTTTTTCCTTCACCTTAAAACCCTGCAGTTGCAGCCACCGCCTGGCCGCTGGGGGCGCTGTTTACCAGCACACTTATCTCCCTCCTGCACACCTGAACTCTCATTTTGGCTTTTTTAAAATCGTGTAAATAATCTTATTTTATGTGTTTTACGTTATCTTCTCATTTTTAGTTACTCTCTATTTATTTATTTGTTTATCTTTATTTCTCTGAGGTTATTTCACTATTTCCCCCCCTATAATCCTGTAGGCATTTAACTCCAATCCTCTCTATTTTGTTACTATGTGCAAGATTTAATAACGATCATGCAAAACAGAGTTATATTTCCACACTGTGCAAAAGCCTTTAGCACCTCAGCAAACTTTTTAAAACTGCTGAGCTGGGCACTGAGGTCTGTATAATCTATTAGCAATTTGTTATTACCCTACCCACCCAGAGAGAGAGAGAGGACAGTTGTACTGAGTGATGGGGGAGAGGGAGGACCACCCTACCCACCCAGAGAGAGAGAGGACAGTTATACTGAGTGATGGGGGAGGGGAGGACCACCCTACCCACCCAGAGAGAGAGGACAGTTATACTTAGTGATGGGGGGAGAGGGAGGACCACCCTACCCACCCAGAGAGAGAGAGAGGACAGTTTTACTGAGTGATGGTGGAGAGGGAGGACCACCCTACCCACCCAGAGAGAGGACAGTTTTACTGAGTGATGGTGGAGAGGGAGGACCACCCTACCCGTCCAGAGTGCCTTACACAATCACACACAAATCACTACTAATGGCATTTTATTTGGTATTACATTTATTGCAATCAGTCTATAGATAGATAGATAGAAAGAGAGAGAGATGAGAATGTTCAAACAATATCCAAGTTTTTGGTCCCAAATCAGATTAAATACAATGATAAATAGAGAAACAAAAATGAACATTAAGTTTATATTGCATCTGAATTTGACCCTTCATGCTTTACTCAGAAGTGCACTAATAAAGACCTTCACAGAACCACCACAGAATCCCAGAGCACCTTTACAGCTGAACTGGATGGGTTCCTGCCCTTCATAACCACACAATTCTTATTTAACAAACAAAAAAATAGCTTTAGTTTGGTTTTCCTGGGATTGGGAAACACACACACAGATCGTGTGTTTTAACGTGGAACACTAGTGTTGGGACGAGTAAGTTGGACAGGGGTCCGCGGGACTTAAACTACCTGGAAAACTTTTCTGATTTTTTAAATAAAATAATCCTCAGTCTATCTATGGGAATCTGTTTTAAATTTGTGGCGTTTGAGTTGTCACATGTTTACATAAACCTGATTGTTCAGCTTGCAGCAGTTTAGCCCCGCCTACTCACACTGACATAAGGAGTGTTATGGTAGTTTAACCCCACCCACTCATGCTGAAGTTACGTTATAGAAGTTTAGCCCCACCCACTCACATTGAAGTTATAAGGAGTGTTACAATTTAGCCCCACCCATTCACACTTAAGCTATATGGAGTGTTGTAGTAGTTTAGCCCCACCCACTCACAGAGAAGTTATAAGGAATGTTACAGCAGTTTAGCCCCACCCATTCATGATGAAGCTACAAGGAGCATTTCAGAACAGACTACTTTCTGACTGAGGCTCCATACAGGCTGACCAATCAGAACAGAGCTCATATTCATATATCAGTTTTAAAGGCACAGTAACAGAAACAGCCCGTTTACTTAAAGGTTTAAAGAGAGGTTAGAAATGGCTGTGCAAGAATGAATTATGATTGTTTTTGATTGACAAACGCTATGAATGGCTTTGAAATCCTGCTTTATCCTGGTGAGAATTTTGGGAATCGTTAACATTCACGGAAAAATACAGGAAAAAATAATCTAATTAATTAAAAAAACATCACAGCAAGTACAGCCTCATTAGCATGAACATGTTTGATGTAATAACACAATCTTGTAATCATTAAGATTAACTGAGGTTAGCTCCCATTCATGATTAGACTATAAAAGGCAATTCCATTGATTTTTTTTTTTAAATCCTCTCCATAATTAAGTGTTTAGGATGTAAACCCAGAGGTTCAGTGTGTGTTTGATGTGAAACTCACCAAGTCAGAACTGTCCACAGTGGAGGTGAATGGAACCAGACGTCTCCCTCTAAAAGCTCCTCACAGAAAGTTATTCCATCAAATGGTTCTGGTTGCGCCGCCTGACGCCTGAGACGTTGTTCT